>OX596204.1:9150309-9483888 GCA_951394215.1 Glyphodes perspectalis
CAATTAAAATTGCGCTGTAGTTCGCATTGAGGCTAACAAATAATTATGGACTTGTTTGTTGGGCGATGAGAAAAGTTTGTCTCTTTCCACTTGGATATTAATTTCAAAAACATTTTCATATATACAGCTGCGGTGACATCAGATGATATTCGAAGAGTGTTTATTCAGGATTTTAGCATCCTTATTCCCATATATGATATAAATATAATCTAGATGTTTAATCATGGTTTTTCCATGATCCGATCAAACAGAATCGATATTATAACTATAAACTCCGTCTGAACTCAAAATTAGAAATTTAAGGCATGTTCTTCAATATAACCATGGGTTAAAAATTTGGAAACCAAATACGTAAACGAAAATCCCAATGAAACTTAACCTGAACACGTAAAAACAAGAGCAATAATCAAAATATGTTTGCCAAATACAATGCATGATCCATAAATTAAACAAAAGACATCTGCATACATTTAAATGATATCAGCAAGCAGTTGCTACCTATTGCAATCTATCGACGATGTTTGCTTGTGCACTAACTATAATACACGCAGATAACGTCATACGCTCGTCAACAGCGAACTACAAACCCATCGCTTATTGAAATAGTCAACACGATACAATATCGAAACTGGAACGAAAGGAAACCTTTACAAATCGGATAGAAAGAGGCTCGTAATGCGATAGTCAGTAGAACAGATGTCCGTGGCCATTGTTAGGCATAACGGCCGACACTCACGGAAGCACTTGTCACTGTCACAAGGCAAAGAGGACGCCATTCAGATAAATGTTGTTGTATTACCAACGTTGCGGGTATTACAGCACTCTCTCACGATATGACGACTCGAACACACGAGGGAAACACGGGTATTTCCGCTGGCGTGTAAAGGCCTTAAAGAAATTCTTTACGGGTATGATGTACCGACGTGGAGGTTCACAGGAAACGTACCGTCGTCAAAACTATCATAGTTATGTACTGTATGAAATTGAAAGAAAAGTATGTGGTTGGTGTTTTGTTGAAACCATTTGTTTTTTGCAGATATTGGACTTTTGTAGTTTTCGGTGTCATGAGTACTTTATAATAAGTGTATGTTGTATAAGTATATTTAATAAGTGTATGTCTAAATCTATTGCTAAATATTTTTGGAACTGAATAAATTTATTTATATAAAAAAATATAAAATCGATATTTACGAAACGCACTATTTATGTGATATAGATAGGTTTAAGAAGCTATCTAATCTGCATATTATTTCGTAGGCGTTAGATGCGTGTTTACTAAATCCATCGTGTCTACATAATACCTATCGAAGATTTGCGGAAAGTTTAACCGGCTTTACGACGTATTATATCCTAACGGTACAGAAACCGATATAAATTTATCATTAAGCAGAAAATTTGTGATGCAAATACCTTAAGCTTGGCATAATATTACGGGGTCCCATAAAGGGTCCAGAATACAAACATTTAAACATGACGACAGGAATAGAACGGAAACGGTAAAGTGAAGTAGTTAGGTGGGAACTTTTAAAGCATGCATTTTAATTTTTTCTTACACCTTACTTAGTAGTATTTTGAGCTAGTATCTAGAAATTATTTATGTTTCTCAATATGCAACTTACGAATACTGCATGTATTATTTAAGAATGCCCATAAGACAAATATGGCAAGGAATACGCAAGTTCATAAAAAAAAAAACTATTTTAGACAGTGAGAATAATTTGCTACTGAATTATAGAGTACCTACAACTCTTTTTACTCATTTTCTGCTTAATTCATAGTAATTTATTCTAGCTAAAGACTAACTAACAACTGCTGTCTAACAAATTGTAGTTTTCACTGAATAACTCTGGCACATCCAGAGACATAATAAAGAATAGTTGAAAACAACTTATCGCCTTAATGGCCACACTATTTCGCATAGTTGTTATAAGTTGACTGGAATATTCACTTTGAATTCACGGTTCCTCGGACACAGATGTTTGAATTTCTGCAAATTATTTATTATTCCTGCTCGGAGCTTTGAAATTTGTAACTGCAGGTAGTGTGTGAGGATTATTTATCAGGCTTAACTCGTGTCTGGGCTTGCATCGCGATTTCACTGCGGCTTTTGCTCCCAGCTACTTTGACAATCCGAGAAAGAAGTCTTTTAAAAGATGGAAAAGTTGCGGTTTAATATTACTATTTTCACGTTTGGGGAAATTTAAAAAAGTTGACTTGAAATTCAGGATTTTATATATAGTATATATTCGATCTAATATGAAAGCATCATATTTGTAGAAGTGAATAAAGAAAAAAACTATTGTAATAGTAACATAAATAAACTATTTACGGTAAATATAGCCGATACCGTAAAAACTTGAAAGTTCAATAAAGATATTATTTATTTGATCCCTATTAGGGCTTTAAAAAAAAAAGATTACAACTATTTAATTTAAAAAAAAAATTAATATGAAAAAGCTTATCCATAAAAAATTATCTTTTATCATTCTCTTATCTTGTGACACTTTGATCTTTCTTCATTCATTATAATATATTTTTCATTGGAAACAGATTTGTATATTTTTATATTATATATATTTTCATTACCGAAAACCTAACACCATTGGCATCGAGGCTTTATTTCCTGGCGAGGGATCTAAAAAAGTCTAAAGACTATAAATATTGCTGGACCTCATACGGAAGAGTATATGTGCGGAAAGAAGACAACTCTCCAATCATAATGCTGAAAAGTGAATCTCAAATTCAAAGACTAATAAACCAAAGCGATTGACTACACAATACTCGATCAAGTTTCAGGTGTAACTGCTGCTCAAAAGTGATAGTTTGTTTTTATGTGTTATTTCTGATTTATACTGTATTTATGTGTCACTTAGTAATTCTCCATATGTTTTCAAACTGCTGTAATTATTACGCCAAATGTCTATTGATGTGCCATATAGAAAAAATATCGTCTTTTATCTTATTTACTATATTATATTACGCCATACATGAACCAAAAACTAATACCGAAACCTTAAATAATAAAAAAGAAATCCAATTAATGTTAAAAACGTTAATTACACCGGAATATTATATTGACTTAATTCAAAACAAATCAATCAATCCTATTAAAAATAGCAATAATCAACTAATTAAATCAAGAAATTGTCTTCCATATTATTACATAAAGCTGTGTCAACATATCTTACAACCAGAAATCCTTGTGGCCTCCAATTATGGCTGACAAAAATCTTCCAATGTATGAACTGGATCACGCAAATAATATAACCAGTTTCGAATGTTCTACGGGTAACCTACACACCTTCTTACCTAAATATAAACCCCAATATTCTATAGTAACACAAAACATTAGGAGCATATACAAAAACTACGACGATTTGGATATCAACCTGACCGAGCTTAAACAGCATATAGACTTAATTATTCTTACAGAATGTAGACTAAACCCCAATATGCCACTTCCTATAAGAACTGGTTATAATTCATACTATTCATCCAACAAGGTAACTCAAAATGATGGAGTAGTTATGTATATTAACAATTCAATAGAACACCAAATAAAAGAAATTCTGCTTTTGGACGCAACATGTATGGAAATTAGCTTAGGAGACTGTACAGTTCTCGGCATATATAGATCCCCCTCAAGTACGAATCTGACAAATTTTATTACCTCACTAAACGATCACTTAAATCTATCTAACCTAAATAAAAATGTCATTATATGCGGTGATATTAACATCAACATCATCGAAAACCACACTGATAGTCGCTCTATGAATTACTTAGAAATGCTAGCTGGCCATGGTTTGCTACCGGGGCATAGAGCTAACACTAGAATAGATAGTTGTATAGACCATACTATAATTAATCTTGATCCTTGCAAATATAGATCTAATATTTATATTCTCGACACAACTATAACCGACCACCTAATGACACTCATAAACATCTATTCAATAAAAAGTCAAACGAACTTACCAAAACATACTAAAACAAAAATTAATTATTTAGGTGCACTTGCTACTTTACAGAATTACAATCTTCAAGAGTTCTTAAATATAAGTGATCCAAATTGTCTCACCGAAAAGCTTATAGATTGTCTAAGTGAATCATTATCAGTAAATACTGAAGTAATTAAAATTTCTAGTAATAAGCGTATTCTGAAACCTTGGATTACACCAGGAATACTAAAATGTATTCAAAATAGAAATCAGTTACAAAAACAATTAAATAAGGATAAAGACAACAAAATACTTCAAATCACATACAGGCGTTATCGTAATTATTGCAATAACCTAATCAAAAAGTTAAAAAGACAATATGAACGAGAATTGTTAGATAAATCGAAACCAAATAATAAAACTCTATGGAAAGCTATAAAAACTATCACTAATTTGAATAAAATTAAAACAAAATGTACTGAATTATGCTCTCTAAATGGCACTGTAATGGAATCTGCGAATACAGTGAATGAACACTTCCTGAACGTCGGAAAAAACTTGGCTAAACAAATTAAAGAGACTTTCAATCCAAATAACTCTCACTCAGCAACAAAATTATTACCACAATGCAACACGATTGGTGTTATAGACCCAGACCACGCCGAAGTAGAATCTATCATTATGCATTTAAAATCAGATTCTGCTACAGGTTGGGACGGTATTCCAACAAAATTCTTAAAAATGGCTAAGCAAGAGTTGTCACCAATCATCTGTCATTTGGTTCAACTTTCTCTCGCGCAAGGCATATTCCCTAAACTACTTAAGCGCTCCATTATCCATCCAGTGCGCAAGAGTGGGGATAAAAATAACGTTAACAATTACAGACCCATCTCCGTTCTTACAGCTTTGTCTAAAATTTTAGAAAAAATTATTAATCGTCGCCTAGTAAATTTTCTTAATGAATATAATATTATCTCAAACTCACAATACGGTTTCCGAAAAGGAAAAAGTACAGAAGATGCCATTCTAGCCTTAACTAATTCAATTGGTAGATATATGGATCAGAAAAAGAACTCACTTTGTGTGTTTCTAGATTTGCAAAAGGCGTTCGATACCGTGTCAATCCCCATTCTTGTGAACAAGCTGGAGAAGGTAGGAATTAGAGGAAGGTTTTTGGACCTAATTTCAGATTACTTGACAGACCGTACTCAACAGGTAAAACTGGATGACAAAATATTCAGTAATGAGGGTTCCACAGCACCTTACGGCGTCCCCCAAGGTAGCGTACTGGGGCCTACGCTATTTTTAGTGTATATAAATGACCTGACCGAGCTGAAATTACCCAATGGCACAGTGTTTTCTTATGCTGACGACACAGCCCTCTTTTTCCATGGTGAAAACTGGAATGAAACTTACAGTAAAGCAGAAGCAGGAATTAAACTAGTAATGAACTGGCTCGGAAACAACCTTCTAACTCTAAATATTAAAAAAACAAACTATATTACATTTTCTCTTAAAAAATCTACTCAACCTAATAATAACTTAAAACTCAATATAACCTTGAGTAACGAGACTGTAACCATGGAAAAAGTAGCATCTACAAAGTACTTAGGCATTTGCATAGACCAACATCTATCTTGGCACAATCAAATTGAGTTAATGGTAGCTCGAGTGAGAAAATTAATCTGGATCTTCAAATATCTTAGGCATATAGCAGATAAAGATCTTTTATTGTATATTTATAAGTCTTTAGTACAATCGATATTATGTTACTGCCTACCTGTATGGGGTGGTACTCACAAAACAAATATGCTAATGCTAGAGCGAGTACAACGCTGTCTTCTTAAAGTAACTTTGTTTAAAAGTCGTATGTACAGTACAAAAGAACTCTACAAGAAATCCGACGTGCTTTCGATTAGAAAACTATATATCCTGACCACTGTTTTAAAAAGACATAAGACAATGAGGATTGACAAGAACATCCTTAAAAAGCGTAATCCATATTCAGTTATAAATCGGCCGAAAGTAAGAACTAAATTTGCTACCCTACAATTTCTTTCCCAATCAGCGTATCTATATAATAAAATAAACAGAACACTTAATATTTATGGCGTATCGCTTGTAGAATGTAAAAAGAAAACAACTGCATGGTTAAAACAACTAGATTACAATGAAATTGAAACCTGGATAAGACCTGATTATTAAAAAAAAAAAAAATAATAATAAATAAATAAATAAAAAAAAAATAAAAAAAGGTTTTAAATACATATTATATATTTATAAAAAGGCACGTTTTTAAACGAAGTTCTATATATCATTTATCATTAATTTTATTTAACTTTACTTAATATAATTATATATCTTTGCATGTACTATTATAATTTTCATATTATTTAAACTAAACTGGCACACATAATTAGCAACTGTAAGATTTCATTCATTTGTTTTATTGTTTCTCTTATTTAAATTGTAAATACCTTAGTACAGGTTTAAAACCTGGCAAGAGCGATCTCTCCCACTACAGGCTTCTTACTAGCTTAAAGGGAGAAATCATGCATAATATATGTTAAACCTGTATTGAAATAAACGATTTGATTTGATTTGATTTGATTTGATATATTTACGTATCTAAAAATTTTGAATAGAAAAAAAAAATATTCTTAGAAATAAAATAAACAATAAACATAAAATATTTCATTACTATACATTTTGTACAGTTAATGCTATATAAAAAAATGCTTTAGTCTTTTTCACTATACCTACAAAAATTGTCGATGGTTTAAAAATATACTGCGCTCGGCGGGGCGAGTGCCCTGCCTCTTATTCAATTTGCGCACACCCGATTATCTTTCGCGTCCCGATTTATATACTCGCTACACGCAAGAAAAATCTCATTTCAGCTCCACTGGGAAACATTAGAACGACTTAAAAAATAACTTTTTTTTTGATCGGAGCAATCACACAACTTTAAATAATTCAATGATTTTAAAGACCATGTTGGTCTTTGGTAGACTACGTAATTTGTCAGGATTTTTATATAATTAACAGACAATAGTTTTATTAAAAAAAAAATGCTTTATCATTCAATAGAAAAAAAATCGTGTACGAGTCTTACCTAACTAGGCACTAAAAACTTGAAATAGTTTTAAAATAATGAAATAAGTAGAAAGATGCTTTAAGAAGTTAGATAGATTTATAGGACGTTCAACTACTGGCGTTTATACGGCACTTATGGTTTACAATAATAGCAGTCGAGTTATAAGTGGGGTATTTCACAGTCGGAGCGGGATACCGCCCCGTGCCGGCGCTCCGCGGGGTATATTCCGTGCCTCTTATTCAATTTGCGAGCGAATCAGTTCCACCAACCCGATTATCTTTCACGTCCGGATTTATATGCTCGCGAGAGAACTCTTTGCGAGCTCCACTTGAAGTGTTTAAAACCACTTTCTGATAACTTGTCCGTCTTAATTACAGTTTTGGCTACAGTATTAGGAGGTGCCCTTAAGGAAGATTAGTTATGGAACAGTAATTTTGCTGTCCTTACGTCCGCCTGAAGGATCTGTGCAAGAAACAATTGTCTGGTATTGAGACAGAAAAGGGATCAAGATTATTGTTGTAGATAACTTCACTCTTATGTTTCGTCGTCGTCTATGCTAGAGGTTAATCCGAATTATTAATTATTAATCTACAACGCCTGTCACGATACCGCCATGGAACATAGCATCGAAGTCATTTTTATTTAGATACCAAACGTTATGTATATTTGCTTGTTTTAAATGGCATTAAGAATTATTAATCAACCGAAAGAAGATCTTCTTTACATTCTCCCCTATGACATAATAAATTGACATCAGTTCGATTCTCGTTGTTAGCTGTTCTTAATACTATCATCTGAAGGTGCTCGAAAATCATTAAGAGACAAGCAGCCAGTCCTGATTTTACTTTACAAAAGACCTTTAACTGAGGTAGTATATTCTCTTTATTGGCTCATTGCCGCACTAGCGACTCCGTGAGAAAGCAACTAGTACTTTTCTATAATGGGAAAGTACTTGGCACATGTACAGAGCGGAGAGCAAGAGGCCACTCGGCTTCGTAAACATTTGCCCAATAATTGTGAGTCCTCAGTTACGCTACTGGAATAAATATTCCCTCTCCCCGTGGGGAATGCTCGTAGATTCCTTTAATTCGAAGCATTTCTTTATTTAACAAAAGTCCTGCCTTATTGTTTTATTAAAGAATACTTTGGAGGTTCACTTTTGGGTAACTCGGATCAGAAGTTGTGATTTTTGTTGTTTGTTTATGCTAACAAATAGGTAACTTTCTAACTTTTGCAGTTGTTGATTTTTTTTTTGTTTTCTAGACAACTCTAGAGAATTCCTTGAGTTTCGTTTATAATCCAGAAAAAGCGAAAAGCATTTGGCAATAATTCGACAACCTTCTGAATTAGTATTAAATCGCTGTAAACTGACTTAAACATAAATATAAAATAAATTCTCCAGACTAAGAATTTATTTTATGTTTTAAGACAATAATTTCGAGAGTTCGAGAGCTCAAGATAGGTACTTGCGCTGCGTAAAATCTGTGGTGTATCGGTCACAGACTGTAGTACATGATGAAGTAAGAAAGAGAGTCAGTCTGAAAGACGTCGTCGGAGTCATGGTAAGAAGAGGCATGCTCCAGTGGTTCGGACATGTGGAAAGAATAGATGACGAAAGATTGACAAAACAGATATACTTACAATGCAAAAGTTGAAGGATGTAGGAGCCGCGTAAGGCCCAGGCTCACCTACCATAACCAGATTGGTCGTAGAAGGTCTTGTTAGGAGTCATAAAAACTGTAGAGCTTGTATAAGAAAGGATCATGAATGTTGAAGAAGCAAGTGAGGTGTGTAAGGATCGTGCCATATGGCGTTCGGTTCTCTCTGCCTACCCCATTAGGGAAGTGGCGTGAAGTTTAGTTAGATAAGGCAATAATTTAAATGAAAGCACAATTAATAAAAAAATATGCTATGTAGGTATGTATGTATATAGGTTGCAAATTAGAACCAAATTACATACACTATAGCCATTTGTGGGAAGTTTTTTTTGTAGGTAGGTATTCATATTTGAACTTAGGAAATGACATAGGTATGTATGAGCGATTGATCATATTCAATTTCGTACGTTTGACTTCAAATGTACCAAAAACGTGAAGTTAAATCCCATAACTAAGCGCGTTTTATTAATATTGGGAATGTGAAAATAACGGTTTGTAAGTTTCGGGACAGTAATTACAAATTCGAGCGATAGATTCGCCAGCAAATATCAAACGCCTAACGATCCTGCTTACTCCAAATAATGACCGCATAATTCTTCTACCCGGTAATCCACGAAAGTCGACGTTTTCTGGAAGTATTGTTAGGGCTTCCCCGCTATCGATAAGTTGATTATCGAGATATTGGAAAAGGGTCTTTGGCTATTGGTTTTATATCTACTTACAGGTTTTTAAAAATATGGCTTTTTCTGTTGTTGTAAAAAATATTGCACGTTTCAAATTTAAAGTAACCGCAATATGTATGTAGCATATAGAACAAAATCAAAAAGTAACAACAAATAATGTTTCAGAAAGGATAAATCCCTAGCTTTATAATTTTTTACTCAGCCGCATTTTGATCGTGTTAATATATATTTATAAGGCAATTTTAATACGTTTATTAACACAAGCGAAACAAAAGCGATGGCAGGAAGTAATATGATTAACCTACATTTAGACGAAATCTAATTTTACAATGTGATTATCTCATGTTGCAAAGTTAGTGCGGTTTGATTTCGCGCCTCGCACTGGTGTTACGTCACACGTCACGTTATATTTGATTATTTAGATACGATTACGTATGTACGTCGTATGAGTTTACGCGTGATTTATCTTTCTCTTTATTTCATACCTTACTTTTTGACCTAGTATTATTTGTTCATAATTGTTTGGTTTTGTTTAAATTGGTCATAGATCAATCATAGTATTCTGGCTAGTGACAAATAAAAGTAATATACAAGCTTAAAGTTATCTGTGTATCATATCCATTGTAGGCATATAGATAATTTTAAACATTAGCTGGTTGAGTAAAAATACATGGTTAAAGTTTTGTAAATAATATTATTGATATCTCCCGATTCAGATCTCGATAGATTACTGACGAGCAACACTGAATCCTTCTTTAAAATCTTCTACAATTACTTCCCGCGTCGAGATCTCGAACGAATTTCTTTACTTTTATCTAATTTAGCGGAAAATCAAATCTTTCAATGAGATTATCCCGGTTGCGAAGTTGGAGCGCCCGAGTTCGCGCCTCTCACTGATACCCCACGTCAGACTGTATTCGATTATTCGGATACGGACCCGAATAACTGCAAGCTGATGTAATTTGTCTTGTCGTGTGGATCTGCCGGATTAGTCTTTACTAACAGGTATTAACCGTCAATTCCGGTCCGTTTGTTTTTAGAGCGGAGAGGATGAAGGCGTGAACGCGTTTATTGATTAACTTCTCTTTATTGGGTGTTTTTGCACAACTAAAAAAGCCACATTCAAGTCTTATATTAGACAAACACTTCTACAATTTTTTTGTCAAACACATTCCTCTAATGCTAATAAGTTGATTCTGTGACCGTGTCTTGGTCAAGTGGTAAGAAAATACTTAAAAAAAGAAAATATTTTTTTAACAATGACCGGACTTTCCTGCTTATCAAAGGCTATTTCACTTTGCATGCTTTAAAACTAGTGCCAAGTAATAGAAAACACTAGATAAGGACAAGTGGTCGAACATAAGCGGCCACGGGATTGCCAAACGGTCCGCCAATAGAAATTTCATTACTTCATTCCGATTTTCGCGGCGCCTTTGACTTTTCTCGCCAACAAAAAGGCAAGCGGAACCCGGGCGGCTTTGATGGAATTAATTGAAGTTTTCGCGCGAAAATACCTAACTAATTAGCGGTAGTTTAGCCGAGCGGCGCAGGTACGATAGCAGACAGATTTAGTACTTTTCCGGTCATTTACGGTTTGGAGTATTGGAAGTGAGTTTTTTGTTAAAATCTCTCTCTGGATACGGATTTTATAGTATAAAAAGATTATTCATTGTTTGTTATTATAGTTTTTTGGATATACGTTATTAATCTCATAATATAATACATTTATAAGAGGCTGTCTTGTGTGACATTTAGGTACATAACACGTATTAACAAAACATACTAGTACTAATTATGCATGTTTTATCGCTGGTTTGGATGGTATACCTTAAAGAATTCGAAGTATTATTTTTAAATACATTTTTAAAGAATACTGATCGACTCAAATATACTTGGATATTTAAGTAAAATAATATTGCTATATTTTTAGATATTATTAATACTGTTAAAACTAACTTTTTGTCATAATATTATATTACGTTTTGTATAATGTTACAAAAGCATTTGTTGACTTTTATAACATTAGTTACAAAAGTCTACAAATACTTAGTGTGATAGTTTTGATAGTTTTCAATATACTTTGTGATAAGGATACTCGATAGGGAAACTAATCAAGAATTAAATAACTTACCGGTGCAATAAGTTTAATTCTTTGAAGAATATCTGTAACAGAAAACAAAGTGGAATCAGATACTTTCATAACCAAGTTACCAATTCTATACGCCTATGTACATATATATATATATATATACTTATATATAAAATAGCATCTAAATTGATTAGTAAAAGTAGGTTAGTCATAAAAAACAGACAAATAAAAGTGTAGAGAACAAAAGTACTCTTTAGTTGCAACACTCCTCAACTAAAATTAATATACACCGTCTATTTTTCATCGTGTTATTGACATTGTTTATTTGCAGACTTAAGAATATTAAACTGCACCGGTTATCTCTTAATAGCTTATTTCTATGCGGGAGCTGTTATTAAATTTACTTTTTAATACAATTCCGTTTCTGGGTGGAAGAGACTCATTTCGGAAAATGAGGTCTGCCTTAATGGGAGATAAGAAATTGGCTTTCCGAAGTGAATAATATCAGTTACTGTCTTCAGATTTGTGAGAAGAGTGAAATGAAACGGTGTTAGGAGAGCAGCGGCCTACTGATTGTTTGTCGAAAACAAATCTTGGTATGAAGTGCTTATTTGAAGTTCATATTTGTATTTTCTTTGTATTTATTAGGGTTTTGTCATTTAAAGTTAAGTACATACAATGGGATGTGCATGACATTGATATTTAGCATATAAGTAATTGATAGATATGGAAATTTAAAGAGTTAAAAAAAACCTTGAAGCGGGACATAATTAACTTATTTGCTTCTTCCCGGTGAAAAAGTGGGTTTATTATCAAAAATTCAATGAAGTAGTACTAACAATCGACATGTTGAATATAAAAAAAAATCTTACACTGAACCGTTGGTGCAATGGTTTTTGGGTAGGTAATGGACGCAAGAAAAATGCTCGTTGATGAAACATATAATTTTTTCGTATCTTTCATACCTTCGTTGATTTTGATTCCATCCATGGCACGAGTCCTTCAGTTACTTTTATTGGATATTTCTGTTTTTATTGTAAAAACCTTTAACCACTTCCACGTGTATCTACACCAAACCAATATCCGATATTAATTGAGTGCCTTATATTTTCAATCGAAAGCAATTGGTTTATTTACACTTAAATGTAATTGATTTTTTTGATCAAAAATATACGGTACCTATTGAAAATAGTTATTTATTTCCTAAAGTAGCTTAGATAAAATAGGAGTTGAGTTAGAATAGTCCTTAGTTTATACAGCAGTCGGCAATTTTAAATTATAGCCTTTACAAGTGGACTTAATTAGCTCTACTTAATTACAGCTAGTTCATTGCTTGAAAATGCTTTATAAAGCACTTCTAATGAAAACATACAAATTGCATTTTGGGAGAATTTTGTGAATTGGCTGTTATAATTTCCAATAGTTACATTCTAAGAGTAACTATTGGAAATTATAACAGCCATAATAAATACCGCTGTACCATTTTTTGGGTTACACAATTATTGTGTTGCATAAGATTCATCGCAACTTTATCGTTTATTACTTAAATATCTAGTTAGAATCATTACAAACTGGTAAGTAAACAACTAATTAAAGGAAGTATACTAGTATAATAATAATACAAACTAAAATATCCGAATATAAGATAATTCCAAATTTACTACTAAATGAAACAACCATTTTAAAGAAAGTTGCGAAAAAAAGCCCCTCTCAACTGCGCACGACACGAAAAAGTTTGGCCAAACGTCAGTGTACAAATATTCCCGGTATGCTATCGATTTTGTATCTACATTCAATTACATTATAGGATCAGGGCAGTAAATTCCTCACATTATACGGGTATAAAAAGCCATGTGAAAAGGGTCTACTCATAAATATTTTAACAACTGTGCAGCACTGGCTTCGGAAGCTCTCCAGTAGGCAGGTAGCATAATCTCCTTCGGACAAACTTTATGTTAGTATTAGCCAAATATTTGCTATCAAACGTGAAGGATGACAGCTATCCCATCACTTTTCCAGTAACACGATCTATTAAGTACAGTTGTGTAATAATAAATGTTGAATTTTTAAATGTATTATTTATGATACATGTTTTAAATAAAATTGATATTAAATTTATCCTAATACAAATTTATGACTTGAGAATATGAGATATCTAAAAAGTGAAATAATAAAATTGATTATATATTTACCCTAATAAAACGTACAACCAATTATAATTATTACTTTAATTTATTTATGATTCGTCTAACAAATATTGTCGTCTGCTTCCATATGAGATAGACAGTCGTCTTTATAAAAGCATGAAAAAAAAATCATGTAAATTATTTTAACATAAATATCAACGAAATATTAATGGGGGCCTGCTGCCTCGTTGACTCTGCCTACTCCTTCGGGGATTATGGGCGTGATGTTATGTATGTATAAAAATCAACCAGACAGACTTACTCCCCAAGAGGAGAAGATACATTGAAATAACCATTTAATACATCTATATTACGAACATACGTCACCTGCATAAATAACCTGTCTTGTACCGCTCGCGTGGTTTATCGAAAAAACTTTGCAGATTAATGGAACATGGTGGTGATTATAAATTGTGGCGCCGAGGGAAATCTTGCTTAAGTCCCACCAACAATGGTCACATTAAATATTCCTACTAATATTCCAGTTTATATGTGAGCTCGGCAACTTCAATATGGAGCCATCGTTCGGGAAACTTCCATGTTGCATCAAACTGTATGAATGATATCCGCAGTCGTAAACTTGCGGGAGTGAACATTTTACGATATTGCACACATTTTGATTTGTGTGTAAACTTCGGGGCTATTTCTTTTACGATAGATGGACATCAAAGTTAACACTGACTTACTTCAATATCTACCTTGGCGACTCTGAATGAGTCTCAGAAACAATATTTCGGTATACGACATAATCTTTAAAATTTGAAAATTTCTAAGTTCTACCTTTGTACATTTTCACGTGGATAGATATATTGTAAAAAGATTTTTATTTTTTGATTTTTGAATGTTATCCTAAATTTTGGTTTTCAAATTTTTGTTCCCAATCATAAAAAATGTTATTTCAAATATTTTAAAGAGTTACTTCAATATAAAAATAGTGGGAATATCATAAAAATGGCACTCTGAAATAGCCTTATTTTTGTCTACAGTAAAACACATAAGTTACTATCTTTATGCTAATTCCCTAGCGGAGTAGGCAGAGATCTTAAATAAATATGTTTACGAAAAATTTGTTCAGTGATAAATTCACCAATCACGACACACTCGAGTGCCTAATCGCTCGTAATACCTTTAACACTTCCCTTTGACAAGATGTTTGAGTTAACACGTAATTCTTCATTTCGATCGATTTCAAGTCAAAGACTAATTGATGGAGGCACGAAACTCGGGAGCATTTAAAGTATATCTAAGAAAAGTAATTTTGTAGAAACTTGAGAAAGATTGTCTATAACAACAAAGGCGCCGTTATTTTGGAGGGTTAATCATCTTTATCGAGCACTGAAATCAGGGGAAAATTTGTAATTTGCTTAACATTGTCGCTACGTCGGAGATGCCAAAGTTTAACAAACTTTTATTTTTCGTTTCTCATAAACTTTTCGCAGAGAAATGATATTTATTATTAAAGTAAACCCGCGTCAACGTTGATGTGAATTTGCTGAACTAGGCCTCGACCATTTCTCGTTCCTTTTTCAATTAGGTAGATGATACCTTATACCTTCTTATTTATAAAACTAGCTGTGCCAGCGGTGTCACCCGCGTTTATGGTTAATATTATAAAGACTATTTCCGTCATACATGATTTCTATTTAACTTTAACCATTAAGGCTGCACACGCGACGGAAGCTTAAAAATGGAGTAACTTCTCCCGTTTTCCCAACATTTCCCTTCACTACTCTGCTCCTATTGATTGTAGCGTGATGAAAAGTATACTATAACCTGTCCAGGAGTATGAAGAATAATTGTACCAAGTTTCGTTAAAATCCGTCGAGTAGTTTTTGTTTCTATAAGGAACATACAGACAGACAGACAGACAGACAAAAATTTTACTGATTGCATTTTTGGCATCAGTATCGATCACTAATCACCCCCTGATAGTTATTTTGACAATATATTTCATGTACAGAATTGACCTCTCTACAGATTTATTATAAGTATAGATAATATTAACCACTAGCTGTGCCAGCGGTGTCACCCGCGTTTATGGTTAATATTATAAAGACTATTTCCGTCATACATGATTTCTATGTAATTTTAACCATTAAGGCTGCACACGCGACGCAAGCTTAAAAAATGGAGTAACTTCTCCCGTTTTCTCAACATTTCCCTTCACTACTCTGCTCCTATTGATTGTAGCGTGATGAAAAGTATACTATAACCTGCCCAGGAGTATGAAGAATAATTGTACCAAGTTTCGTTAAAATCCGTCGAGTAGTTTTTGTTTCTATAAGGAACATACAGACAGACAGACAGACAGAGAGACATATCTTACAAAAGTTTTGTATTATTTTTCATAAATAAATACCGGTTATCACATACACAGATCAGATTTCAAAGCAAGTAAATTTGAGGTGGGAATGTTACGACCTTTTTGGCCTGACCAACGACTGTGAGGTGACATATAGACGAAAAGACTGACATTTAGTAAGAAAAAAGACGACGACCAATTTAGCTGACAAGACGACGAATTTATAATAGCTATAATTCACGACCTAATATGTTTAAAAAGACAAATAAACATTTAGACCCTATTTTTTGACCTCTTCTTTCTTACAAAGTGGTCCGCATTTATGATTTGGAAATCGGTATCATAAGACCAGGAATGTCTGATCCAAGTCAAATACGTATCCATTTCACCAACAACTAGGTAGGTATTTGTTTTGATACGGTATGAGGCACGCGTTTAATTTCATTTAACACGTGCTTCATATCTGTGTCTTCTTTAAATTGTATGAGTACCTTATACACTGTCTTTGAATTATAACAATCCATGTTTTTCATTTATTTATTTGTATTATCATCATTGATAACAATTCATTTGAATTAAATAGCAAATATAGACTAAGCAATAAATAAATGATTGAATGACTAATTTAATGTCTCCGAGTCTGTTTGCACCTTGCTTACTTTCCACAACACACCATCGAGCTATTATTACTACGTATAATAGTTCAATGCAACACACACACTTTTTAGTGGATATTGTACGTCATGTCTAGATCTCAGACCGTGAGAGAATTAAAGAGCCACACTAGTAATTAATTCAGTTCGCAATTGTAAGCACACAAGGGTTATGAAAATTGCGCGACGCGTAAATTTGAATTACTTACATCGTTATTTTTACGCCAATTTAACATCATGCGCTTATTTGTTGCGGGACTTTTTGTTAATTAACAATGGGTACTATGGCGTACCTAATTTTGAACATTATTCGTTAGCATATTAGGACATTGTTTTAAATACTAATGGTATCTTATTGCTGTTCTCGTATCGTTTATTCAAGCACGTCTCTATAGTAAAAAAATGTCTGGCTGGCTTAGCCGTCGTCGTCGTCACTAAAGGCAAAGTATGAGTTTTATAACTTAATCATCCACAAAATTTAAACCATACCCCACTCACGTGCTCCATAATAATGCATTTTCTCGCTACTCTCATATCTCTCGAACTTTTCACTAAACTTTCACTGTACAATTTTGTCGTACGGTTTGATCAAGCCAATGAAATTTATAGGTAACTGAATAGTCTAGCACGGGTCTAGACGAAGCGCCGTCGCTGCCGGCTTGTTTGGTATCCAGTACATTTCAGCTCAGTTTGGAAGACATTAATTATTTGGAGGCCGTAGTGAACGCAGCGCAGTCAGCCAGGGTCGGGCTGTACCTACATCTCCGTAGTGCATCAAATCAAACTGTTTCCAAATACAACTCTGCATTTTCACAGCGCAAATAGGCAATTTCACAGTAAATATTGGAAAAGTAGGCCAAATATTAGTACAAATGTGATGTTATTTTGTTTTTTCTTCTTCACTGTAATGTTTTACTTTAGTTGCATGTGCCTAGTACAAAAACTTTCTAAAAAATTACTTGACTAATGAAGTTGATGTTTGTAGTTTAGATTTACTACAATGACTTAACATATTTTTGTATAGCCTAAATTTTGTAAGACTAAAAAAACTATTGAAAAATACCGATACGTTTTATAGCTCTTAGAGCAAGATCTGGGAAAAAGTCTTAAAATAGACAGTTCTACATTCACCCGTTGCACATTAGCCCATAGAATACTTTCCCTATTTATTTTTATAATACATTTCAATGAATTCATTTCATAGCTTCACTACAACTCATCGACACCGGAACATAATAAGTAGGTACCTTACTTTACCCGTTTGTACTATGCTATTGTTTTCGGCGGGCACTGAATAAAGCCAGTTTATTGCATGTAAACTATGCGTTCGATTTACATTACGTTTAATCGGTTCATGGATTCTTTCAATCATCTGTGCGAGATCGTGTTTTTATTTATTGCCCTTTGAGCCTTTGATTGCATCGTTTGCTTTTCAAATAAAATTCGAATGATTCATATTACGATGTACTAAAACAAATTTGTTTTTCTATTAAAATGAGGTACCTAATCATGTAGGCTACCTTACCTTATAAAAATAAAAAAAATCTAAGTTAGCTATACATACTTATTTTTTTTTTGTTAATTTATAAAAAAAATCGATTTCTGGAAATGCTCTGGTCGGACTTGGACCATAATCTCTGTCGTTATCCAATAAACTATGGCTCATGAACTAGTGTAGTACGTACATAAAATAATGAGTTCCCAGTTCGCTATGGTCAAACTTATAACAGGAGGATGCACACTGCGACACTAAAACCCACTTTGGCTCATTGTAACTTTGCTACTAAAACAACTTAAGCAAGACCACTAAGCAAGCATCTATTAGTTGCCATAATAATGTTAAGTATTACACTGACACTAGCAGTTTGAGAGAATATTTTAGGCTCCTAGCTTGAAACATAATAGAATATTGATATCGGGTTTTCTTAAGTTTAAAGATATTTTTTTATCTTCTAAAAATAATAACTAACTAACTAATTTTAAATCTAATATGGTAGGTATAAAAAAAATATAGCATATGAAATACAGTAATTATTTAAGCGTCTGAAGGGCAAATTTAAAGTCGGACTTAATTCTTTTTTGGTAAGTAGTTGAGTAGCGTTGATACGCTTCCATTGAATTACGAATTCAATGGAACTTCATTTTCAGGTATTTGGGATTTTTATTTTTTTGGGCAAATATTCATGGTCATGCAATATAATTATATACATTGATATATACGTTCTTATACCTTTGGTAGTTGTGTCACCAATTTTTTTTATACAAGTTCAAATACAATGATATAAAATTGTTAGCGAAAAAATATACTCACTTTTAGATGATTTCAAAGATGATTTTTATTGATCTGAAACAAGTATACAAAATAATAAGTACACATTTAAGTTAAAATATATATTTATTTACTTCTTAAAACCAAAAGTTCAAATGAAAAAATAATAGGTATGCACAAAAATATTAGCATGTATTTTTCTTTGGTTGTACAAAAAATCACGACGCTTAGTTCTTTGTAGGCCTGAAGTTGGCTTTTTAGACAAAAACAATATATATCAGTCTGTGAGCCAATACTCTTAAATATGGTGATATGATAAATTAGATTAGTAGCTTAACTTGTTTCTCTGTGAAACCTTGTATTTGAATTCCGAACAAACAACAAAGGTCAAACATTTCAATGGCGGTTCGCTGTTTTAAACATGTTCAATGGATAAGATACAATAGCTGTAGTTCGGATACTGCAGAAGTTTGCTTAGGACGTGGACTCATTCACTTCCATCAATCCCTCACTTCCATTATTTGTTTACAGTGAAAAAGTTCAAACGGTATATCTGCCCTTAGCTACCGAATCAATTGAAACCTTTAACCTAGTGACGTAAGACTTTAAATCCCGCAACAAAAGAGAAGATCAATCACGCGTAACTTTGGTTTTAGGATACAAGAGAACGCTGTTGTATATCTAAGAAAAGGCCTTCAATTTTACAAAAGAGTTGTGCGGAAAATTTAGAAACTTTCCTCAACGGACTTTCCTACGAAGTTAAACGTCGTAACAGCAATTATCGAAATTTCCCTTGTTTTTGAACTCAATATCTGTATCAGGAGTCGGTCAAAATTCATTGTGCCGTGGAAACTGGAGATACAAATATATATGCGCATCGAAGATCGCCGAGTTGAATATCGGCGCTAGGGTTGAAATTTTGGGTTTAAGTTTCAGAATGGCGAGTCACATTCAACATTCATAAATGTAAAATGATTTACAATGGTTTATATATTCCAACAAATATTAATACCAGTTTATCACAAATAAAACGGACAAATATCAAATAAAAGTCAATAATACGAAAGCTGTGTAGTTACATTAGGTTATCACCATACATGAATATATTATCATTCAAGCAAACTTCATACTATCCTTTTTTTTAATATCAGACTACATCACATACATTGATCTGACTCCGAGGTAAGCACTTGTGTTACGAATATCAGAATCAACAATGGGATTACATTTATATACTTAAATAAATATTGGATTTTCACACCCAGACACAGAACAAATACAAGTATTCATCACACGAATGTTTATCCTGGGTAAGGATCGAACCCACAACTCTTGGTGCATGGGGCAGGGTCACTACCAAACGCGCCATCTAGCCAGATGTACATATCGCCACTTAACCAGGTGACATAGCAGCCAAATATCTGCCTATAAGGTATTGAAGAAAATGTGTTAGATTGTGCCATTTTAGATAAGGTTGTGTTTTTCTTAAAATGTTTCCTAAATAAAATAGGAATTTTATTTAAATATAATGTCAGTCGACTTAAATGACAATAAACAAGTTCGAAACATATTCTGGATTTTTATTAAACATTTTATGGACATCCTATATATACCATCCGGCCAAACGTCGATGACAAAATCGTAAAATGTTGACGATTTAATGATCTGGTCAAATTAAGTTGCCTACATCATGCGACCATTTCATGAAATTCTCTTGCATTTCATGAACTAAGCAAATCTACGATAAGGCCACGATATATATAAACTCATAGATATAGTCCATATATACGTTAATTGATCATGGGAGGTTTCACTTAGCTCAGAACATTGTTTGTTATTATTACTTTCGAACTCACATTCCAGCATCGGGAGTTCGCTAAAATGAATTGTACGGGAGCTTTATCGGACAAGCGGAAATTTTTAACATTTAAAAACGGGAATATATACATTGGGCTGGCATGTGCGATAGTGCTTAATCAAAACTTCAATTAAATTTTCGTAATACCTTTCGTCGGCGGCTCACACCCGAGAGAGCCCACAAATTAATACCTACGCGCTGGAATATGTTTTAATTTCAATATTTACCACCGTTGTGGCTGATGAGTTTAATTTACACGTGACATTATTGAAAAGTGTGTTTGTTCGCAAATATGCGAGGAGTTTTAAGCGGCAATAAGTGTTTTTATGACTTGACTGACTAAATAGAGAAAATCGTTATATTCGCTTCTCTGTTCATGAATCTGTTATTTTATACGATACTGACAACTTAATTTGTAAAAACAAACAACCCTTGTCTCTCTTCTTTTAAAACTTGAAATAAATGTAAAACTACCTAGAAAGGTACATATAATTTAAGCGCAAATCCTATAAAAGTTTACACAACTGTGCCTTAATTAAAACTGACCTGGCGAATCTATAGATTATGGACTTTAAGTTTTTAACTACTGTGGCTCGCGCTGATAAGTCAAGACCAAGACCGAGAGGAGCTGAAATTAAACTTTAAACAAAGACAAGTTGCCAGTAATAGAGATGTAGTTCTCAATTAAAACTCAATTCCGAGGAGTCGGGTGTAGTTTATTTTTTCATTCGTATAAATGATCTCGGCATAGAGTTTGTTAATAGTAACAAATGAACCGGGGGAGGCGCCAACTCTTCGCGTCTCGTGCCATTTGTCTCCGAAGGTAACGAGTGCAGACTAATGGGCCCGGCCGAACCTAAGTAATTTAGAAAAACGATTCGTAAGATACACGACTTCCCATTTTACGAGTATTTCGAGTTTGGCTATGGAAGCAGCAGAGTTTGGTCACAAATTGTTATTTGTTTATTCTGTGCTGGGTTGTGAGGTCTCCTTATTGTCATTAGATGACGTCCGCCATTAGAGGATAATAATATATTTACGAGTGTGTTTATTATACTCAAAATAGTTAACACTTTCTCACATTATTAGGGCCACCTGTTCATTTGGATCAAGACAACACTCTGTAGTTTTTTTGTGGTATTCATAATATAAACAAATTGTTATGTTGAATACTAAATGATGGTATGTAGTTGTCCTACTCTTGACTTCAGTATATTTTTTTCTTACAATACACCTAAAGTCCAGAATATGTTTAGAACTTGTTTGTAAAGGCTTACAGTTTCTGTTCATATTGACGTTAAAAATAAAATTATCATATCCAGCAATTAATAAATAATTATGTAAATTAAGGTACTTAATTTTCTCGTATTTATTCCCATTTAAAATAAATTATCTTTAGAATTAGTAGTCACTAGAAATTAGGTTTTATAAAATAATGTATAATTTTATTGAAACATGTAAGAAATACTTATAAGCTTTTTTTTTTACTTTATCTTTCTTTAAGTTAGCAAATTTGTTTATATTTATGCCGGAATAGAGATATTATAGTAAGCTGCTTTTAAATTTCACTACTTAGAAGAATATTTTACCATTAGCAATATGAAAGAGATTTGTAGGCATTTAACATGAGCAATTCCAATAAAATTCCCATTGCGGTATGATAAAACCGTCAAGCGATCAGACTTTACCTAAAAAGCCCAGCCTAATACCATCTCATTAACGTCGTTATAAAAGTTTCACATTTGAAATACCCCAGTAATAAGTAAATAATTTTATGCAGGATGTTACTACCTTTTGCCGGCAGCGAGATTTGATTACGGTCTGTCATATAATTTTCGGCTTTTATTCCATCCATATGTACAATCTATATAAATAAAACAAAGTCGTGTTTGTTACACCACTTATAAGTCGAGAACGGCTGAACCGATTTACGTTGTTTTTGATTTGTTGGATTTGTCTTCGTCCAGAATAACAGAATAACTATTAAAAACATTGAAAAATTGACGATAAAACAAAATAAAAGCAAAATTATTTTCTCATATAAAACGGTGGGATTCGTATCTGTCAATGTTAAATGTCAATCGACAAATCAATGTCAATTTTCATTTACTGGGCGATACGAAGTTCGCCGGGAGAGCTAGTTATACATATATTAATATCGGCTTTGTCTGAATGTGTCTTAAAATTCCTTCCCAATCTCCAACAAATACAATTGTTCAGTTCAAAATTAGAATATTTTTATGAATGAATGTCTATCATAGATAAACAAATGAATGTTATACAAACAAAGTAACAAATAATGTATCTAATCCTGAGTTCACTCGTTCACTGTTCCCCAAAGCGAAATCTTTAATTAAACAAGTTTGTCCAGCGAATACCCTCAAAGCCCGTCGACGAACATTAGCTAAAATCACAATACGAAAACTTAATTCAGGTAACACATCCTGAACGTCTTTATTGGGCCGGGCGCAAACATTGCCGGAGCGAGTGGTTTACTTAGGCGCCGATAGCGACGGCAAACCAACGAGTGCGTGATTAACCACTCGACTATTGTGTTTCGAACCACTGATTTGTAACGTAGTGGTAGCTCCTGGGCCGTGCAGGGTGCTGCGGGGCCCTCGGGGACAGATGATTAGGCAATACGCTTTTGTGAAGGACGGCAACATGACAAGCATCCACGAGAATTAAGTAATCTGCTTTTATGGGCAAGACAACCGTGTCTGACGAACATCGACTAGCTGATTTTAGTGGATCCTTGTATATTACAGGACGAACATGAGTATCTGAAGTTTGTTATAGTAAATACGTATAGTAGAGTAGTACGAGTACGTGCAGGAAACCATAAAACATGTGTCAAGACTTCGAAAGCAGAAATTAAGAGCAGTTAAGAAGAAGGAATGGGCTGTAAATATATAAAACAGTCGTCTTATTTTTTTTTAGATTTTCATGCCATTGTCGAATTAGACATCTAATTAAAATGTTATGTTTTCTCCATATAATATAGTAGGTCAACGTTGTAGGTGTAGGTAAAGTATTTTGTTTGAATGAAACCGCTACAAAAAGTATATATGTAAGCCAAATTAAAGTACATAGGAACATATTGATTTAGATAGCTTTTTATTAGCATAAAGGGAATCAAAAGACATGTTTAATCGTTTTTAGTTTTGAAGTTTTCCCTAATAACAATAGTATAAACTTTCCACCAATTTTACAGCAGTATTTCCTAGTAGATGATCCATACTATCGAACCTTACTCCGGGGCCCTCTTTGAACTAACTACGTCACTGGCCGTATCTTTGAAGTAGCGATACTTGAGCGCTAACTCTCCCGCAGGAAATTCAATAATCAAGACTATTGAATCAGAACATTTACCAAATACAATGTACCAAAGGAGCTCACTTCTAGTCCACAAACAATGGAGCCCATTCGAGCGCAATATACTCAATTACCAGATGTAAGGACATTCATTGGAATCTGTTTAACGCAATAATAAAGGTAAACGAGGTCTGGAGTTAATTTGATTAGCCGATAGCTATCGTGCGTGTTGACAGCACAGACATTTACAAAGTTGATGTTTGATGTTAGTTATACCTTCTTGGTTCGGAAATTGATTAGATAAATAAGGTAATCTAATTCATCATCTTCCAAGCGTTTATTAGGTGGAATCAACTTATGCCTAGATTCTGAATTTATCTAGTCTGTTTATTACTTTGAAGTCTATCTGACCTTTTACCCTTTGATATATGTACCAGAAAAATTGGATCATGTATAAGCGTAGTTATTTGATTGTGCAGTACTTTTTGGAATTGAGACGCGTGTCTTTACAATTGAGCTACCACTGGGCTAAATAAGATAATCTATTTATAATAATAATATGAAACACGTCACACCTTTTGGATGGTTGTGAAGGCAGGCAGGGATTTCGGCTTATTTATTTATTCATGAATTTGTTCATGCATGTTCGTGTATTGACTAGACCTTTTTAAAAGAATTTGCCAGTTTGGCCACTTACTCTTCACCTAGGTCTTGAATCAACCTAACCAAATTACCTAGGTTTTGTTATGACGATTTTAAAATCTTCTTTCATCTATCCTGTATTTTTTATTATTATTTCTATGGTCCTTGTCGAGTCGTAGGTATTTTCGCGCACTTTTTAATTCATGGATCAACTTCGGACCTTCTATATTAGCCTCAGCATCCGAAAATCCGTCTTCCTTATTCTTTAAATCGCAGAAACCCGAACCTCTTATCAAGCAATAAAATTGAGCAATTCAGCTGATTCACAGTAAAATATGAAATTAAAAGGCTGCTTATTTGTATAAAAATACTTAATTGGTTCCATTTCTTTGACGCTTTGTGTGCCTATATTACAATATTTTTAATTGAATGCCAAGGCTTATTATAATTATAAATATACTACTACTTTGTCCCATGTTGGTCATGAACAAAAAAAATGTGCCTACTGTGGTTTTTGCCTAGCATGTCGTAAAAGGCGACTAACGGTTTACGGTACTGAATAGGCGACGAGCTAGCCCATTGTCACTCCTTTTTAACAGCTTTTCATCCAACCCGGCCCACTGTCCCATGTTGGTCTGGGACTTAAAAAGAATATGCCAACTGTGATTCTTGCCTAGCATGTCGTAAAAGGCGACTAATGATGTATCGGGTTTTGGGTGTGTGATGGTGTAGGCGACAGGTTAGCCGCTTGTTACTGTTTTTTTTTTACAATTTTCCATCCAACCCAGCCCGGCTTTATTTTTGGCTGAATGTGGTTGAAGGGGCATGCTGCCCCTTTGACTCTGCCTACCCCTTCGGGGATTGTGGTCGCGATGTTATGTATGTATTATGTATGTATGTATGTATAAATAGACTAAATCATATTAAGAATATTAAATCACTGGAAATAACAATTTACGTAATGCAATGTCAGTGTATCTAAAAAAGGGCTTGGTTATTCTTATAAACAGTATGTATGTTTTATAAAGATTTTGACATTAGTTATAATTTATTGAACTAAGTTACAAAGTTGGTTTCTAAATGTTATAGGTACATATACTCGTCATTTAATTCTTGTCAGAATGCAAATTATTAATGATATGTCGACATGGTGGAATAGACTAAATATACTATTTATACATGTATTAGCTAAAAAATATCCCACTATTTAGATGTTAAAATAGTTGGATGAAAAACCATCTAATATATGATGAAACTACCTCGCCTTGTCTATTTAAATCAAATTGAACATCTCAAACCCCGATTGCAGACGCATTGCGCGTTCGCGTAATCAATTCAGCGTTTGTAAAGCTCCCATAAATTGTTACTTTTAAAAGTAAAACTAGGTACGAACACAAAAACCGCCTAGAGTCTGTGCGTAGTCACGTGCGAAGCTGACAACGCGACATCAAAGGACTGCGTAAATGATTGTTGTTATAAAACGTTTGCTCGTGAGTGGTGGCACAATATAGGTGCGTAGAGTTATTCGCTAATACAATTCGCTTTTATTGCATTTGTATTACTCGACTGCATATTTAACTGGCCGTCGCTTATATAAATAGAAACAGTAAACTATCATCGGACTGCGAAAATATGGGCCAATTAACGTTAAATTTGTGGTCTAACAGTTTGATTCTGGATTATAAATCCATCTCTCGTAGGTATAATCTCACCTACACTTACATATGAGAAGTATATTTTTATTTTGGAAGTTTTTTACAATCCTTTTGATTTGGGTGTTACATACCTTGATCACGTAGTCAAAGGTTTGAAACTTGCTAGGGGCTGTTTGTGTGGTGCTTTACACATATAAGTATAATCCATTTAATTGCTAGTGTAAAAGTTATAGAAGATTGGTGTGCTATTGGGAGTAATTAAAAAAATATGCCCCAAAACGTTATATTTCTGTTAAAAACTAATAATGACTGATGTTTCGAGACGTGTAAGTATACTTTTATTGTTCTTTATAAATCTGAACACTCAGTACATAGTTCTATACGGTCAAGCCATGGACACTAAGATTGAGCGATCAGAAAGATGAGCACTGCTTTCATCAGTACAAAGATCGAGCGATCAAAAAGATGAGCACTACTTTCATCAGTAGGTATATCTAGAAGTACCTAGGAACTTAAAAAACCTTTTTGTTCTTCATTTAAGTCTTTCATGTCGAAACTATAATGGAATTTAACCCAGTTGACAAATAGCGGCATAAGAAAACCGCTTAAGTGATTGTTGTGATAAAACATTTGCTCTCGCGAAGCGACTAGACGACAATAAAAGTGCTTAGAGTAACTCACTAATACGATTCAGTTTTATTAGAGCTGTATAGTTTGCGGGCTTCTGGTAGGTTTACTGCCCGACTACACATGTATTATACACATAGATTTAAGTTTATATCTGTTTAATCTCCATACTTTACACATTTATATGATGAAGTGGTGTAATCATGTCATTGCTTCACAACTGAGTCATTCATCGCGCAATCATTTAGGTAACTTTTATTTATTGTAATAAATTAGTTAGTTGATAGTATACGGTAACATTTTTTAGTCTTTAAAGGTAATGTATTGGAGGATAATAGCTTGAACTTAGATTTTTTTTATCATGGCTATTACTTTAGCGCTACGGGCTCACTGATAGTCACTGATGAAGTCATTTGCCGCTAATGTGATTCGTGCTGAAGATCTCCGACCACTTGATCAACCGCCTAATTAAAAAAGTAAGAAAGTAAATATTAAGACAACAATATTAATACAACATTTCTATGTGAATACACAACAAACCGCATTATCATAGAGCCCGGTCACCTATCTACCGTTACAGTAGATAGGTGAACAGTTTGTTTGGGTTAACGCGCTAATTTCAGTAACTACTGGTCAGAATAGAAAAATGTTTTTGAGTTGTATAGTTTATTTGTCGAGGAAGGCTATATACTATGTAATATTAACCGTAAATGCGGATGAAACCGCAGGTCAGCTAGTATACCTATAAATCGTTTGTTTAAAGAACACTACGAATGACACGTGTGGTAGTCAAAAAGATTCTAGAATATATATGTAGGTACTATCACTTAGATAGTACCTGCATATACGTGCATCAGGTTAATTTCCTTCTTGGGAAAACTATACGTGCTCCTGTCGTCGGTTTTATGAACAGCTGTTAAATCTTGGATTTAAAATTCTTATTAAAGAGATTCTTATGTCTCTTTCTTCGGATTTCATTGTTAAGTGCGCTTCCTTTGAACATAGATCCTAGGTGGAATTCCCAAAGGGTGACTCCAAATTCGAGCATCGCGTATGTTTCTTTAGAATATCCGGTATGTTTGAAGTATACTTGCATATTGATATAGGCTGACAGATACCAGATAATATGCTTTGATGCCGGGTCTTGTATCTTTAGATATTACACTGTGCATCCAATTCTTCTTCTCCACAAATGTACCATAATATTGTGCAAGTGATACAACAACTATGTATATTATTCTCTTTAACTAAATATTTTCAAAAAGTAATTGTTACCTAGATATTTCATATCTATTAGCTTTTTATAAAAAAACATAATTTAGGTAACATTTTTACTAATCAAAACACAAGTTTAAATAAATATATATTTGAAACCAATAATTAAATGATTGAAACCGTAATTATACGAGTCATTGCCTTGGGAGAGCCATTTCAAGCAAATTAGGAATCAATTATTGGTATATATTGTAAGTAAATATGTAAACAAATTCTATATCTGCCTAGTAATTATAAGCGGACAACATTTTCATCTTTCCGATAATATTAGCATAGAACCCTGAAAATAGGCTACGTACTAATGTTCAAACTGGCAAGAATTAAAATCTCCAACAGTATTTATGTTGGCAAACCCCCAGCGCTGCCTCATGAAATGGTAAGTAAACTTTCTTTAGCGAAGACTCAAATTGCTCTGACGGAACATAAACAGAAACTCGCAATAAAATGGCGCGTGAACTTGAAGGAGAGATTTCTTTAAGTAAACGAGTAGTGAAGTTAGGGCGCGTAAATGGATTATGAAATAAGTGCTGGTGCTTGCGACTGAGGAACAATGGGCGGTGGTTTGTAACAGATGAAAGTTCTCTCTCTCTCTTTTGTGTTCCACGTGTTTTACTTCTGTTTTGTGAGGAAGTTTTATAGCTGATTATGTATTTGACTTCCTTATTAAGGCGGGATATACGACTTCCAATTTTGCTGCATCTTAATCTCGGTGGTTCAGATAATTGTTTAATTTACGTAATTAATGTGACTAACTGTTCTATTACATAGTTTTCTACTTGATATTACGAGTATGTTATGTTTAGTTTTTGTATAAGTATGTTTAGGTATAATGCTGTCTTTGCGTATACTGCTCTGATGGCTGAATAGGTTTACGTCGATTCTCTCGTAAAAAGTGCATTTCCCGAGGGATACGCTAGATGCTTTCTTCAAAGAATAAAATGTTTTTTTTTTCATTATGTTTTGCATCTTCTTCGCTCGTCAAGATGACAAGGACTCGTTTTACTCTGTAGTAGAGTTGTGGGTATATACAACGTGTTACGAAGTATCCCGTAAAAAATATAATTAATTATCAAAGCCAAAAATGTTGTCAGCCCTAGTAAGCTGTCATGTCAGGGAACCAGATTATTTAACAGAAAGGCCTACGTACCTATTTTACCTAATAATTGTCTACTTGAATAGTTTTTATATTTTTCATTAATTAATGTTTGCTACCTCAATACAAGGATGTCATATATTATACTCAAGTACCTACTGGCTTTAAAAAATGTCAAGTTGGAAATAAAATATGTTGTCAATTTTAAATCCTTAAAATTTTTGTCGTTCCACGAATTACGTAGAAATGTAGGTACACATTCTGCGTAGTTTACTTTTTAACTTTACCGAAATAGGGTTAGCACATCAGTAAAAACAATATATATTTTTTTTTTGGGGAATGTTATACAGAGAGCGGTGGTAGCTCAATGGTGAGAGCGGTGGTAGCTCAATGGTAAGGACACGCGCCTCTTAACCGAGGAGTGCGGGTTCAAACCCCGGCATGTACCTCTAGATTTTATAAAATCTATGTACATATTTATACCACTAGCTCGACGGTGAGGGAAAACATCGTGATGAAACCTACAAATTCAAACAACTTTGAATTTGTAACCATGATCCAAAAATTGTCTGGTTCCCCTATCTTAGGGTTACGAAGGTCAGATCGGCAGTCGCTTCAATGTTATTACCAGACTCGCTAAATCCTGGATCATGGTCTAAGCGGACCCCGTCTAAGCACGGGACATAACGCTAGGAAGATGATGTTATACAGCCATACTACGGTTCATAAATATTGTGAATGGACTCGTTATAAGGCCCCATTTAACCTCCTTTCGGCTTTACGGGTAGTTTTGTAACACCCTGTATAATCATTTTATCATTCAACATTTTATTCAAAGACAAAATTTCGAGAAACGTCCAAGTTTCAAAAATGCCGACGTATACAAATTGTCCCAGAAATCCTATTACAAGTTTAATAAATTTTGGTCGATATCATTGCGCAGTAAGTAACGGGACCCCTGCCAACTCTTACCTGATATTATAAAATATATTAAACCATACAATGGAGTTTCCGTGCAGACTAGTTTATTTTTCAACATCCCGCTGAGTCGTGGGGTCGTAATTAACGGGCTTTCACGGCGCCGAGAGGGTGCTCTTAGGCCCGTTGTGGTCCCCATACAAAACTACTCCCGTATTGTTGTTGTTACCGAAAAATAGACAGTGACGGTGCCCGACCCACTTGAAATATTTTTGCGCTTCGCTTTGTTGTTTGTTAATTGTAATTGCTTTTTTTCGAGTTGGCAGTGGGTTAATAATGCTTATTATATAATTCTTCTCAAGTTATTAATTTTTCTTGGGACTATTGGAAAATTTTCGAATTTGTCTGTGGAGTAATTGTTGCACCATTTAAGTAGCAAGCATATGCCTAAGTAGGTTATCGGAAAATATAGTAATCGGCCAGTTCTTGTGAAGCATTTTGATAGATATAAAAAGTTCTGGATACATGTGCTAATTAAGTATGCCCATCATTACCCTCTCGATCAAAACGTAGTATGCATGATTTAGCAATGGTCTGATCACAGATTTTTGCCATTCCTGCGAAATTCACAGTCTATCGATAAAACCGGGTCATTCTGGGACATATAGACGGCCTCGGTTTGAAACTCTACCGGGTCGACATGCGAACAGTACTGGATGTAGGTACCCACTGACATAAAAATAAACAAACGTGGGAAAACACAATAGGTTTATTACGTTTAATATAAACTTTTGACGTTAACAGCCGCCTAATTTGTACTCGCATAATTATGTGCTGGCAGCACATAATTATGCGAGTACAAATTCCCTTAAGGATCTACAGTTAGGTAATAAAAATATTCCTTCCTTCTAGATTCATTAAATTGCGTTATAGATAACTCCGCGATATAAAAGTCCACAACATTTTTCCTAGCCGCATTAAAGATGTAAGCCGTAGATCAGTATATAACTTTAAGGCAGCTTTGCAATAATGCCTTTTTACATGAACTCTGAACGTGTACCCACCAGGTGGGGGTTTAACCGGTCTAATGAAGCCACGGACGCATCCGCACGTTATTAAGGGATTATTCTCCGCTCCTGTATGTGTATAACGGCGTGTTTTATTAATTTATCTTAATGCGTAATACCAAGAAGGATTTATAGTTAGGCTCAAAGAAAGTATGTTATCTAAGCTAAAATTTAAAGGCGCGATAAGCGTTTTTTTAATATGGTTTATTTTATAGCATTTCTTTGATCGCTTTCAAAAATGTTTAGTAGGGAGGTATCTCAATGTGGCTCAATTTTAGAGCAACTTATTGAGATAACGACTTTTACCTACCTTGAACCAAAGACAATACGTATTTCAAGGTACAGAAACAAGTGAATCTTTGTAAGCCGGGTTTGGAATTACAAATCTAACCGCAAATTCTTTTTTTATTAAATAAAATCTCATCACAACGGACAGACTGATGACATATTTTACAATTTCACCTGGTATCTATGTAGAATCAAGCTTACCTACTATTGATTGTGAACCAAAAGTTACGAAATCAACTAATGAGGTTATATACACAAAAATAACGATACCTATTTATGTATAAGTAGTGAAACCATGAATACATCCACCAATAATGAAAATCTTCCTGTGAAATGAACTGTGTATTTGAACTTATTCTTATGTATGACATGCCGTTTGTCTGAGCAAATTATCGAGGGAGAAATAAAATTTATCGCTTGTACAAATTGACGGAGATTATGATTGATACTGTCATGTGTTGGGAAAGCGATGTTTGTAATATTGACAAGGGAAACATGACCATGTCCAGCTGTGTAGTCAAAAATGTTACAGACTGGAAATATTGTGTCGGTTAAAACAATTTTTGACATAAATTTTAATTCACATAAGCCGAACAGACGTTTTTATTCATGCATACTCATCTTATAATATACAGAAAGAGTAAATACAGTAGTCTCACGCTAGTTCATTCTGTGTAAGTACCTACATTATTTGATGGCTAAATTAGCACACTGAATGAATTAACAATCCTGAATTGAACCAATATGCCACGCTATACGTATACCTACATAAATATATATGCCGCTATACGTACCTATCAATTGTTGTATTACTACTGTCAGTATCAAATCCATAATAGTAGGTAGATATGACAGAAAGATGACCACCTTAACAAGTTTAAAGATAATCTTTAAAATCCAGATTATTGGTAATGTCAACAAATTCATTCATTCATTACACGGACGAGAAAAAAAGAAGGACTCCCTCTAACTAGACTTTGTGCCTTCCGGTGCTCCACATGACATTTCACTTACAGCACACATAGACGACGACGACATTAGTGCTCCACATGACAATTCCTGTCAGTTTTGCTTTGTTTATGTCACATCGTATTCTAATAAAATATAAAAATGCCGACATATCTGGTAGAATGCTGCCGATCACCGAATAGTAAAACAATGCGACGGAATCACATTTCATAGGTAAGTTGATAATAATTCACACGTATTCAGTGATTTATCAAAAACCTTACAAAGACGTAATCAACTTCGGTGTTGCTAGAAAATAAAATAAATATCTTACCCGAAAAAAATGGGAAATTATTTCTTTGTTGACAATGTAGATAAATTATATTGGGTTAATTTTAGGTTCTTGCCGGACTTTACGATATAAGTATTTGGAAAAATATTATACAGAACTGCAGAGATGAACCGAACTTGGAGTTTTTATGCACAAAATGTAGCTTAATATGTATAAAAATAAAATACCTAGTGTATTTTTTCAAATATATACTTTTTTATTTTATTGCCTTAATAAAAGATTGAGGCCCTTGTAATACTTTCCTTTATTTATCTAAAGTAAAATGTATTCGCCCCTTTTAACAGAGATTATAAAATGGGTAAATATTCCCGATATCTGGTATCCCTAAGAATTCACGCACACGTGCATAAGTTTGGCGTCACTCTGTAGTATGACAGCGCGGAGTCCATCTTTTTTCTTCGTCCGAGATTCATTAATGTCAAATTTACAGCTGACATACTGGTGCAAATAAAACAAAAGAATTTTAATAAAAACGCCCCGAAAGAATATTATTTGAATTGAATTTGACAGTGAATATGATTTATCTGTCTAGCCACTCAATTTTCTTTTATCTCCGGTGTCTCAGATCAAAAGACTTTACCAAGGATATTGGTTTGAAATGCTAAATATTTTCATCCAAAGCTTTTTTCTGTATAGGTATAATACTTGAGAATCTATAAGTTACGTAAGCAAAACATTGGTCGGATTTGAAACGAAATTTATGCGCAGCTTAGTTCTGCATATGGACATTCGCAGCGTAATAAAATCCGGCAGAATAAGTAAATACCACTGTTGTATCTCATTTAAACGTCCACCAGGTGTACATTAAGCCCAGTGGATACAGCACTGTGGCTTCACTGAAATTGAATTTAAAAAATATTACCAAGTCGCGAACTTCTGGCTCCCTTCCAAAAGACAATACTTACACATTGTCTTGTATATTCATTTTGTTGGAATAAATACAGGGCATAAAAGGTGTAACAGCTACATTTACCACTTAACGATCACACTTAATTACCTATATTTTGGATTAGTCAAGACAAAATTATATGAGTAAAGGAGACGGATACGGGTTCATACATTCTTGGGCCTAGATGTAAAAAGATGAAAGTAGTGTCAATTAAGAGCTTATATATTATTAAACCATTCCTGACAATTTTGCGGATTTTGTCAATCTAAGAGCAAAGTTAAAAGATTTAGTAAAAGTGAGGTTATGCAACAAATTGACAACATATACTAAACAGCCAATTTTGAACTGCGGTTGCTATTTTATTTAAATAGACAGTTATTTACTACATTATTTGTAGTTATTATTGTATTGATTAAGTGGGAGAGTGTAATGAAACTAGCAAACAAATTACACGATAGTATAGGGAAGACAAGGATGTGATGTTATAAAAAACGCTTTTTAAATAATAATCTCTTCTATTCTTCTCCATTATAATTAGAATATCGTCCAAGAAGTGCCCAGCTGGAATTATAGTACCTTGGTATTTAGCCTAACCAAGGTACTAGGTACATTATTGACATTAATGTGCGCAGCAGCCTACAGACAGTTCCAGTAATGTTGCAGTTACAGTAATGTTTAGGCATTGCTTCCCTACCTCTTAGAGAGCTATTGACTAAAATATATAAAAAAATATTGTTTTCGAGGAGAACATATCAATCAAACACCTGGAAACTCAAAACGCAAGCCCTTTTGACAATACGAGACAAGTGATCTTAAATTAAAAGTCAGAGAGCTGTCACAACAAACACAAAGTTGATATTTTGGTTTTTTATGCTGTTGACTTTACGTAATATGAAATGTATTTATTCACGTTGCTAGAATCAATCACCCGGTGCAAAAGTTTCTTGTTCAATTATTTTAATCATTTACATACAGCAAGCGATTATAGTAATCGATATACGATTTCATTCGTGAAAACTTTTTTTTTTAATTAAGTACAATACAAATTTGTAAAATTTGGCATTTAAAAGAGTAACTATCGAGTTTCTTGCCGGATTCTTCTCGATAGAGTCTACCTTCCGAACCGGTGGTAGTATTATTTCTTATCGTTTTTTTTATCTTTATATTGACTATTTATAAATGCTTTCTTAAAGCCCTTATAAATAAAGATAATTTGAATTTGGATTTGAATTTGAATTTAGATTGCTTGCCTCCCAGATTGTAGATTGAGCTGATTTTTTATATTTTGAAACAGAAAAAAATAATGAATTTTTTAAACCATATCTTTACTTATTACAATTGGGCCCCGAGATTCCTGTCACCTTTCTGATGAGCGTAAGTACATTGGAAGGTATTTTAAAAGGGTCTGCAGTCACACAGAATGAAAGTACCGGTACATTCTTTAGGTTAGCATTAATGAACTGTTAACTGTCTAAAATTGTGCACAAAAATCGCATTCCTTTGTCATTGAATCTATGTAGTTTGGCGTGGAAACACTACACGAAAGAAAATACTTACATCTGAAGCTCGTATCAGTGTTTAACCTGTTCCCAGTCCAGTGTAATAATATGACAAGGTTGAAACACGAGAGCACTGCGAAGTGCTCAGCAACTCCCATAGGGTACCGGTCGAAATTGAACCGACTAACGGCAAAGCGGTCAAGCCCGACTCAAAGAGAACATAACTCCTAATCACTAGAACGGAAAATATCACGGAGTTAAGCTGGGAGCGTTTGAGACTTTAATAGTGAAAGATAACGCGGATTTGTAGATATGTGGACAACGTTAAGTTTGGAATGAAGTTGTTTAAAATGATTACTGTGTGAAACACAGCGTAGAAAGCTTTTTAGCGCATGAAGAACGTAGTATATTGAACACAAAGACATCTCTAGTATCGTAGATTTGTATGGGATTTAAGTTATTATATTTTAGTCCGATAGACAATTATTGACAATAATCTGGTGTAAAAGTGTTTAGAGCGATGAATAAGATTAAACAATTATCTAGCGTTAGAGTGGAGCTCTCATTTGTGTCTCTCAAGGATCAGTTTACTTGCTACAGATAGCATATCCGAAATTGTGAGAAGAGAAACAGGGCAATCACTTTAATAATTTCATATAGTTTTATAATGATTACGTATTTCATGAAAGTTAATCTATTCAATGTATGGTCCCAATAAAAATATGTTGACTCAGAGCGTTATACAATACGTAACGTTTATAGGTATGTGCTCGTAGAATGTTGAGAATCGGTCGGGTTATATCTTAAATTGAATACATCCTGGCTTTATTAAAGCAAATAATCAAATTACAAAAAAGGTGCTCGCCCTGCGGTGGAGTGCTTGAACGTTGATGTTTTGGAAGCAAACAAACTGCGTTACGTGGAAGTTTTTACATTAGCCTTGCCGACTCTGTTTGTTTCGTGCCTTCGAACCAGGTTCGGAACTACCGCGCAAGTTTCGGGTCTCATTTTAAACCCCCCGCCCTCGCTCCCGACAAATTTTAATCATAAAGAGACAATAGAGATGAAGGTATTAACCAAACTTTGCCCCGACTGATTTACGCGACATTTTTCTGCGGATCCCTTGTTCAACTCGCTGTATAATAAATTTATTTACGGTTGTTTAGAACCACTGAAAATATGCTTCTGAATAATGCCGGGGATTGGGGAAGTTTCCGTACAGAGTTCGTTGTGGGAGTTAACTGATGTTATTTTAGTGGCCAATGGGGATAAAAAAAGGTAAATGACGCCTAAGTAACTGTATCAACGTATTTTTTATACGAAGTTGGGCTAGCGCTGTCTTATCTTAGAATAAATTTTATAAAATGAAATACTGCCTTAAATTTCAGCGACTTACTCAAGACAGACGTAACTTGAGATAAAAATTGGCTACTGGAAAGTGTCCAACGGGAGGCGCAATGAGGAGGCCATATATTTCACATTCAATTTTAGGGAAAAACGCGGGCGTAGGCTACTTTATTTAATGGAAAACTCTTGTTTGTTTATCCACCTGGAATTGTGAGCATTATGCTCTAGTTTTACAATTACTTTGTACATTGTGGAGACTAATGGCCTTTTTTTTAACATTTCAGGATAGTTCGTAACTCGGATCATTATCGTAGTTGCCTTTTAGCCTTGGAAAGATAAATTAGCATGATGTTAATGATGCTAGATAATCTCTATTAGGTGTTTTGCGGCAAAATCTGAGTGTTGATTTATGTTGAGAAGATGGAGAGAAATAATTATTATCTATGTATTTCGTACTCAATCTTTTTATTCTGCATAGTTGCACCAACAACCATTTCTGAATAAAAGAAGTAACATAAAATTATTTAGATATTGAAAACCGATTTATGTTATAAATTACGGTGAATGTTGTTATTAAGTTTGTTGATTAAGAGTTGATTTCATCCAATTCATCAATTCATTTGGCGTTATTTCAGTACCAATAGGATTAAATTAAAAGTATTTTGACTCCTGAGCAGGGAGATGGCAAGTGAACAGCCAGTAGGTTAAGTAAATATCAAGAGCATATATTTCACTAAATATACGGCTTTTAAACTAATGTAATCTGCGTCAGCTGACGCTACAATTTTAATTAAGTACATTAGGGCCTTTAACAATGCATTCATGTTGTATATATAGTATATGGACTAATGTTTCGTATTGCCAAGCCCTTCATCGTAAAGTCCAATAACAATCATATCTATACAATTTTTTTATTACAATTTTAGATAGACAAGGAAGTATTTCTTTGTGATTTTCACTCGAGCCATCAATATATTTAGTGTAGTTTGATCAGCGATCGTTTTTATATTCGTAGTATTACTTTCTACCTTTATTTTAATTTATAAAAGACAGGCTTCAAATCTATGTTCATCACACTTTAGTAATATCGCAATTTTGTTGGAGCACTTAATATCCGCATAGAGTAGACACAGCGATTTTTCAAAATGGAAGAACATTTTCGCCGGGCATTAATTCCAGATCCATAAATTTTAATATTCAATTATTCAAGATTTTCAATTTTCAAGGGAGAGATTATAAGATTTCTCGGTCGGTTTAGACTATAATGAGTTTCCGTTATAACAGTTTACCGGGAGGTTTTTACGAGCTTTTTCGTCTGAGCCTGAAGTTTCTGTTGATGAAGGGTAAGTAAAGTAAATTGTATTATGTGGACTTCATTTCTGTGTAACATATTAACTTTTCATAATACAACCATTTACTTTACCATTTAAAAGTCATATTTAGAGTGCTTTATTTTATTTTATTACATACCCATATTTAATTACCACACTTGAGAAAATATTACTCTAAAAAAGTTTTGACTTTGATTTGATTTATTTGCAATTGAGTATAAAAGAGTAGTTTGGTTTCCGAATTGTGTAAAGTTTGACTGTTTTACAAGACGTCTTCATATTTTTTTTTCATTTATTTACAAAAGTACACCAACAGTATATAACATTTTGTAAACCGTATGTAGAAGTATGTGATCTTGTATCTATACCAATAAGAGGCGTACACAGCATTCGCATATCACTTGGTCCTCATAACACAAGAGAATACACAACCTGATTTGAGATCAGGTAATTTATGTATATTGTCCGTCACATTTATTATTCATGAATGACATTATGAGCCAGCTCTCAGATCGATTCACGTGATTATAGCAGCGAATAAGCGATTCAATTAAATTAAAATAACTCAGACACTTCTGCTTATTCAACAAATAAATATTTAATTTCTCGTTCGTGTCATCGCCCCATGCTTAATAACGAGAAGTAGCAGTTTTTAATTAAAATGACCTAAATGTGCTCAATAAATCAGTTTACGATCGCCAATCTGTCTCGTTACTTAATGTTAAAATTTATTTAAAGGCTGTGAGCAGTTTAATCACAGCGCATTTTCGGCCAAATTAATAGGGCTACGTCTCGAGCCCTTAGAGGTAAACAATTAGGCAAACTTACCAATAAAATCTGTGGAACTCTGATTAAAATCCAATTTGATTGGGTTTTCCACAAGGGCTTTGTTTGTGTAAGCAATTAGTTTGACTTGGATTAATAAACTAAGTAACTGGGTTAACCTGGTGACGAAGTTGTGAGCTCAGGTCCCTGACGTAGCTTGTTTTAACGGCTGCAATCTTGTAAAAGAACAACAGCGAGTCTTCTGAAGCACAGAGCTGGTGATATTTTGATTGCGGTCTAAACCGCGGTCGTCGCAAACATTGTTTGTCTTTTACGATTGAACTGCGATTGCACAAGCTAGCTACTTCGCCTGAAACTAGCTTTTAGGGAGTGAGTAACGAGGTATCCCTACCAGTTATGTAAATTGTTACATTAAGGATAGATGTTTATGTGGATGACCTGAAAGTATTTTTTAACTTTATTATACTTATAAACCTTCCTCTTGAATCACTCTATCTATTGGTGAAAAACGCATCTGCATCCCTTGCGTAGTTTAAGCGATCTAAGCGAACAAACATAAGCGGCGACATCGTTTTATACTATGTAAAGATAGATAGATTATCGACTACTATGGGTTGTTAGAAAGCTTTGAAATAATTACTTAATAGTGCTAATGTACTCGTAAGAACTAAATTTTTGTAGTAGACTTAGGTACACATACTTTCCTATGTTAATTAAAGGTTAGATATTGTACAATAATTATAAATATTCAACTATAGATATACGTTACGAAATAGGTAAATATAATCACATTAAGTTTATCACAAAGACATTGTCTATCAAAATGTCCGTTACGTTAATAAACCGCTTAATTTTAAATGCTCCGTATAGTTTTAATGAACGTACATGTTTGATTTAATTAAAGCGGTTGTATCTAAGCGTATGATATTATGTTTTAATTAAAATTTGCAATTACCCCGTCGTGATTTAAAGACAAGTACGGTTTGGTCACACTTTTGCTGTTATGTATTTTCGTATGGGAAAATCCTTATGAACGTTTTATGAGTAATAATGAGACAAGAAAAATCTTAACTTTTACTATTTGTTGTAGATAGTTATCATCGAAAACTTTGTTACATAGATTTTTGATTGCATTTGCATGGCTTGCATATTAAATATAGAGCATATGCTCTAGTTCTAAACTTGGCATACTACGCTTGTGTTACGGATAGTAGACAACGTACAAATATTGTATGTTACATATATAAACATACAAAACATGAGTATAAATCGTGTTCATCCGATGAAACATTTTTCCTATCTGAATGCGAATTTGTGGCCGTCAAAAATGTTAGTTTTATCGATAAATATTAGGTACCTACCATTTCTTTTCGAAAAAAATAAGTAAAAATCACTATGAAGGTCTGTGGTAATTCTAACTATCTTATCAAGTCCATGAGCGATCATAAATGACATTATTGCAAGTGCATAAAAGTGAGATAATCGTATGGTAATGTCTGAATCTGCAGGCTATATTCATTATTATTCATTTCCACAACAGTGGGTACTACCTACTAGTTAAAATAACGTATCAATTTCACTTCACAGGTTTAATCGATTGAATATGCACATTGCTATACCGTTAATCGAGTTTCATTGTTTTAAAATTACATTAGCGATTATTATATTAAATACTAGCTAATGTACGTAACTTAGTCTATATGGACGAGTATTAAACCAATCAGGAGATTGGAACTTTGAAGTTCAACATGAAGAAGAATAAAAAATGTATGTGTTTCAACTAACTAATAAAGTGTATATTCAAACTTTTCAAATTATAAGCATATTTTTTATGTCAACGAAACAGTTATTACAAATGTAATCATATTCAACCTATATCTCTTTTCCAAAAATCTGACCATCATAGTTTGAATACCAGGAATAAATACAGGCTTGTCGTTCCACATCTTAGACTTCATAAAAGCAGTAATTCTTTTATGGGGCTTAGCATTAAGTAATTTAATAAGTTACCAGATAAAGTTATTCAAATGCCCGTTCATACATTCAAATCACTTATGAAAACATTTCTCATGAAACAGGGCTATTATAGAATTGAAGATTTTTTAAATGATAAAAATCTACAGTCTCCGCTCTAATTCTCACATGGTGTACTTTATTATTGTAATATATTAAATAAATTGTATTTGAATTATATAAATTACTAGAAGTAGATATCAAGTTGCATTATTATTGTATACATGGTGATTTAAAAGAGTAACTACCGAGTTTCTTGCCGGTTCTTCTCGGTAGAATCAACGTTCCAAACCTGGCGGTAGAATATTTTTCTTGTATTATTATCACTATTCATAAGTGCTTTTGTGGAGCCTACATGAATAAAGATATTTCTATTACTGTTTCTATAAAAAAAAAATTGGAATTTTAATTTTAGGAACCTGAGTACATACCTCTTAATACTTTATCGATACCAAATAGCCTGTATCACATAGGTCCCATTTTGTTAGTATTCTCGTACACACGGCACATTATAAACAATCTCTCAGAAACGCGTAGGCTTCGTAATTGAAAAATGTATTTTCCCCCAAAGTTTTCTTATTAATTTAACGGGTTAGAAACCTCATGAGGTAATACGGCAATTTGCCGTAATTACAGAAACTTGTTTGGGATAATTGTCGGGAAATACGAGAGGGGAACTCGTGTTACTCAACAATCTTTAAATTAATGCTTCGTTTTAGACAAACCTTTCCCAAGTTTAAGGTCTGTTGCGTAGCAAAAAACAAACTGGTTTTTAAATTAAAGGAAAATAAGAAGATACCAAAAAAATCTAAATATGATTTTTAATAGAGCATAACTAATTATTATTTGGACTAAATAGTGGTTAATATTTTTAAAATTACCTTTAATTTTGAGTCAGAGATCGAATGTCTACATTTCAAAGATAACTAAAGTTTCCTATGAGAATGTTAAGAATTGTATGCGCACTCTATATGTAATTAAGAAAAAATATTTTTGTTCTTCTATTTATGTTATATTTATGAAATACGTGGTTGATATTTTAACTACAACGCTCAGAGACTACCAACAATGTGACAACAATGGTAATCATGATTAAGTCCAATAAAGTTCATTCTTTCAAAGATCAATAAAAGTATCGTTTTGAAGTGTGTTTAACAAAAAAGAGGAATTAAACGAATGGCGAAATAAAGGACCCCTTAAGGTTGTAGCGAGAGACGTGTTCAAGTAGCGAGCCGTGCGAGCTCATAATAAGGAGGGACAGGGTCGCCACCAGCACTCGCGCGCCCTTCATCCCTTATCTAGTCGCCTATCTGGACCGCTATATTTTTGAGCCCGCGCGACCTTGGAGAGAGTCCTGTATCTGTCATTCTTATTTGACTTCTGACGTATTGGGTTCGTTTGTGAAAGTGAGGTTTTCGTATTCTTAAAAATGTATACATCGCGTTTAAACTGAGGATTTCAATAATGTTTGTATTCGATTAAAATATACGTATGGAAATACTTGGATTGAAAACATACGAATTTTAAATACGAAGAAAATCTACGTCAGATTTTTTTTAATAATAATGAATTATGTGAATGTGTGAATTGTCCTTTTGTAAGTAGGGACATATCTTAATCTCTATTATTTATATCCTTAATATCCTTATAAATAGAATATCTTAAAAGCATATAATACTTATGTAAATAATACATAAACAATTAGAGAAAAACCCTTTAGAAAAATTACTTTTATTTAATTAATTCATTTTTAATTAAATGGTCCATAGTGTAGTACACAAAGCTATTCAAAAATAACTTAAATTAAATTTTGAATTCCTGGCTATTGAAGTCGCTGTAAACATCAAAATCCGTCTTAGCGCTCAAGGCCACGAGGCCTATAAAGAACAGACATAATTATATCGGAAATTGGTCTCCATCAAAGTTCGTCTCCCGTTTAAGGTAAGTAACGATTACAACGAAAACATTAATTAAAATTCTGTTTTTAGAAACTCCATTGAATATTTCGATTAACCGATAGAGATTTCAATTTCCTTTAGTCACGTGCGCGGGGATATCGGATCTCGCGGTTGGCTCAGTCCGTAATGAGCGAACGGATGGCAATTTCACTAGATGGGCTTTTGGTTACAGGGCGCCTGTTTTTATGCCGATGTGCTTTTAATATGTCTGCCTCTCTCATGTCACGGGGATGAGCGGCTGGGTTTTATCAAGTTTTAGCCTTTATTTACTGGTTGTTTTCTTAGAATATTAGAAGCGTGTCGGGTTATATTTCAATTTCTCAGCGTATCGACGATTTTTTTTGGTTTTGTTGCTGAAAATAAAAAAACATTGTAAAACTTGCTTGTTTGTTAATAGCCCTTGTTTTAGTACACACATAAGATCACGCCCATGATCTCCGAAGGGGTAGGCAATTTAAAAAAAAATCTAATATCCCGACTACAACGACGCGTTCGTTAGATTCCAATAAACACCTTGCAAATAGCATCCTTAAATCTAGCGTAGAAGAATACAATACTCCTTTTAGTTTTCATCATGTTAATGATAAGGTAATTTTAAATATTTTCATAAGTTTAAACATAAAGAAAACAGAAGATCTATGGGGCCTTTCGATACATATACTAAACTAACTAACTAAACTTCTACACCGTAGAGCTTGTAGTTTGTAGCTTAAAGAGGCGAGTGAGGTGTGTAAGAATCGTGCCCTATGGCGTTTGGTTCTCTCTGCCTACCCCAGGGTTCGATATTGGACTACTATAAGATTCAATACTTTTTAAATGACAAGCATATCTATTTATTTAAGTGTAGATTATTAATTACGAAATTGTAAATTTTGGCATTTAAAAGAGTAACTATCAAGTTTCTAGCCGGTTTCTTCTCGATAGAGTCTACCTTCCGAACCGATGGTAATGTTTTCATTTCTGTTTATAAATATTGACTATTTATAAGTGATTTTTGAAGCCTATATAAATAAATAGATATTCAATTTGAATGTAATCAGTGAATGAAGATCATAAACTAAGTTTAAAAAAATGGACTCACACCTACCATTAAGCACATATCCTTATCGTAATCAGCATACGAGTAGATAAACTTTTACTTGAATAGCGGTTTAGAAATATCTACCAACACGAAAGGTGTGTTCTATACTGGGAAGTATAATAGCATCTTTTTTAGGATTTATTTAAATTCGCCCTTTACTGCCCTTGCTTATATCATCATCAAAACATTATTCAACAAACTAATGCTGGAGATGAGCTTTACCGTTTGTCAGATTAAATCAATTGATGAAACTGTCCATTGAAATCGTATTCATTTCGGTGTGATAATGAGTTCGTTTCAATTTAGTACCAATTATTCGTGATTTGGAAACGTGCATAATGTAACCCGTTATTGTACCTAAGCATAATCGTAATAATTACTTAGATAGATACACCATAGTGTGGTTTTCAACCAAGTGTATAATTTGTAAGCAATATTATTGTTTGATATTATTTACTTTTTTCCTCCTTATCCTCGTATAAAAATAGCAAGGAAACGAAGGCGGTGTGTCGGACGAAAGCACAAAGTTGCAAAGTAGCCACCAGCACAGTTTCCTATCGCCTGTTTCCAGTTTGTTTCCTTAATTTTATCTGACTTTAAATCATGATAAGAGCATTAAAATTGTTTATGTAGGTTTAATTATATTAATATAATATTGGATTATTCTCATGGAACGCCATGGATTTAAATAAAATAATTTTAATTACTCCACCATTTAACAAAATATGATGGTATTATTCGAATTAATCTCAGCCTTCAGCCTTCTCAGACTTAATCTTCAGTACTTCATACCGTATCTACTTATAATATTCTTCTCAACCACGATACTGAGTAATTAAAAAAATAACAACATTGGACCGTACTAGAGTTTAATGCATCTTTTTTTAAATATCGCCTCCTTAATAAAATAATAAATAAGTAAAGGTGTTGCAAGGCACTTTGTTTCATCTCCATCCAGTGGCTCGTTTTTACTAAAATAAGAAAATCTTGTAATACGACTACTACTAATAACTTAACATTTGCAGAGTGGAGAGAGAAACAGCGATTCGCCGGGTCGCGTCTCTAGGGGACGTAGTCGCCAACTAAAATATGCATCGGACATTACTTTATTTAAACAAGAATATTCCAGCTATTACTAGGAAAGGTACGCGGACTAAAGTAGTCTAACGTATTCTTGAGGAAAGCATTTACCCGCATTTATGAAATATCGTGCACTAAGAGTTGGTGACATGAGTAAACTTTTTACTGAAAGAAGTTTTAGGTATGTACGAATTTGCTATTTCTTTATTATGCAATTTCTCAGGTGGTGTGCTTTGGACTTGAGATAATTGCACATTATTTTAGAAACATTGCATAGATATAGTATTTTAGCTAATTGCTAATTTATTTTAACATAATTTGTAAAATACATCTGTATTGAAATATGACATGTAATCAAAACAGAACGGTGGATAAGGATTAATACATTTTATACGTACGTATCATTCACTACTAACAGCATTATAAGCTGGTTTCAGTTCTCATCAGGTAAATTTTGACGCTGAATTTGAGCGTTCGCGCCATAATTCTCGTATCTTCAACTTACAACACTCGGTGGTTCTATTAATCAGGAGGCATCCGCGTGTGTAAACTAAACCGATTATAAATTACAAACGAACTTGGGCTTGGTTGCGTCGCCTGCATCGTATAAAGGTGTAAATGGAAGCAAATTCGTCAATTTATATGCGAAACAGGCCGCCTTTGAGATGCGATCGCGCTCTCGGAACACCAAAAATTCTGTTAGTTACCTCAAATTAAATCATGTACCAGGGTTTATTAAAATCTTTTGCTGTAGGAGAGCGAATTGTAAATATCGATTGAGTATAGGTACCCTAGCTCTAATCTATTGCAATACTTAATCGCTACTTCTAAGATAAATGTTCTTGGGACTTTTTACAATAGTGTATAATCTTTGGACTTTTTACAATAGTGTATAAATTAGACTTATAAGTCTATGTGCGTGATGTTATGTATGTATGTAATATATTACACGCCCGTAATCCCTTGAGGAGTAGGCAGAAGGGGCAGCTAGCCCCCTAAACCACATTTAGCCAAAAAATAAACTGGGCTGGGCTAGAACATTGTAAATAAGTAGGGAAATTGGAAAAGTAGCTAGCTCGTAGCCTACACATTAACACTCACTAAACCCGATATACCATTAGTCGCCTTTTACGACATGCTAGGCAAAGAACACAGTTAACACATTAGCTTATTTTGTAACAATTATTAATGAAATTAAATATTGGATCATAATTTATTGTTTGCTATTTCCGTTGTTAAGGTGGATTTGAAGCTCTTTTAGAAAATTTTGTAGACAATACTGTCATTTACCCAACCATTGTAGTTCAGATGAGGTTCAGGTGAAGGTTTCTCAAATGAATGAGTCTAATAGGTACGTCGTTCCAATGATTTTTACGAAAGCTACTAATTTTAAAACTACTATAGGTAATTGCATTAAAAGATATAGATACTTATAATGGTATTAAGTCACAAATATTATACGCAACATTCAAATTATTTCAATCTTTGTATTTAGTCAGGTTTAGATTTAGGTACTTGTATAAAGGTAGCAAAGAATTATGAAATGTTGAGTTAAATTTGCTTGTTTTCATGATTTCATTATAGATTTTATGGTTATAATAAAGTCTTATTACGTGGCAAACGTCGGGGTTCATTAAAAATCTCTTTTCTCGTGGCTTGGCTTTAATTATCCGTTTTCTTTGTTCTCGGCCGTTGGGCCTCTGTTACACTGGCAAATAGTTCGTAGTATTTTGTTTCAGTCTCTACAAAATTAAACCTATATGCGTACACAATAAGCATGGTATTTGTGTAATTTATACACAATGCAAAAGTGCTAATTTTATGCTCTTCGAATAGAGAATTGTTCCGGCAAACAGAATCATTAATTAACAACTCGATGTTCATTTATCATTGCAAATATTGGCTGATAAGAGACTTTTGATAACATTGTAATAGCTTTTAAATGCTGGCAATTATATCATTATGCACGTATAGTATTTAATATATAAAGCATAACATAAACTTGTATCTTTTGATAAATCGAATAAAAGTCAGTTATAACACTAGTTAAAATACGGTCTAAATAAGACAACTAGCCAAAGATACCGCAAGTGCTGGCTTGAGCCGCAAAGTCATCTAAGTGATAGGAGCTGTAAGAATCCGACACTGAGTGCAATTGACCACTACACGACAAATCACTTAGGTTCGGTCTAACACTATTTTCAGACGACCGAGACTTTCCCCCCACAACACCATTTTCCCTATTTCTTTTTTTCTAGAGATCGCTTTTTATTAGAACTTGAGCCGTCAAAGGCTGTTTGCGACCTCAATCACATTTATGGCCTTAGCAAGGTATTCCAAACAAGATATAGTAGATAGTTTGAAGCAGATTTAACTATGTTTTAAGTGGATATGTTATCATACATTTTTGTATCGTTTTTGTGAGATGTATTTCTTATATAACCTATTAGTGTTAGATCGCTTTAGAATTTAACAACTGAAAATTAATATTAAGAGGAATACGTAATGCTAATTGCCTTGTAACTAATATCTTTAGGCCGTTAAAACGTGATGGAATGACAAACGTCCAGACTCTTCGACGTTTATAATATTCGTTTAAGTAGATTTGTATTACATATATGGTTAGGTTATTTTATCAAAATAATGTTTGTCTGTCTGTGCGCTGAATACGCCGTATGTATTTAAACAGTTTTTTTACATAAACTTGTTCAGTATTCCACTCGTCGTTAAATATAAAAATTAAAGTTAGCGAGGGTCACTCAGTAATTGATGGCTTAACTTAGGAACGAGCGAGTATGGGGAAGCAGAATGGTCCCACAGCACTAAGCCTCCCGTCGATGTGTATGATAAGGGTGCGGCGATCCATCATAATTTGTGCGGCCATTTCACGCCTTCACTTTCTTATACTCCGCTTTGATTTATATAGTCCTTACAGAGCACGGTTGCTACTTTTTCGGAGAATCCTCTCTTCAAGGTAATGTTTTAAGTGTACTTTTAATTTTCCGATAAAGTTACTCTTACAAGTTCATATAAAATACCAAACACCTTATGCACCTATATATGAACAGACATATTATACATTGAAATAATACTACTACGATATAGTACTACACCGTACCTGACTTCTTACTGTAGTACATAATATACTAAAAAAATGTAACAACTATTTCGGCAGAGAAATCTAGAAATGAATACCACCTGAAATCGTAAGTGTATCTATAACTCAACTAAAGGTTAGCTGGTAATTCAATAAATGGTGTATATGGAACAGAAGGTCGATGTCAACATGGTAGTGACCTGCACACTACTAAAAGTAAATAATAAACCCATTGTACAATATTAAAAACAGACAATAAACCCATAGAATTTCAGGCGCCGTCTTTATCTCTTCCTTAAACGACTCTAATTAAAAATAGGTACTATTTTACATCCATACAATATACCGAGGTGTATTATGATGTCTTTTATCGTCCATCGATGAATCGAACGCATAAAAAAAGCAATCCGAAATAGTATATGGCAAAATCAAATAGATATGGCCTGTTACACATAAAAATGACGTGTCAGACAGCAGTGTCGCGTGTCCCAATGACCCATTATATCAAGCACGTCGTCTGTCACTGGAAATGAGCTGCACACTGTTATAAATAGGTGATAGAACTCGTAAACTCAGGTTACAAGCTTCGCCTTACCGAGAAAATTTGTTAGAAACACGATTCCCTGGCAGAAAAAGAGGTTTAATCTTCTGTAGGGAAAATGACGCCAGCGACTAGAATGTGGCGTACAATAATAAAGCGAATGTTCTTTGTGTTTTCGAGGGGAAATTCCTATTTGATTAGTAAAATTTTTCTTTTTATAAAAACCGCTGCGTGGGTATTGGAATGCGAAAGTAATTAGGACTCGCATAGTAAGCTGATAAAATTGCGAATTTGTTATTGTAGTTGAACAAATTTGATTAATTAGAGATTATTTCGGTTTAAAGAGATTTTTATAATTTTACTTTTATGGAATTACCACGCACATTAAGGCCAACAATATTGAATTTCTTATATATAAAGTTTTTAGAAAACAATTTTGTATCATCAATTTATATTTTTGAATATATTTAAACGTTGTCAAGTGCATATTTATATTTGCATGCTTTAAACAAATGCCTACTTATGGTGACACCTAGAAGCCGGTACGTTTATACATCATACCTATTGTTAATAACGCTTCAATTAGCGAATATTAAAGACTTACGTCCCACCACGGCTTCGTTCAGGAAATAGATTCCTCAGCCCATTTCCATCCCCTATGGATGAAATTTCCAAAAAGATTTCTTAACGAATGGTTGCATTACTCAGTAATCCATATAATAGATATTCCAAAATTTTGCATTCTTGACTTGGTAGTTTTGATTGCGCGTTGTAATAATCATCAGACGGGACAAACAATTTTACATATACCTACAAATTCGCAGTGGTGGAATAAGGTTACTTAAACAATAAACTGCTTTCAAATTAAAGATCCTTAGTTAAGATTGTGTTTTCGATTCTACTTATAATATACGTATGAATATTTCCTCAACTATCGTCTATAATGTGAAAGGTAATGATTTGCCAAACGCTTTGTTTTACTTCCTCAATAATAAGTTCTTTAAGTAATTAAGTAACTTCTAACTTTGAACGCTCTGCAAGTTTCAATTAGTTTACTACAATTGTAAACTTCAGAGATAATTCTCAACTAACCTAAAATGTAATAAGTGTGTTATATAATTGAATTTGACGATCTCTAACTTAAACTTCAGTATGGATCATCATAACTGAAGTCGACTGCTGAATAGGTACTTGTAGGTAAGTAGAAATATATGTTTCAACTTATCTATACTAATGTACAAAGCTGCCTCAAAATGTTATTGAATTACCCATGCATAAATTTGTGTCTTATATTAAATCATGTTTAATAAGAAAGGGTTACTACAAAATAGACGATTATTAAAATGGTACAACTGTTTGGACAAGATTCTGCTCACATGCATAGTGAAGTTTTTAATCATGATATTTAAATATATCACAGTCATATTAGAGTTAAGTAAAATATGTTTTTAATAATAGTTTATCTGTTGAGATTGTTGCGGTACCTCTTTTCATCAGGCCATTCACGTCGAGGTTCTGGTAGGGTAAAAAAATTTGACGTGCAAAAGAGTTTGTTACAAATCTACTTGCAGAAATAAATCATCTCATTTCATTGTAGAATTTGTTTGTTTGAACGCGCTAATTTCAGAAACACTGGTTCGAATTGAAAAATATTTTTGTGTTGTAGGTATAGTTAATTTATCGAGGAAGGCTATATAACATTGACCATAAACGCGGGTGAAACCGCGGCACAGCTAGTATAACTATAAGTAGTTATTTTAATAAGCAACGTACAACCTAAACAACTAGGACCTGATACAGACCAAAATTTTAATCCAAGCTCAAATCTAATGTTGTGGCATTAATCTACACTAATATTATAAAGCTGAAGAGTTTGTTTGTATGTATGTTTGTTTGTTTGCTAGAAGGAACTACTGGTCGGATTTAGAAAAAATCTTTCAGTGTTATTAACCCATTTATCGAGGAAGGCAGGCTATATAACGTTAACCATAACTAAAAAGGCGGGTAAAACCGCGGGCACGGTAATATTGTTATAAGGACAATTATATATGCAGGTAAAATACACCGAGACAATTAAATGTACCGAATGAAATTTCTTCCCCCTAAATTTCACATTCCTGCTTAAACCAAAGATAACGATGCGAGAAAATAAATTTGCATATTGTTGCCGTGCCCGGAGAGGGTCAAACAATCCTAATGAGGAAAGTTCCAGGGTCTCTGCAATTAAATACAAGCCGCCGCAAACTTTCCTCTATCTTTGTCAGTTTTCATAACGCAGAAAAGGTAAAAAAGTGAAACCTATGGAGCGATCGAATTAATCCACCAGTTTGGTCTAGCTTCGTACCATCCGATTTGTTGGTAAGGTTTCGGAAAAAAGAAAAGGCACGTTTGAAAGAAATGATTTTATTTTCGAACAATCCTTAACTAATCATAATTGAATTCGTAAAGTTGAAAGGAAATCCAATCTTGTTATTGAATAAAGCGCCTATCTAGCATAGATCTGACATTGTGGTAATGGTTGCTGTCGTATGTAATAAAGCCACTTACATCAATTTCATTATACAACATGACAAGCTATTAGTGTATCTTACCTATACACACACGACTATGCCAGCACAATCCTTTTGCTCAGATTCCACATAACCGCTAAAGTTCAAAGAGGTAAAGGTTATGTTTGCACAAGCAACAGAAACGGATCTCACCACGGATTAATAGCCTCGTTTACACTGCAAAGAGAGTAACCGTTGCGTAAATAGAGGAAAAATCAAAATTGATAGTAGGCCGGCCTACCGACCACGTATTATGCAAGCGAGGCGCTTGACGGAACAATTTGTTAAGACCGTTCTTTGTGAGCGTCTCGCTTTGTGATTCCCGTTCCCGTGAACACAGCGTGAACATTTTGACAACTGGAATTTGTTTTGTAAGAGAGGGTAGGATAACTTGACAAGGATACATTTACAGCCCGGATAATGTACTCGTTCGAATTTAGCTAGTATTTGTAAGCCGCAAGACTCAATTTACAAGCAGGGCTGCGAGAGTGCGTATGTTTATGAACATATTTATTTTACTTGAATAGGAGGAAAGTTAAATAATTGGCGCACGTAATATTATGGTGCGCGCCTTGTAAATTTTAATTAATGGTTTTAAATTATGTGCCGACTATGAATAATTTCTATAAAGTCAATAACATGAACTTTGAACTCTGTAAATCTGCAATAAGATATACGTGTCGAAAATATACACCTGTGCCAACTTTTCGTCTTTAGATTATTTAAAATTTTCTTTTCGGGTTTGGCTTTGTTTAATTTTATAGGCTATCGTTGAATATTGAACAATACATTAAACTTTTTTTTTCTACCCTAATTTTATAATACCCACTTTGGTTAATTTTTTCGCGACGACAAGGGTTTCAAGTAGTTTTCAATTTTTTTGTTAAATGCAAGCGCTTTTATTTATATCATACAGTAAGCAACCTTCCGTCACGTAAAAAACGTGAAATGCGAAACATTTCCATTATGCTGAACACTTCACCGCACGTGTACTAGGAACCGAAAGTGTAGCAATCAAAACAATACACGCGGAGTGTCACGCGCGACATTTTTCCGACGTTTAATTTCCTCCTGTAAAGTTTTAATTCGAGGCATAAAGCAAGCTTAAAAGCGGTGTCTGGCAAGTTTCATCATCGTACAGATGCGTCGGTAGGAAGCTTACTTTGCACACAAAGCCTACAAGTACAAAAGGCACTGCCTCCGCTCCATTTTGTGTCTGACAAGCCGGGAAGTCGCGGAATGAGGCGCGTCAACTCCGTTTTGACGTCACCAGTTAAAATGTTGAAATTCCAACGTGTGAATTTGTAGGCAGGTAGATAAGTACCGAGTAGATAGTGCGGCTGGGAAAAATAAGCGCCTTGAGGGACACGCGTCTGAGGGACGACGGTTCGATAAAATACTATCACAGTGATATTCCTGGTTATTTTAAGGCTTCAATGAATAGGGGATGTATTGTTGCGTCTCTGGGAACGTTTTTAAATTCAAACGTATGCATTTTTAGACTGTGTAAGCGGAGATAGCCCGGCACGCTGTTAAATGAAGTGTGTATCGGCATGATGCGGTTGCTGTGAGAGCTGGATAGTTCAGTATTTAATTTTTAAAAGGAATAAAATAAAACGAGAGTAGGTATTTGTAAAACGCAGAAAACATTGATTCCAATTCAGTGATTCAAAAAATATTAACGGAATGTAACATGTATTTAACGAGCTCATAAAAAGTAGTAACAAGAAGCATAATAGGTACATTGCATGTGCACATATACTTACGATAAAAGAAAACAAAATTCATAACTTAAAAATGATGATATAAATGAAGGATGAAGTATAAAAGGTTGTGAGATTCCAATTTATTTAACGATAAGTAAATATTGTAGTCAGAAATTGCAGTGGAAAAATTAAAATTCTGGGCAATTTTTCTCTAAAGTATTGTTCAATAATAACCAATCAGTTTAAAAAGATGGTTTGCCGTAAACAGATTCGTTTGAATTATTTTGGAGTGGTTCATAAAATTATATCTGGCCATCTTGCCAAAAAGCGAAAAGAAGATAAATAATGAAGTGCTACATTGCCTAACAGAAATTTAAAACAAAATCCCATTTTGCCATAAATTCCTAGAAAAGTTCTATACATAAGTGAAATTCTTGAGTACCTACATATTAAGAATTGAGAATGAAAATTATGAGTCTTTTTTACACTCGAAAAAACATTTTCAACACTTAAATATATCTGTGATAACGAAGCTAATATGCGAAACGACGCTTCAAATCCATTTCAAATCTCTAACTGTAATTAGTTCACGGCTTTCGTAAATTTTATCAGTCTCGACACACAGAAATAGATGTTTGCAAATACACGGGTGTAATAAAGCCAGTGATTATTATCTGGCGTATAATGTCAGTGCTGGGTAGCATAAGGGCGATGTATCGGAGCCGACTGTGCGCGCGGGCGCAGCGACCGCGATTAGGGGTGACAGAGTTTATATTCAATTTGATTTTGACGGGCATATTTTGACTCTTAAAATATGCTATTGTCATGAAGACAATGGAAACCTGCCAAAATTATCTTGTGTTCTAGTGGACTTTGATAAGAAGGTGTGAACATTGCTAAATAAAACTAAAATAAATAAATAGATCAACTTGCAAGAAGAAGACATATATTCTCATCACATGTTTGAGATCAATATCAAGTAAAATTTTTATCGTTACCTGTGGATAAACTGTGCATTTAAAAATGTGCAAATGTAACGGAAATGTTTAAAACGAAGATACGATAAACTAAATTCAAAGCACTTGACACAAACACTGGGTAGTTTACCTATAAAAGAGATAGGGAGAGATTTGACATAATTAAGTCTGATGTGACGGAATCCTCTTGCCATTGATATGGTGAAAGTGAATAACAGTCAGCCCTGTACTACCGGCGCGTGCACGTCACTCGCACCTGTCTCGTGATTACTCGCCCGGTGGACGATATCAACACGTTTAATTTTGAAACTGATGCCCAGGGCTGCTAGCCACACAGACAGACTAACATAAACTGCAGAATAATAGTGTTGTTACACTAATCATCTTGGATTGTAGACAGCGTCATGTCAATATGCGTTATCAAATTTGATAGTCGTAATATTTAATACATTTCCTGATTGAACGGAGCATATTTTGATTCTGCGATTATATTTTGTTAATGATTATATTAGGCTTAATGTTTTATTTGATCAAAATGGCAATTATAGAGGACTGAATTTATAAACAATATCTATAAACTTTTTGACCTACATAAAATGTGGATTAAAATTTATTTATAACACGATTTTATACCTGCAATTGTAACCAACTGACTTCTGAAATTGTTTAAAAGACTTCAAATTAAAGAAGGTTGTGATGAGATTTTCAAGTTTTAGATATGTGAATGTTTTTTTTTATATCAGTGTCTGTGTCTGTTTGGATGACAATTGAAACATTTGGTATGTTATGACTGATCTGATGATGGAGCCAGGAAGCGAATAGCGACACATAGTAAATCCTTCGGATTTGTGATGATACGGTTCGATTCGAGTTTCGGCGAGTCCAGTAGATGGCATTTTATGTATCTGACAGAAATAGGGTCTGACGTTGAGCAATAAGGGAATATAAGAACTCTTTAATGGTTGTTAGTAAACAGCTAAAATTTTGTTTGTTCAAAGATTTTAGTTTTAGTAGTAAGTTGTTTTTGCCATATCGTTTTGAACTAGTATTTCGTCAAATCTTTTTTGTGTTTTCTCTTTATTTGCATTTTTTCTATTTGAAAGGAAATTTTTAAGTGCTTTTTTTTTAAAGAAACCTAAACTAAAAAAAAAACTGCAATGCTGCATCATTGCAGCGCTATAGTAAGTAAACAGCATTCGCAATGATAATGTTAACAAAGCTTGGAATACATGAGTGCCCGTTGTTATTCGCAACACATGCGGGCTTAGTGCAATATTGACATGCGCTTATGTCCTGAATTAAACTGTTTTTAGAAAGTACAAAACTAGGATTTGAACTGGAATACATGGAATTTTTTTGTGGTCATCAATATTTTTGATGATATCAAATACCTTTAGGAGAGATTAATGGTTTTTGTAATGAAAATTTTTGTCGACACTGTTTTGACAGGTTGACATTTGATAATTAAAAAGTATATTCAGATAATCTGAGACGTTCATCATCTTCCTGTCATGGTTGCTTTTCTTGTCCAGAAAAATTGGCGAGTCTGGTAATTAAATTAACGCACCTGCCATATGACTTTCTTGGGCCTTAGTAAGTAGTAGTTTAGTAGATAGGAGAACTAGACATTATAGCTACTCATCAATATATTTTCAAACGATCGCAACGAATGATTTTCATTTCTGAAATCGGTTCTAAGTCACACAAAATCTCACCAATTGATAACATTGTCTTCGCACATTTATTTTTCTCATAAAGACGAGTTTGAATGAAAATACCTTTTCGATTCTTCTTTGGAGACAGAATCTGAAACAAAATAGATCAAAATCAGTAATAGCAATAATTAATTATAATGTTAATAAAAAATTGCATAACATACACGAAATACCTACTGTTACTTAATATTAATAAAAAACAATATTGCCCGCCTATTATGTATGTATATTTTATTTTACGTTTAACACCCATCAGGAATTATTTTTTTAAACAAAATATAAACAACAAATACATCATATAAAACCACTTTCGTTGAACATACCGAATTTCTGAGTGACGATCGAAAAATGCATAATGTAATACAATATTTCGCTGATATTTTGCTGTTGCAATGAGTAGTTACCGACAAACATTTATTCAAGTTTAAACTTTGCCTCGGCAACCGGAGAATAAATGCGAGTACTTAATAATATTTAAAGCTACATACATAGTTATTATACATATGTATAATAAGTACAAAGAGACCAGTAAACATAAATGTTAGAGGGTGGAGAATGGTGCAAATGATGACACGAGTGACATGTTCGATGACAACTGACCGAGGGAATGGAAGAGAATTTTCCAAGTCAGTAAAAATAAGACTAAACAAAATAAGACATCAGATAAATACTTAATAAAGGGAAAAGAGATGATGATTTTAATGTCAAGAGCTTAGCATTAAATGCATAGGAAGATATATAATAGAGGTATTATAATCATTTTTCAAAGTTTTTGTACATTTTTCTGTGTGTTCGCTACGGTCAATCTCCAAAACAGCAAAACTGATTTTGTCGAAACTATCCAGTGACAGTTAGAACTAACTCAATGTGCTTTTATTTTAGAATAAAGTAGGTAATTAGGGGATCCCTAAATATCGCATAATCATTTTTATTAGGTTCTACGCGGACCAAGTTGCGGGCAACAGCTGTATACATATGTATTGTATATATAGTGTTTAGGCTGAAAACGAAATGTCAGGTAATCGCGTCACGGTTTAAGACCGGCGTGTTTTTTCATACGCGCGTCTAGAGTATGTGTGTGTATCTCGATGCGTACAAAATGCCTGAGACGCCAAATCCACAGCAGGGCTGCCGCGGAAGTCATTGTGGTATCAGCCGGTTCATGTGTCATATGACTATATGATGTCTCGTGACAATTCGTTCTTGACTCACCCATATAATATAAAATGTGTCTATTTATAACGACAGTGTACGCTACTATTTAAGATTTGTATCGTCACTGTAAAGTCTACAGAAAGTTTTGTTGTGTGCTACTGAAAAAAGTAATGAAAATCAATGGATATCTTTCGTCTAAAAATAGTTGTATAAATATTTTTAACACTGTTTTTTGTTTTCATATGAGAAACGGTTTGGTAACAATTTAGTTTATATAATAGATTTAAAACTTGATTATACACATGACTGAAACCAAACAGCTATAGAAGTTTGCGGCCAAAACATACAAAATAATTCAGCTTGTATAAAAAGTAAATAAGATGCGCGCATATGTCGTGACGTATTTTACAATCCTCAAGGCAGCCCTGCGACAAAGGTGCGGTGTCTACTCTGCGTTATTATTTTGGCAATAATATCATATTATGCTTTCAGACGTTCCGCAACCCGCCCTCTCCATACCCCACAGTTACACCCTTCTGGCAACATCGCGGCACAGAAATAGTATTAGAAATTTCATAGTCTATTATTGAGCAATTGTATTTAGAGCGGTGCGTGCGATCGAAAAATGTAGCAAATGTCTTTTAGTTCCGATTGGATTTTAGCCAAAAGATATTTAACGGGACATCCATAAACGGATAGTTGCACAAGACATTGTTTTAGCTACAAAATGCTCGATTTTTAGCCTATTTGTACGTGTTTATTGCGGATGTCGTTATCAAAGAAGCTCGTAATGCTGACTTTGAGCATAGCTTTTGAAATAAACACACTTCTAAGATCTATATGAAAACTTGTCACTGCATAGTGATTGGTACAAAATTAACGCATGCAGTTACGAGTATAAGTGTACACGGACTTTCACCGTCACCGTTTCCCATCTCTCTCATTAGAAATAGAAATAGTAATCACCACATATCATTATAAAACAAAGTCCTTTGCTGTGTCTGTCTGCCTATCTTTTCGCGATAAAATCTTAAACTACTGCACGGATTTTTATGTGGTTTTCACCAATAGATAAAGTATTTCTTGAGGAAGGTTTAGATATATTATTTGTTAAGTTTTTGTATACATTGGCTAAAATATAATGATATTTGTTGAAGATGTTGGAAAATATTAAGGCGCCAAAAGCTAATATAATTTATAAATATTATTATTAAACTAACTTTTGCCTGCGCCTCCGCCCATGTGAAATTCGTTTTCGAACAGAGACTCTAAAGTGTGTCCTATAGATTTTTTCCGGGATAACAACTTTTTATTAGGATTGAAATAATAAAGGAATAACTTTTCTTTGGGAGTGAAGCAGAGCAGATGCACAGACAGAGTTACTTTCGCATATATGATAGTAGTGAAGGTGTGCACTAATTTAAGGGCAATTACCCTTTATATTCTTTGCTCTCTCGCCTGAGAGAGCAATAGATTTGAGTACCCGAATAGATCGGGCCGGTGCTATGAAGAGTGATAGTAGACAAGTGTGGTATGTTTAGATAGCACTTTGATGTGTATGGTGTATTTCGGGGTGTTCCGCGCGACCGATAAGAGGAGCGTGTCGCCCGTGTCGTACGCGTGTCGCAAACAATACGCTTCCGTTGCGACGCCGGCGCGCGGTCGATGCACCCAGGGCCGGATTACCCTTGTTAGGGGCTTCTAAAAGGGGCCCTATGTAGCTCACGGGGCTCTAGAGTACACGAGCACTAGACAATGCACGGCTGGGGGCACTTACCCTCTTACGCGCGGACCATATGAAAAAAAAAACATAAAAATTAGGTCATGGCCTAGTTATTTGAATGGTTACTTTACGATGCTCCCCCTTGCCTTCGAGCTAGTAATAATTACATGCACAAAGTTCACTTTTTAAAAATTAAAATATACTCACTAAAAATCGGCGCGTAGGCTGCAAGAGGGGCCCCTATTCGTTGGAACCCCTAGACTAGCCTTCTCTGCCTATTGAATAATCCGGCCCTGGATGCGCCACGATACACCATCAACCACACCTTAGCTTCTAATACTCAAGCAATAGAACTCACTTTCAACACAAAAAACAAACCTTTTGTAAATGAACACTAAACACATTCAGAATTAAACCGCGGGTTTTTTTCCTTGTTTTTCTTTCGCTTGCTTGTGTATTTGATACGGGGTAACAGTACGTTTTTTTTTTTAATTAACATGCCAAAAAGCAATTTACTTTTGCTTATTATTTCGTAATACGTCGACTTACATTTGCGTTTCGTTTTCAAGACAGTAAATAGCCCGAAAGTGTACCTAAATAGTCAGTCATACTCGTACCTACTTCTAACCTAGTTGAAAGTGAAGATTTATTTGCACATTTTTATTGAAATATGTAAGTATAAGAGTTAATACTTATTTTGTAGTATATATTGTAAGCATGTTGTAACAGCAGTATAGTATGATTTTTGACCTGCACTCAGTTATCAAAACAAAATTTATTTTGATGCGTACTTATATATTTTTTGTAATCCTTTCGAAAACTACCTACAAATGGTTAAAAAAATAATATTATTTTAATTATAAATATCAGACTACATCACATACATTGATCTAACTCCGAGGTAAGTTTACGCACTTGTGTATCGGATATCAGAAACAACAGTGGTATTACAAATATATACTTAAATATTGGATATTAACACTCAGACATAGAATAAACACAAGTATTCATCATACGAATATTTGTCCTGGGTGGGGATCAAACCCACAACTCTTGGCGCATAGGGAAGGGTCACTACCGAATGCGCACTTGAGCCAGTCAAATTATAGTTATAAAACGGATAATTTTCTATTATTTGGCTCAGATTAGAGAACAAAAGGCAGATAGACCCGTCACAGACACGAGAGTGCGGCCGGTAAAGCAAATACAAAATGGAAAGCAAATATAAACTCAAGACAGTTCGAAACAAAGCGTTGCGTTAACAGTACGTCACGTCTGTGTTTTAAATTAAGTCTTAAAAATGCCGTCTTGTATGTTTAAACATTGTAAAAATTGTTCCCAAAAGCTAAAACGAGATATAGGAGTACAGTTTCATAGTTAAGTAATAATTATCTAAATATTTTGATATTACATTTCCGTTTTATTTGTTTCTCATTACTTAGAACACAAAACTTCAATGAAATTTGAGTAGTGTTGCTAGGTTACATTGAAATATTTTCCTTATAGTAAGGTAATATGCAAATACTCGTAATCTACACTATTATTATAAAGATGAAAGATTATTTCTATGTATGTAACGAATAAACTACTATATATTGTATCCCCTTATTTCCACGAACGGGAACTACACGGGTGAAACCGCGGGGTGCTGCTACGCGGGGTGCTGCTAGTATGAGTCTCATATATAGATGCCAAAAGGCAATATTTCAAGAAATTTGTGATTTTGACTGCTAAGATTGCATGTTTTGTATGTCGATTATAATTACAAAGTTTTGTATTTCAAAAATTAAATTTTAGATGTTCATTTTAATGTAAAATATAAATAATTAAATACATGTTACAATACCAACCAATGTTAAACTACTCGAGCATTAAACAAAAAAAAACAGTGGGACTTTTTTTCATTACCCTGGCAAACTTACACGCACACTAGGATACAATGTTCCTACAGTGTGTCACGCACTCATAGCTTAATTCTTGCCTCACATCTTTGTTCCAAACGGTCTATCTGCTTTGTTCTCAATCTGAGTTATTTGGTATCCTGTTGCTATCTGCTAAAAACCGGTTATGTTTGATTTAATATTACCTACAATCTAAATATCATGTAATGACGTGATTTCCCTTTTGGTTATTTATAATTCTATTGGTGGCCGTACTATTCCATGCTTATTCAATTAGGAACGTATAATGTATACGTTCCTTTGCTTTGTATTTATTAAGAAATACAGTCAGGTATTCCAAGCAAAAGTATTATTCTGATAAAACAGCGCTATTAGCGTCGTCTAGGAATACAAACATTCCTCATAGCAGCTTTCACCTGATGTTTTCGTATTTGTAATTCCTTAAAAGAATTTTATTTAAAGTCAAGAAACAACGACGTATTTGTAAAATGAAAATTCTTTCCTAAATTTTCCTTATTCTTAAATTAAAATTAGTTTTAGTCTCCAGGCATATTTATTTTATTAGATAAATTTTATGTTATGTTTAAACTAAAATGTGGTAGATCTGGAAAATTATTTTTCCATTTGGTTTAGGTCTAGTTATTTTGCCAGATAATTTATCCGATATTCTAAGTAGGTAGTATTTTAAATAAGACATTTTGAATGTTCGTGTAAAAAACTAATTTAATATCTAAAGGAAAAAGCACAGGTATTGAAAACCGCAAAATATCAAGTCATGACAGTGTCAAATATTTAAAGACTCTTATGTGGGAATTTTCCTCGTTGTTTTAGGGATTATAAAGGATGACATAAGGTCGATGGATGGGATATTATTAGCCCCATTCAGCGTTCATGGATTAAGTTCTTTAATGCCACATAATAATATTATGGTTTCAATACATTGTTGAAGTTCTCTATTGTGGTGTGGTAAAAGGTGAACCGAGTATTTTTATAAAAAAACTTTTTTAAGTAATTTTATAGATCAGTTTAGTTGGTTAGTTAGTTTTTATAGGTCTAAAAATATAAAATCTAAAAAAAGAAGCTGTTATATAGAGGAAGTCGTATATGTAAACGTACTAGCGTATAAATTGAATTTTTAGTAGATTGCGCTAAATTGCAGTGAAGTAAAATTACTCTACCGACAGTTTATTCTGACCCGAGATAAAAGTCATCTTGATAAAACTGATTGCATTATAATTCCAACTGATTGTTTATGACCCAAAATATCTACATAGAATGAAATTGAAACGTTGTAAAGGGTTTACTAAGTGTCAATCAGAAGATTATAAATCTATTCTCATAATTTGAAAGCTTTTACCCGGACGAAACTCTCGTTTTAAGCTGTAAAATATTTTAGGGCGCAATGCTGAACTGTCTTGTTTGAAATTGGTATTTAGTTTGACAGATGAAAATATATTTAATGAGAAAGAGGTTTTAACTAAATTATTTAAACAAGTTAGTCTAAATTGAGTTCGATATATAGATCCAACAGCTGAAATAAAAACACCAAACCAAGATCGAATAATGTAGGTTGTTTAATAACGTTTTTAGTTATAGTTAACACTAACTTGTGCAAACACGGTTTTAAGGACTTGTACATTATGTATTAAATAGTCTCATTTACATTTAACACAATAAAATTATAATCAACAGAAAAATTTACTTACGTCTTTTAGCTCTATCCGGATTCGCATATCGTATCTTATGTGTTAGGTTATTAGTTGAACAGCTGTTACTACCAAGTGCTACCTAGTCAGAAAAAAGCCCCCAACACTATTCCTTGTATCTACACCAGATTTTCAACCACTGTTTCTAATTATTTTAAATTTGTTTCCGCAAAGCATACACGTTTTATATGACAAAAAGCAGAGTTTTATATGACAAAAGACAATGCAAATTGTTTTAACCTAATAAACTCATAGTGCATTTACGCGAACTTTGTAAAGTGTTAAAGTGCAAGACAAACAAAGAAATGACGTAATTCATACTCCTAATAGCAGTGTTCCCATGTCGTCGCAGAGGTAGGTTTATTATGTTCCCTGTAGTGGGGTGGCGCGAGATCTCAGAGGTTAGGGTTGAGACAAGCTGTGTCTGTTTACACTTCTGTCTTGCCGTATGGTCAGTTGCTAAGTTATCTTAAGTGTATTGGGTTCGCAATAGCTTATTTAGGGCACACCCTGAATCAAGAGGTGCCTTATGAAACAAGGTGGAAAGGACATTTAAATCTTTGTTACGAGCATATAAGCGACAACATACATTGTTTAACATTTGCTACTTAGTTAAATTGGACTGGATATAAGTTAATATCTCCTAACTTATTATAAGTCATAAATTTCATATTAATTATAATTAACATATTTAATATAAATTTTCATTATGAAATGATCGAATAATATTCGATTATAAATGATGGTACCACGTAAATTTAATTCAAGTAGTTCTAGATTATCGGGATTTCGTAGCGTTCGAACCAGTTTATTGAAAATGTGAAATCCAATAACAGTATCATGAGGTTTTAATAATTTGACAGCTTAAGTGTGTAAGTAGACGGCGGAATGGCAACGTATCATATTCGTAGCATAAAACAGAAAATCACGTTCCAACTGAAATATCACGAGATTTAATGCAGCATGTCGCGTGATTTTATAAGCCTTGCTAGCAGCTAGCTTGCCAATTTTTAGTTGGGGTACCGTTTTTTTTTTTTTTTTAGTTGGGGAAACTCCCACGAGCCGTCACCCTCTACTCGGGGAAGCAGAGGGCGGTGTGTTGGACTCGAACCGACTAAAACCCCAACGTGGCCTCCAGCGGCGTAATCCCGGAGAAGCCTGCTCCTCCGGTGATGCGCGTGCCGCGCTACGCGGCCCACCTCGCGCGGCGGTGGTCGATGCTGTGCAGCCCACGACAACAGTCGTCGGATGCACAGCATCGAGCACGTACGCGCGTCGAGACATGCCAGGCCTCCCAGCATGTCTCAACCACTCCGCCCAGGATTCAGACGCCGATCATCCCCGTGACCGGCGTCGTGGGCCCACTCTCGCGCTGTGCCCTCTGCTAAGCCAGAGGGGCACGCGGAGAGCGTCTTGTCGAAGGGGCCACCTTCCGCCCGGCGACCCAAATTAAGGGCAGAGCCTTGTCGTCGCAGAGGGAGAGCATCGAGACGCTCAATCCCTCTGCGACCCACCACAGCGCGACCCAGCGCGCCCCTGTCGGGTTGCCGAGGATAGGGAGGCGAGCAACGATACACTCAGCTCCTCCTCTTCCTCGGCAATCCTGGTCCGGCCGCAGGGGGCTGCGGCCGGTGCCGCAACTGCTCGTTTCCCACACCGAGAAGTCGCGGCTCATCTCGGGGTCTCTCTTCGCTTCGGCCCTGTCCTGGTACCCAGGGCCTACTAAGCCCCCCCGGTACGACATACCGAAGACCCCGGCGGGAGGGTGCCAATTTGAACCTAGTGCAACTTTGAGTATTATCACTTGTCATATTATACGTACTTATAACTTGCAATTACTTGAAGCTGATAGCGATACGTTCATATTTTAGAAGATAATTAGTTTAACAATATGTGAACTGACGAAAAGGGCTTCGGCAATACTTGTTGGTTTGTAAAGTAACGTACTTTTTATTAATTAGCTAGTACAAATAATAGATCCAATTCATCGATGTATACAGCATAATTACTATAATACTTATACAAATAAAAAATCGACCAGAAAGTGAAATCAGCGACATATATTTAAGTTTTCCTATTTCATGTATAATCCAAGACAATTACACAGCTATGACGGTGTAATGAAATAGGTGTTGAGTTTATCAAAATCAGTTCTAATACAGACAACCCTAGCCAGACAGTAAGAGCTCACGGAAATGAGCCAACTTTACTTTTCAACGTGAAATGCTTGAAAACGTAACGGGATGTCGTGTAATGATATTAGGTAGGTATGGAGGATTGTAAGGCTTCCAGTAGAAAACTAACTCGCAGAATAATGATAAAGTTGGAATGAATTCGGTTGCGGTATCTCATTACAGATAACATATTTTATAGACGTCGTATTAAATTTTGTGATGTAATAAGAAATACATTTTGTAATTATTAAAAATAGTAGGTACTTTATCATAAATAGGTATTCTTTCGAACAAAACCGGTTTTGTTCATTTTAGGATAGCCCTAGTTAAAAGGCTGATAAGGGTATGTTTACTCATATGCCCGCATCACATTCATCAATTTTTTGTCAACACACCAGACTTCTTTCTAGACTGCGGATTCCAAAATTCTTTGCAGACTCACATTATTATTATTTTATGTATCATCTTCAAAAGGAACTTTAGTAAACTAATTTGGTGTTATGAAAATAGTATAATTAATAAATTTTCCCGAGTTGCTAGTCCCAAAGCATCAAATCCGTTTAAAGTCATTCTTTAAGATTTTCTTTGCAAATATGCAGACAGTACAAAAACCTTCCGTCAGAAACATTATACTTATGTGTATTTGGTGACACAGTCTTACTGTTCGTCTCGGCAAAATACAAGGGCAAAGCTCGTCATAAAAACATTGAGCTGGAGTGTTGCCCTCTAGCTACCGGACGGCGCGTCGCGAACCTCTCGGCTACACCTACATCATCGCGGGCTCTTGACGCCGCGTCAAAGTACACATCGACTTTGTCATTGTGCCGAGTTATTTTTACTCCACGGCCCCTTGTTATCCTGGTGAGATGTCATAGTATTGTTAAATCTGAATTTAGGATATACTAGCTTTGTTTGTGGAAATATTTTATCACAGATCCTTAATGTTCTTAAAGGATTAAAAATATTATGAAACGTAAAGTTTTTTTTCAGAACTCTATTGAATGTGGTTAATCGTAAGAACTATATTGTAAGAAAGGACCCAATTTCAACGTTTGTTTTCAATCGAATTTAATTGCCTTTTTTAAACCCTGGTCACGCATTTCAGTCGCCACTGCGGTAAAAATTGCTTGCTTTGCAATGTAAAGCGCTCGTGTCACCCTTTAACTACCTTCTGAAAACGTTTCAAAGACATTATAATAAACAGAAAACTGATAGCTAGTTCTCCACACAAATACCTTTGATTAAGTTTTAAGCATTCTTATTACTTCCATTTTAATTTAAACAATTTGTTATCTCCGTAGCTTAATGTACAGTTTAAGGTGGAGAGGGTTTGCATCGATTTTTAATCTAACCCATTAAAGTTAGAGTGTCTGCTTGATTGCTCCATCAGGCAGGTAATGCGTTTACTGGTACATCCAGTCCTAAAAGCAATTTACGCCTATACCTCCACCAACAACCCTCTGACGTCCCAAGTAAACCCGTGGCTGATTCAAAAACATCATAACAATAGATGCATAACTATGTAATTTAATAGCTCAAATGTACTTTATTAGCGGTTGGTACATTATGTTATTTTTTTTCAGGTAAGTCGCCCAAATAACATACTTTTGCATGATTTAAGGTTGTTTTTTAGGAGAAATTGTTGAAAAATTGTTTAGTAAAATTAGCCTTTTAGATTACACATTAATAAGTCCTATTTTTTTTTATTAATAAAACCAAAACGTCTGTTGTGTTTAAATTAATCTGATATTGCATAAGTATATAGATCTAAATAAAGTAAATTTAAATCGAATTATAAAAAAAAACATTGATCAGAAGCTATTCTACTATTAATTTACTCTTAACGTGTTTCAGAGAGCTTAATCGAATACAAAGTTAAACTCAAGTTTGCATATTTTCCATGCTGCACGTATTAATATAATGAGAATGCAAAGTGTCTAGACTTATGCATGAAGCGGAATGAGTTATGTAATCTCATTATAGGGCTGTGAAGGTAAATGTTTCAATCTATATGTTATAAGCTATATGCTGATCTACTGATGATTAGGAAGGTAATATCATTAACTTCAGTATCTTGTTCACATTTATTGGACGAAAGGCAAATTAAATGTTTCATGTTTCAATATAAGTATCGTCTATTTTAGAAAAATGTCATTCATGATACATAAGAGCTGATTTTCATTCGCTGGCATAATAAAGCCAAATATATTATAATTTCAGATGACAAGGAGATCTGACAGCTTTCAAGAATAACTCAAAAAATTTACAGTTCAATACCAGGAACTGACTGTATTTAGCTACTGCATTCTAATGTCGCACAGTGAACTGAAATGTCTATCAATGAAAATTATACTATGTATTATATTGTTGTTTCGAGGGTACCATGGAGACCACTTGTCCCATAGTAACCGGTCTAATCTAAAGCATCATGAAGTCTATATGAAGAGTTTGACACTCGTCTCAAAAGAAAATACGTATAAATCCACATCAATTGATTACAAACCACGGAATTAATTTAGGCCAACATCTAAATGCCTTATTGCCTTAACTAAACTGTCGATTTTGTAACTAAAATGTTGAAAGACTCATGTTACATGGACAACTTCAATAAAAATACGTCAGAAACCTATTCATTTGCGACTTCAAAACTCTTACTCTAGTCCTAGTCTTTTATTTTGCCCGGAGAAATTTCTTACGCATCTTCACCCAACCCGGGGAGCAGGGCGATGTGTGGGAGGCCTACCCACTAAAACTCCGTGATGTTCCATCGTATCGCGGCGACAGGGGGCCTGGGATCGCTGCGCGCACCAACGGTCCCCTCGCGTGCGGTTGCCCTCTAGGGCCCCACCCGAATGGCTCCATCGAGCGACTTCTCCGTGGCACCCCGGGAACACGTCGGCGCGCCTACGTCTGGGCTAGAAATGCTACAGATGGACCCCCCGATCCATCACCAGCTAGCCATGGCTAGGGCGGCATGCGTGCCATGAATTGTGCACGGCGCTGACCAGGCCTACTGCGGCGACTCTAGTCCTAGTCTCCAAAGGCTGTAGTTGACCACTCGACAACTAAGAAACAAAGTAAATAATAATAATAATAAATTCTCTCTTCAGACTGACACACCAATTCCCTAGTCACAAAGTAAGCTTAAAAGCTCGTGTTTACTAGGTGAACGGATAGACATACTTAAATACGTTTATAAACATCCATGACTCGAGTCAAATATGCATAATCATCACGCAATATTTGCTTCTAGCGGGATTCGAACCTGCGACCCTTAATCGTCGTGGTCAGGGTCCCTGACCACTCGACCAACGGGCCAGTCAAAAAGTACAACAAAGAGTTGGCTATCATCTTTTGTGCAAGAACAAAATTTGCGGAATTCCTTAAAGAAACTTGAAAGTACGACAGGAGGCAGAATAACAAAACACCGGCAGATCTCGGGAGCGCAGCGCGTTACAAATCTATTTTCAACTTTTATAAGTTTTGGAGAATTCCGATTTGTGCTCACTTCATAGGTACTTATAGGTAAAACAATTAAATTTTGTTCAAGAACACTTTGAAGGGAGGAAACAATAAGTTTTGAATTTATTTAACCTAGTAAATAGAGATGAAAATAATTTTCAAATCGCAAAGAGGCCGCTTGCTCCTGTGATTACAGACTATGGTATGAAACACAAGGACGCATTAATTTAAAAACAGCAACGATATTTTACTGTTGAATTTAATAACGTATATAGAGGATAATAAGTAAATAATTTTTTAGACTATTAAATGAGATGTAATTTTATCAAAGAATCGAAACACTGACTGTCACAAAGATACCACAAGTACGTCGGCAATATTAAGCTTATTATTTTAACAGTTGAGTGAAAAGATGAGATCAAGTAGAAGCCTACTCGATATAAAGACATTTGTTCTAAACGATGTGTCAATCTTATGTTCTTCATTACTTTACCGTTCACTCGTCCGTCTCGGAATTTTCCAAAAACGAAATACGAAAGAAATTCCCCATTCACGTTGTATCAAAGGAATTCCACAAAATAATCTTTGATGTTCGCTCATAGTAGGTATCCATAATGTTACCTTTAATATTTCTGATTCCAACTACATTTTACTTCTTTGTTGGAAGTGTATCATTATTTTGTTAGTTTCGTTTTAGCGAAATTTGTATTCCAAATTTTATTAAACATCCTACTATTGTGACCATTATTACTAGTGCCGTGGCACTTTCTTAGTAAGTAGAATATATGTATAATATAATGTGGGTAAACTGTATACAACTTTTACCTATCTATAGGTAGGCTATAAAAAATTGGGGGATAAATATGTAACATACACGTAAAATTTTATTTCACTATTACCACCACGAATATAAATATACATACATCCTTAGCGTTATACATACATACATACATAACATCACGCCTATAATCCCCGAAGGGGTAGGCAGAGTCGAAGGGGCAGCAAGTCCCTTCAACCACATTCAGCCAAAAATAAAGCCGGGCTGGGTTAGAAGGAAAATTGTGAAAAAGCAGTGACAAGCGGCTAACCTGTCGCCTACACAATCACACACCCATAACCCGATATACCATTAGTCGCCTTTTACGACATGCTAGGCAACAACCAAAGTTGGCATATTCTTTTTACGTCCCAGACCAACATGGGACAGTGGGCTGGGTTGGATGGCAAGCTGTGAAAAAGGAGTGACAAGTGGCTAGCTTGTCGCCTACTCAGTCACATACCCTAAAGCCCGTTAACCATAACCCGCCTTTTACGACATGCTAGGCAAGAACCACAGATGGCACATTATTTTTTTTTGTCCCAGATCAACATGGGCCAAGTCCCAGACCAACATGGGACTAGACTAGACTAGCGTTATACACAATACAAGTATAATGGTTTGATTTCTATGTTATGATCTCGACACATATGTATATTTCACATTGTTTTAAGAAGCTACCGCGACGATTTTAGGTGAGTATTGATTTTTAATTTGCGCGGTTAAATCTAGATTGCGCAATCAGATTATTAATGGCGCAAAGGCAGGGGTCGGCGCGGCACTACATTAAACACCTAAAGTAAACGTCAAGGGATAATGGCCCTTATTTACGAAAAACCGACACGTACAGGAAGGAAAAGCCCTTCACAGTATAAAATATCACGCAGATTTTGTCGAATATTTGGGTCGTATTCAGGGAAATGGGAATCGCCCATTGAATGTAGTGAGTGCGAGCGAATAAATGCGTCATGTGTGCTTGGGGTCAAAATGATTGGTGCTGATTTAATTGGCTTGTTTTGTTTGTAGGCTGGTTCTATATCCGTATTGTAAGTAAAGGTTGTATTTGTAATGGGTATATAGGCATATGGAATGGAGAGTATTATTCACCTTTCCATTGTATCAATACGTTTCAGTATTTATAGCTTCTCATCATTTCCATCTTTTCGACTGTCGATTACTATAAAGATCAACTGTCAAGTGTATTGAATTTTTTTAATAGCTTTTAATTACAGTAGTCAAAACAAAATATGTATACATATATTTATTAACTTTATTTGTCTGTTTTATAAAAAAATATTTCTATGGAATAAAATCACAGAACTATTATAATATCACTTAGAAAATCAACGTGCAATGGATACATCTGCTGATGATATATTTATTTGTAGAAATAAATGGAAAATAGAAGTTAGCAACTTCCAATTAAATTCCTTTTACTGGCCACACAAAACTGAATACGATTCATCATGAGAATCATAGTTTCCTAATACCAAGTACATCTCTCACTAACTACTTAAAACTTTGTCTTTTCACTTAAGTTTGAAATGTGTAAGAGTTCTATTCTAATTTAATTTCAAACCAATCAAAGGGTACGCCAACTTGTGGAGAGAGGAGTTGCCAAGTTAGAGATCGGTTCAAATCGAGGATTTTATACTTAAGCTACCTATTGAACATGCTGGTCGGTTAGGTAAACACAGCTTAATCACGCGGTTCGTGTTATTCATACCTGTCTTGCTATATATCCAATCGGTATATACTTTATATCATATATATAGTAAAATTAGGTTTGCTACTATGAAAGCATTGTTTGTTTAAGCTACCTTAAAAATATAACACAGCTGTTCATGTGATTTTACTAATACATTAATTTATTAGGAATTGTGTTTCAAAATTATGTAATGATTTTTATTAGTATTACGTAAATGGGAATTCTTTGTCTCAAAATGTCCTTCAGAGTATCTCAATATTAGGTATATTCTTGGACTGGAAACGTTTAGCGTTTTCAATCGAAAAGCATTCGTCTGAAAATGTGTAATTATGCCAGATGTTACTAATGGTAGTTGTAGACGATTGATATTCTTGAATTAAAATTAGTTTTTCGTCTGAAATTGGTTTAGGTGGTAAAAAGTGGCTTTGTTATTGAAAAGAGACAGACTTAGTATTTTTACAGTGCTCTCAAAACAACTGCGTTGTTACACAGATAATTGGATAGATATAATTGTAGTTTACTCGTAAATTCATCCTAAACTCTGGGTTGGTCTCGAATACTCCCCAACGGTTGCTATCATAAACATTTCAATTAATTAGAGTTTCCTTGTCACAAGAGTGTCTCGGGAAGGTCCCTTTGATTGTCCCTTCCAACGAACTTAATGTTTACATTCTAGAGTTCGCACCCTCATCCGTATTTTACGTACAGTTGATGTTATATAAATTAAAGAGGATACGATCGTAAATTGCAGATGAATAATATCGTCAGCATCGTAACTTATTACGTTATAATAGTTGAATAAACCTGATAATCTTGTACATGTTACAATATTATTAAGCGAACTACTAACAAGTTAAAAAATAAGAGATATCTATAGATAAAGGTCTTATTGGAGTGTTTTCTTCAACGTTTAAATTATTCCTTATTGCCTAAATTCATAAGTTACAATATAAAACTCGAGAAGTGCTTTATTGGTGAAAGGCGAGTAGCTTTAATAGAGACAAAAATGTTAATGGAATCGTTATAATTTTTTGTTGGAATCTGATCTATGCCTAATTTTGGGACAATAATTTACAATACATTTATAAAAGGTAAATATGTACAGGATTGTTACTTTTATCATTTGGTGGTTTGCATAATGCTTGAGTCGCAACGAATATTGTTTGCTCAAGAGAAAGATCTGGTAATTTAATACAGTAAATTTTGTATAAAAGGGAAAAAATCACTTAAGTAGGTACGTTCAAGTAAAAAATTTTGGTGACCGAACAATGTCTGCATATAATGTTTTATGATATTTATAAAATATAAAATAAACTGAAGCAAGTGAAATTTGTATGTAACTAAAAATCAGTTCGGGAAACTTAAGATAAACAAATTTGAGGAGGCGACAAGAGGAAGTAAATGTAAATGAACTCAAGTGCATGTGCAGATGTGAACTTGCGTTAAGTTTAAGCAATCCCACCTGGGCGTAGGGCTGACTACAATTTCTTTAGCTACGTTACGAAAATTAAATAGCCACACCATTTTGTTCGAACAAGTAAATCTCCGAGAATACGAATAGCAGATCCGATAAACCAAGACTCCGGTTGGTCAACGGCTAATGAGTCTTAGATGATAATAATCTAATAAAGCAGTATCTACGACATCCTAACTGATATAATTCGTACCTATGTACATAGAAATAAACAAAAAAAAAACAGGCAAAAAAACCTTTTTGGGTTCACATTTTAGGCTTATCAAAATTGCATAATTTTTACCAATTTTACTTTTTACATTTTTAACCGACTTCAAGAAAAAGGAGGAAGTTCTCAAATCGACTAAATGTTTTTTTATATTAGTAATAAGAGACTTTTTTCATCTAGATATGCTATTTTACAAGTTTGAATCATATGGTTTAGTCAAAGATGTGTAATTTGAATATCGTCATATATGATCTAACTTAACATGATCCAGCGCTGGAAACGATAGGAAAAAAAAATGTATCATATATGATACACGTGACAGGGAAAGGGTTAAGACAGCCCTATAGAAGTGACAGAAGGAAAGTAACGTTGCGGAACTACATTTGTGTCTCGAGCAAACTTTCGTCTCGTCAGTTGCTCAGACCATGTTTGTATATCATAATATGTTTGAAGTTTAAAAGTCAACTGTTGTATGATTTTGCTAAAGATATTTTCTCTGCGCCAACATTATTTCGGTCTCTTGCGACTTAGTTTGTCTTAGATATTATCTCATTTGGGATGTAGGTCATCATTATAGTTAATGTTTGAGTTTAAATATTGTTGTCGCTTGTAATTGTTGCCCTGTTATAATATCGTGTAATTTATGATGTTGACTAGATATAAAGGTTAGTTGAATGAATCATTTCTAATCGAGACTTTTGCATACTGTCCCACCGTTTGTAATTATATCATTAGAATATTTAAACTATGTTTTTTGCAAATGGAAATGATTCACCGAGATATGAACAATGTTGTTTATTTTTCCCATAAATTAAACATAACATTATATTCGTCCATAACAAAACTGGGTCCTGGACCACACAAACATTTTCTCAGCTATTCACCAATGTTTTAACTTGATTTTGTGTAATGTGATATTAAAGATCGTATTTGCTAAATAGGTTTTGGCATTTACCATATTTCGTTATGAGATTATCACAGGCCAGAGCTTTCTAGGGACCTAGGGAAGAGGCTTTGTTCGCGTCAATATCAAACACAATAGAAATTTAATTGTTTTCTCGATGGATCCGGGACTTAGGTTGATGACAGGTCAATACCCTGTGGTACCATTATGCCTACCTAGGTTTTATAATGGCTAAATTACTACCGGATAAAAAAGTGCCGGTTGATATAAAACAATACTTTCAATGAAAAATTAACCGTGACATCGTGAATATGACCCAAGATGTAAACAAAAATAAGATGAAATCCCAAAAAAACGTAGACAAGTCCTTTTAGCGAAAATGTAGGAACACATTTTATATAACTAGCCTATTAAAACTATTACATCTTAAACGAAACAATGAGATCTGTTTGTTGCATTAGAGTCAAATATGCAAGCCATCTTATAAACTGAAGCAGTTCAACTCTAACAATGCCGACCTGTTTTGCATTGTAAATTAATGTTCGTAATGAAGTTCAATACAATGGATCAAAATCATAGTTGGTACATAATGCACAATAAATATAGCGAAAGCAATAAATTATACCTGATCTGATGTTTTAAGGAAAGAAATAAAGAAAAAACATTTATTGGTAACTCATACAATGACAAAACAGGAAACAGACATTAAATAATAGACAAAAAGAGGAAAAGATAAATAAAAAAAATGGTAGGTTAAACAAACGTATGTGCTGCTACGGCGTCGGGTTAACACCGCAGAAGCGCTGGTATTCTGGCGGGACCTAATGTGGAGCGACTAAGTTAACGAAAAGTTAATATAATTTTTATGATATTTGGTTTTAAAATAAAAATTCAACAATATCGTACATTTACTATGTACGATATTGTTGAATTTTTATGGATAGCCGAAAACCCATTCAATACAAAAAAAAGGTTTAGAAATTTAATACGAGTTTTCAAATGTTTCGTTTCTCTACAATAACGCTCTCTAAATGTATTTACACCTATTACACTTAAGACGGTTAGTAACCTTTTGATAACAACACTACATATTATAAAGCAAAATTATTGCGAGCGAGACAAGTTACGAAGAGCTTCAATCCTAGTAAATCCGCAGTATAATCTGCCCAAACGCCCCTATATCTATTATTCATAATTTAATTTCGTAGTTACACAGTTTAGTGCTCCTGCGCTCAAAATTATATTTATTATGTACTGAATATGTTTGTTTAATAGGTTTGTTACTTTCATTGTGTACAGAAAGTAAAAATTTATGGCATCACAGTCGCCTCTATCTAAAATAATAAAAAGAATCACTAGTTTCAGAAAAGCTATAGATAAATTGCCATCATCAGACTTGCCCATATAGGGTATTTTTTAATAATAATTCTAGATTGCTTAAAGCAGGTTTTTAATTAAGTAGGAATGTTTGGTAAGAAATGTGTAATATGATTGGGTACCTAAATAACGTAATAGAACAAATCTCCAGCATAGTTTAAGGATGTTTACAACGAAATTAACTCAAATTTTAGACTTAGATTATATTTATAATATATTTTATCCTACTCCTTAAGACTTCGTATTTAGAATTCGCGGCAGCACTCCTTCACAAGTAATATTATTAATATTTCACTTATACTATATGCCAATTGTAAATTGTTAATCCCACGGAAGCTTAGGTAGATGGCAATACATTTTCCCCAGTCAAATTCTAACAACTTTTATTCGTTCTAACAGTTACTCTTACTCTGGAAACTACAGCCTACAGTAAGGGAACAGAATTAGCCATATCGTTTCGAGAAACGCTGACCCGGTTGAAGCTTACAATGCTCACTGAACACTGTTCCTAAATAAAGCAATCAATAACTTTTAAAGTCAATCTAAACATAGCCACCGAACGTTTTCAAATGTGAATCGGGCCGTTACTAGTACAGGAGAGTTCCATTACGTTTGTCTAGTGACAATTTTCAAAAGCGACTCGATCGGCGAAGCTAAATTAGGATTGACGTCGACAGGTTTTGTAAAAGCATTGCACTGTTGAATTATTAAGGCGACTCCGGCTAGCTCTATATTCGTACTGCCAGCCGACGGCTGCATATACACTTACAGAGCTATAGGTAGGTAATGGTCCGTTTACAGTACCACCTCATTTTCAATTCTGACACCCGGATAAAGTGGTCGGCGAATGAATATAAGCCGCAGTAGGCAATTCGAAAAACGTAAAAACAAATTCAACGTTTGGATGCTAAAGCCGTATTGTGAATCAATGAATACAGAATATCTGTTACGATACGAGGATTTTAAAATAAACTTCTTTTTTTTTTCAATATAATTCAGTGTTTGACTTGTTTGCGTGTGGGATTTTCCTCTTTTGATTTTTTAAACGTGCAATTATGTATAAATATTTTTTTCGTTCTTTTACATACATAATTAAGATATTTAAGGGTTGTAATTTGAGTAATAGACGAGTCTCAATTCTCTAAAATATCAAAAAAATAAAAATATTGTATTTTTATATGATCAGAGATAAATCAACATTTCGTTTTAAGATAGATCTAGATGTTAATAAAAGCCATCGTTAGTTATTTACCACGTAAAATGTATGTGAAGATTTAGTAAGTACAAAATATTTAGTATCTTAATTTATTTATGAAAAACGATTTGCAAACTAAAATACCTAGCATGAAATTGCTTGTGGGCTAATAAATTCAGCAACGAAATATTCCGAGGACAAGTGAGTTAGCCCCCGATTAAATGTTCCGTAATATGTAAAGTAGGGTTTAACGTAAGCAGGTAAATTAATACACAACAGACAACTATGTGATCGGTACTGTGCCTTCGGAAATTGAGTTTGGAGCTTATTGAGCGAGGAAAAGTTTGAAAGCAATTTCGTGAAAATTTAATGCTCTTGAGAACTTACGAGAATGAGGAATTTGCGAAATGAAGCCAACACTGAGCATAGCTAATTTGTTACGAATTTTGAATAAGGACGACCGACCAGCGGTGTAGAGGGTTTGCTACTGACGTCTCGCAACCTTTAAATTTTAATGAAAGTGACAGAATCGCGCGCCCTTTATCTTCGAATAACAAACCTTTATAAAAGTTGTGAGATTTCCAGTTTTTCAACTTTAGAAGGGAAAGATTGAAAGTTTGTGTCTGTTTTAATTAAAAATTCTTTTCAATATTGAAATGTCAAGAATATTTTTTTGGAGATTTTTCGTAAACCTCCCTTTATTGAGGGCGAGTTAAAATATTTTCGCTTGAAATAATACTATCAAAAAGTTAACAATATAATTAATATTACTGAATACAATATTGATTACATATTAAATTAGATAATAATTCATTAGCACATAACAATGCTTTCATAATACGGAACAATAAGTATAAGTAGAAAATATACAAGTACCTATATATTAATACGTGAAGCAAAAACTTGTTACCCTTTTTACGAAAATTGCGCAGACGCAGGAGTATGACATTTCGCACACTTATCTAATGCTAAGTGTAACAGTAAAAAATTGTCTGAATTCCAATGTTCAAATTAAAATATGGACGCATATTATGTTTGGCAGTTTTTTTTATTAAAATAATAGTTTTTAAAGCTTTGTATTTGAATAGTGACGAGTTGGTTTAGTAATTCAATTTTATTTCAATTTGAAACCAATTTCATGTGCGCCAAAGTTTATGCAGTAAATAACGTTTGCTTTGGGTATTAGCTAGATCATGTATAACAATAACACCGTTGTCAGATAAAAGGTAAAAATTACATTGATTGAAACAGTAAAATTAGTAGATACGTATTATTAAAATAATTATGTACTAAATACTAAAAACATAATGGATGAAAAAAAATATGAGTTTATATACTAAACAAAATTCTAAGTAATTAATTTAAGGAGGTATCTACAGCTTTTAGCCCTATAATACCAAACACTAGTATAATTTCCACCTAATCACTGAGTTGTCTACTGAAATATGTCTACTACAAAATGCCTACTCTTAATAAGACGCCGCTATTCATAGTTTTTCATTGTTTCGACGTCATAATCACTAAGACGCGATATTAAATTGAAACACAACATTACTGTAACGTACATTTTCATATTCATTAACACGCTAGGCGCTCATTATATAGGCACAATAGTCTGTCAAAGAACATGACTGTTAACATGAGAGCCAAGTTAGTTTTAGACTCCATGAATTAAAATTAATTATTAAATGTAATTATGTTAGAGACTGCCAATAAACTGCCTGTGAGGATAAAACCAGTTTATTGCTATTAGACTTTTAACTTTACGCTATTTTATTAACTATTAAAGAAAAACATCTGTCAATATAGACATGCTAAATTTATATGAAAGATAAAATCTTATATGTTTATTTTGATTCATATTATATTTATAAAACAAATATATAGTAAATTTCAAAAACATTATCCCGGTAACATTAAATTATTTTTCTAAATCTAATCCAGCTATTATTATCATTACTTAATTAGCCTAAATAGACTTTTACAAAAAATATTTTTAACCTTTATAAAATTCTACAATTGGTAGGGCATTTCAAGTGTCATGTTGGTATTATAAGTGCTTTTCGTTTAATTTATCCATATCAGTCTTAGATACTTTGAAAGTCGAGAATTTGTACGTTTCTCAGTATGTCGGTATGCACGACTTGACTCGCGGTTTACTGTGCGCTCAGCTGTACCCGAGACGCCGTTCGCGAATGCCCCAAGGCGACAGAGCAATCACGATGCCAAAGTAAATACTCTAAACGGGTAATTAGTTTGTTCTACCATTGCAGGGTTACACTTACACCCTTATATTGAGGCACTCTTAACATGTATCCTCTTTTACTAAATAGATTAAAATCTCTAAAGTGGTTCCTAGAGACTTGCGAAATCGAAACTGGCTTATTTATTCCTATTACATTTTCTAAGCATGTTTCGGAAAAATAATATATTAATTTGTTTTTCGCTTTTCATAATTCATATATCTTTTATCGTCTTAATTAACCACGAAAATTATTCTATAATTTTCATTTAGAAAAGTTTGCCTTAGAACGCTTCTTTGACTGACTTGAAAGGAAAACAGTTGGAAAATACAGAAAGAGTGAAATGTTGGAATATTTACGAAAATTTTTGGCAGTAATTAATTTATTATAAAGCTATTTCAATTCAAACGAATTTCGTTGTGATTTTCTTTTCATTCAATACCCAGTTAATCTAGTTTTCATCCTAAATGCTTACCTTACTCACCAGAAAATACTTATCATATAATTAATAAAATACTTTAAACTATTTTTAGATAATCATACCACATTGCATCCGACATATATCATGCATTTTCACGTCTAGCCTTAATAAAAGTATAACTTCATTTAAAATTCCGAATTTCACATAAAGATATTGGGAAGACGCAAGTGTGGCCAAGGCATTAAATGTTCGAGTTTAACTTATGCCAGGGCGTAAAGCAATAGACTACGCTCTTTAACCAAGCTGGGTTACGCTCTCCCGATACACCGGCGTCTGCGTAGCCAAACCACACGAGTACAGACAGCAACGAAAGCCATGTTAAATATTTAATTTATTGTCAGTTATATTGAATAATGGACTAGATTTTAACTATGTATTGGCAGGTGGGGAATTAGGTACAATAGATTTTATGTTTGTAAAAAAATATAATCATATGTTTCGGCAAAAATATCGATGTTTATAATTAAAATACTACGACTTATCTTTATTCTGATGGCAGTCACAAAGTTTAAGTAGGTAGCAGTAAAACAGAATTTGTTTTTCATGACAAATGTCTAGAAACTGAAGGAATAATTCAATTAATTACGAAACAAATGCACTAGGTCATAGAAAATGAAAATGGCGCCCAATGTGGATACTGGTAATTTAAAATTACCAGTATCTTTAATTTATTCCTACAATTCATCATATCGTCAACATCAAAGCAAGAATTGTATTTTTGTAAAATTTAAAATAAGAATATATTTTAGGATGGCAGCACAGAGATTAAAAATGTGTCCAAGCATAATACCTTTGTACGTCAAGCTTCAAGAAAAGAAGCACTAAATCATTAATAAATAAATTCCCCCTGACGGGCTTGCATACTTGCGAGCGCGTGGTACGAGGCACCCTAACGTTTTGCCGGCGTATTAATAACGCTTGTCGTTTGCTTACCCAATATAACAGGACAGCATCCGTCTGCAGAGGTATTTCAGCCACGTGGATAGTTTTCCAGGTAGACTACCATCTCTTTTCCTCAAACGTTGTTTTGATTAAGAGTAAGAGAGCAGGCATAAATTCCAGCGGCATGAATCAATAACCTGGTTCACTCACACGGAGGCAGGGTGAGCTGTGACGTCACACAGGCAGACGATATTTTGACGGGAGGCCGACGGTGTTTAGGAGTTATGACGGCGGCGAGGGAATGTAAGCAACTAAATAAATTGAAACGGGAATCTATTGTTTGGCAGTATACTTTCATTGTATTTCATCTTTTATGGGGGGATGTAATGTATTTTAAGTATATTAAACATTTGTTGGCTATTAGTACATAAATACAACTGAAAATAATAATAAGTCAGTAAAAATCGAGTCGTACACACAAATATGGTATAGTTTCCAAATTCATAATTTATTTTTATTCAAGATAATTACATTCTATTGGTATTATTATTTACTATATTAATGTTTAAATATAAGTTTAAGAAATACCTCACTTAAAATTAAAATAAATTTGATTGAAATCATTGCATTAAAAATAAACTTCAAATGTTTTATATAAATACGTCACTGTTTGTCAATTATTTCATTCCTAGTAAAGTTTATTTTTTTAACGTCTATTTACGATATTTTTTCAAAGCGCAGCTGGAGTGCTCAATATTCCAGTACACCTATTAATTAGACTTGTCATATCTGCTTACACTTTAGTAAGACGTCAATCTGCAGAGCAATTAGTTAAATTGCTCATGTTTCACGCTGTTTACTCAGCTACATATTATGTCAATCTCTATTTACTAATTCATAGTAAACATTTAAAATATTAAATCAGATTGCAATCATGTATTTAATTAATTACGTGTAACTTAACTACGTGTAACACAAGATGGTCGCACGCTCCAACTGAAATGGAAACCATATTTCTTTTTGTAACATCACTGGCAACATGTTGAAATTTTTTCTGAAATATTTTATTAAACTTAATTACTATATAGGCCAGTAACCATGTTAGACTTGGCTTTAATTTTATTACCCATCCTACTAATATTATAAATGCGAAAGTTTGTTTGGATTTGTGTTACTCTTTCATGCAAAAACTACTGAATGGATTTTAATGAAACTTTAAAATAATACATCCAAATAACATATAGGCTATGTTTTATCGACGTACCACGCGAGCAAAACCGCGGACAGAAGATAGTTCTAGATATGGTGTGAACATGAAGTGATAATGTTGAACCACTGTGAAACTTAGACCTCAACCTAATTCTAAGAGCTTTAGAACTTAACTTAGTTTCAAATGTTAAAAGCAATCCTTATCAGTGGCATTTTCTTATTGACCAAATAAGAATATAATGGAATTCTAAAGTTTAATGTGTTTGCAAAAACACGAAAAATTTACACAAATTTTGTAAAATCCCAATACACATATGAAAGTTCTGAGTATCACCAGCTTCAAACCTAACTATGTTTCAGTTATGCTGATCGAACAAAAAGGATGTTTCAAAATTAAATTTGTAAAGATAACCTAAACAGAATTGTTGTTAAAAAACCACGAGTGTCAACACCTCGTCGCCGGCGTGGGCAAAACAAACTTGGCCCGTTCGGAGAGCGCGACAATGAAGGCTCAGCTAGCGGACAGCCTGTATTATTTCCATCACGTCCCGGCTGTTTGAAATATTCAACAGCATCGATTATCGGCTCACTTTGTACACAAATGCTTTTTTATTCAATTTAGCGAAACGATTCGACACTCCAGAGGTGGCGCTAACGCTTAAAAGAAAAAACTGTACAAAATTGGGTTGGGGAAGAGGATATAGACTTAAAATACTCGTCTTTGCATTTGAAACGTTATATCAATTATGGATGCAGGCTTTTTTCAAAATAAGTTCTTCATTGACAAATTAAGTTTTTAAAAATGCTCAACAGGAGAAAACCGTTAAAAGAAGAGGACATAAGATTTTTTTATTTATCATCATCTTGATCTTCCTAGCGTTATGTCCCGTGCTTAGGCGAGGTGCGCTTAGACCATGATCCAGGATTTAGCGAGTCTCGTTATTACACTGAAGCGACTGCCGATCTGACCTTAGTAACCCTAAGACAATTACACACACGTATTTTTTGACAGACTATTTTTGGATCATGGTTACAAATCCAAAGTTATTTGAATTTGCAGGTGTCATCACGATGTTTTCCCTCACTGTCGAGCTAGTGGTATAAATACGTACATAGATTTGAAAAATCCAGAGGTACGGGCTCGGGCTTGAACCCGCACTTCTCGGTTAAGAGGCGCGTGTCCTTACTTACCATTGAGCTACCACCGTTATAAGATTTTTTTATAGTAGGTATGTCTAAAATATTAAGTTTGAAAAATGTATACTTACTAAATTAAATTTATTTATTCATATAAATTAAAGATTAAATTTGCAGGTAAAAAAAAGAACAAAAAATCCCTCTAACTATATGTGATAATTAAGTCGAATTTACGGTACGCTAATATAGATATTAGTTGTCTCTGATTTCTCTTTTTCCTTTGCTATTCTGTAGTCGGTCTATTTTATATTACAAAAGTTTTGTTTAGTGTTGGTAGTAAATAAGTTCTACTGCGTGCCAAAAGAATAATTCGTTGCTGCGACAAAATAACGACAACCTCATTAAATAAATATTATTTCATTTAAAAAAAATACTTATGTTTGAACCAGATAAGAAGTGAACTAGTTTCACCTGGAGACGAACCTATGTTATGCATAGTTGAATAAAATGTAATAGGTAACCTAATTTTTACATTTCCTTAAAGCTAAGATGATCTAGATAAAAATGTCAAGATGAGATACGCTTACAAACATATTTAGTTGTAGTCACAGGGACGACTCTATAGCAATACTGATTTGATGCTTGTTTGTACAAATCTTGTTAGCAAGGGACATGACGCCGCGCCCGGGGTGAAATGAGCTCGTTAGGTGCACCAAAATATACGTCACAAAAACGGCGGACTTATTTAAATCGATAATGTAAACACGCCTTTGAAAATACGACCAAATTAGCTATCGCGAATGAATACACCGATTGAATGATTTGAATCGTGATCCAGGAATTTTCACCACGAATCTTAGTTAGTACTTTGTGTTGAAAGCTATTAATTAAAGTTTTAATTACATTAAGCTGAAATTACTTCTTTAAAATCTATTAAAACCCTATTTTATCTCGTAAAAATGTGCCTAAACTTAGTTTTGCTGCAAAGACGAACTAGATAACACTTTTTGTACAAGCCTACATTTTTATTATTATCGAAATTGTATCTACAACAGCAAACAACAAAAATGGACACAGTTAAGTTAAAAAGTAGTCGAAAAAAATAATTTGAAAATGTTTTTCTTTGCTACACGATACCCGTTCTATACCATCACAGTTGTTCGAAGTTTAATTTAGTCTGTCCTGGGTCAAATAAAGTTACATACAATTTTACTTGTCATAATTTAGGAAAATATCTCATTACTCCACTCGTATTCAACACATGCGGCTATCCTTATATGGCAGACTATCATAAAATTATAATATTTACTTAATAAAAATGTTACTAACGGGATTGCTAAAACACGTTTTTGTTATTTTTTGCAGACGCATAAGTACTTCTGACAGTCTAGACAAAACAAATGGGAACCTCTCACATCTGTCCCAAACCTCAGCGCGAAAAAGCGGAAAGGTTTTACAAGATTAGAATTAGGCACTCCAGTCGTCGCCTTAAAAAAAGATTCGGTAATTACTCTAACACTGACATCCAGTCGACGTGCTAACCCAATTTATCTGCCGTTTTTAGTCATCGTATCCGATCAAGTGCTAAATTGAGTTTATCGCTAAAATTGGGATTTCAATCAGCAAGTAGCGAATAGCGGGTGTCGAGTGTCGCCGTCAAGTCAATCACAGCAAATTGAACATGTCAGTAGCGCCTATTTTCAAAAGGGGATTGGGCACGGCACTGTGGGCTGTAATTTAGTTTAGTTCAAACATTTTATCCTGTGGAAAAAGGTAAATGAAGCCTTTGTTGTCACATTTCGACGCGAAAAATATCATGTGTGCCCGTTGGCGGGAGCCCAAATTACATGCCAATAGTTGCTTCATATTTCGCTAAACGGACCTTTTCGGTTTTTGTTTTCATTCTAAATATTAAATAACTATCGGTTTGAATATTGATGTTTTAGATATTTTTAAGGTTAGAATGATTGTGATCTTCTGATCACATTCAGGAAAATGGTTAATAAAGTAAAAAAAATATTTCCAATATTCTTACTAATTTTAGATACTAACTAATTTGGCTTGAAATTGTGGCTGCGAATATGATTTTATGGTGTTCGCCTTTTTTTTCTCGTTTTAACGACACAGTAACAAAAAAAGGGACTTGCAGTTTTTTACCAATTCGGCGGAGAAAGAACTAGATTCTGAAGTTTTACACCTCTTGACGTATTTTAGTTATGTATCTCGCATGGTAAGTAACGATTATTGTTTGAAAAGTGCTGTATAATTGAAATCGACATATAAAGATAAATTATCATGTAGAAATGTATTGACTGGCAGGCGACATTCTGTTCAGTTACAAGTATACAGGATTCAGGAATCGAATACAATGCTCCAAGGTCAGAAGCAAACCCGATATAAACAACTCCGCCCAAGTAATCTGTAGTCGTAACCACAAACAATGTCACGGGTCGCACCTAAGTTAGTGAACACGAAGCGTTCCCATCAGAGGCTCGACCAATTCGTCAAGTCCACACCGATTTCGTTAATATCCTGGAGTAGGGTACCGTACACCCACTCTGCCGGTTTCGTCACTTTTGACGCTGATTAATGGCTACTAGTTATAATGTTTGAGGTTGTGTACAATTTATGATTTAACCGTTTACAACATGTTGGGATTGTTAGGAACTCAAATTCTAAGTAGTTTTGAATTTGATTGTAAATGTTATTGTAGCATAAGGTTTTTTTTTTATGTCCGTCATCTAATACAGGTTTTTAAGTTAAAAAGCCTCTATGGTGGTTTATTTTAATGATTTCAATTTTATGACATATTTAAATATAGCTAACTACTCTTATGTATGTAACTGTACTACAAAACTCGAAGTACCAATATATATTCAAAGCGTACAAGTTATTATGTACGCCTCTTCGGAGTCACACCAGTCAGTGCTGATTTTTCCAGATAATTACTTTTCGGAACTCCAATATGTTCATAAAAATCTAATCTTCTTTAGCTTATAAAACTTGCATTGTTGCTTCACGTCAAGGGAAGTTTGAACCAACTTTTGTTTCAGATGTGGGTTACAGCCAAAAGTAATTCTTTTGGGACCTTTCCCCCAAGTTTGGTGGCTCAAGATTTTGTTTGTCTTTTATTTTGTGATTTGTCTAATAGATTAAGCAAGTAAATGTAAAGTTAAGAAAAAACGGGTAACCCGGAAACAAAAAAGAAGCGAAACTTCTATACACAATCATCGATACCTTCTAAGTTAATGCATTGGATACTCGCACACATCCCACAACAACAGACAATCCAATCGGCACAATGATGGATGTCTCATATAAAAGACATTTAGAATAAAGAGATTTTTCAGAATATAGGAAAACAAACATATTTGGACATTTATTTTGCATCATTATTGGCATAGATTTATCATGTTGAGATTTATTACTAGCCTTGCCATTATATATTTGACGATTGATGATTTCAACTTTTAGAGGCTTTTGTGACTATTATTACCATGTGTTTCAATCACACATGAACAACCAATAAAATGCTATTTATTTACTGATAAGCGCAATAGCTTGCTTTCAATAATCCTAGCCATGTTTGAAATGCTAGTGTAAATTTTAACAGAATAGTACCTAGTGTTAGTAAAATCCAGGAATATGCAAAAAGACTCTCAAGTCTTGTGCGGTGCGTGTGCCATGGCAACTCTTCCGTGACAGGCACGTCACCGGCTAGTGTCAGCCCGATTTTGTGCGGTAACACTGGACCACAGTGTAAAAGGATCCTGGCCAAATCTTTTTGTAAGCGGTGAAAGCGCTAACATTATATTTTTTTTACTTATCATAAGGAAACATGATTCTGAACTTAATAATAAGACATAATAGTAAAATAAAACATGGTCTAAATAATATTTTTAAATTAAGTTGACTGCACTTCAGTTGCATTTTCGAGAGAATTAAAATGATATCTGGAAATGTATGGTAAGTATTTGTTTCTTAATTTTTGTTACAAACATTATGTTACAAAAAATACAAATATTCAAACAAGGAAACAAAAAACCAATTCGTTCGTGAGCTCCCTTACGTATTTGCACTTTCCCGCGTCCCATTAGCAAAAGATAACCAAATAAAGGAAAGTAAAATAAAAGCTTCGAATGAGACGACGAAACAATAAAATTAAGGAGACGCGAAGTATATGATCAAGGGTTTGCTTACCGCTCGTTCAACAATGGAGACATTATCCATGAAATTTACGTACCTAGATCTACCCGACCATTGAATATTTTATTAACCTGCCGTGATAAGAGCACTTAAACGATTCCCGCAAATCCAACAAGCACCCTTTTACACCCATAAGCCGGCTGAAATGCTGATCGTACGACTTTGCCCCCAGAACATAATTAGGAGTCCGTTACAAAATCGTTAATCCGATATTTCAGATGGCGCAACTTTCTGAACGTCAAAGTAATTTTGAACCGACGAAAAAACGGACGAGGTTCTCAAGTCGACGCGTATATATTTTTTATATATGACCACCCATAACTTTTAACAGAATAGTCCTATTATTAATTAATTTTTAATTCTTCTTTCCTTGGATACTTCAAAATTTATATGGGACCACCCACATAAATTTGGAAAAAAACATCCTACCCTAAGGGTATTAGGGTTTTTATTATCCCCTTACAGATTTTAATGCTGAGTTGTATATTACATGAAGTAGGGCAATCAAAAATTAGATTGTTAAAAATAGATTGTTTATAACCACAAAAAAAATATAAATTTAAGAAATAATATGAATATTGCCTTAATGAGATGCTTTTATTCGAGGTAATATAGATTATACATTACCTCTAAGTTTATACGGAGTAATGAACACTTATTCCGCGTTTCCAACTGGCATTTATCCATTTTTTAAGTACGGCACGTTTTAATCCAAATTTTTCGGTAACATTTTTTTCGCCTACTCAAAAGCTACATAAATTTCTTTCCGTTCATAAATATCACTTTGACTCAGTATGAAAAACGTTTTGCCTTTGTACCTTCCTTTGTTCAATTACAGCTTTGTGTAAGTAAACCGCGCTACTCATACATTTTATTTGCATGGACGTGTTATCCCGCATTTTTATTTGAACACGATGTTCCTAGCATCCAGTCTCTATTACGTTTTAATGACACGAAATGAGTACTTAACTATGTGGGAGTACCTACTCGTTATATTCAAACATTTCAAAGCGGCAGACAGCTTTGGTTCTCTTTGGTAGAATTTACGTATTGCTACGTATACTATTATGAATTAGACAAGCACTTAATTCATTCTACGATGAATATTGTACAACATTGTAATTATATTCAATGGCAAATATTGTATCCCAAAAGAAACACGTCATTTATCTAGGAGTAAAGTTTCCAAAAAATTTGATAAATCCAATTAGGTAGATATTTGTTTGTTTTTTTTTTAATCTAAATTTTAAAATAAATGAATCAGATGTTCATTTAAATGTTTTTCTTTTTCGAATTAAAACATTTATACTTCTAAACATAAATAGTATGGCAGCAGAAAAAATTCAAGAAAATTCTTTATTCCGAAAGTTTCTGAAATACATTTAAATTAAAATTAATAAGCATACAGGCAAGAAGTTCAAAGAGTACCTATTTCATTCAAGGCGCCTACAACCAACATAATAAAGTAACATTCATTTTGATTGGACACAAAAATACTGGCAACATCATTCCCAATTCTCAATTCCATTGCAACAATACGCGTAAAATTAAAAAAAATACAAAAACAGAACACAACAGCTTGGTATTTAAAAATGCAACACGTACGCTCGGCTGGTAGCGAATACGGGTTCCATTCGGCGGCCGGTCACGTCTGGGCTAGCAGACCCGGCCAAAAGGTTAAGGCACCCTTTGGCCCGCCGCCACTAAATTGTCTGCGAATGCCGCCCTCCCCATATTATGCATACGGATTGGCTCCTGATTGAGATTGCCGTGTAACCCATCCCTGATGGATAGTCAAATAAGGTGCCCTCGCGCACAATGAAGGGAGAATTGGAAAATAACACTCACAAATCTAATTCACCGTTTTGGGTTTGGGGTCGGAAAGACTCGAACTGTTGAATTTTTCGTGAGGAGTAAACAGATGTTCCGGACGGTGATTAACTATAGAGATCATTTCGATGGTGCAGTGGTAGGTATAACGAAGGCAAAACGAGGCTGATTAAAGCTGAAAGTATAACTACAATAAAATATAATAAAAACCTCTATCTAAAACCATACAAAAGAATGAGATAAATCCATTATGATATTGGTTCTTTTGAATAAAATTTTACAGACAAACGGCTCGTAAAGAGAATACGTAACCTCCACGCGTGAGAATATACTCGTAGATATATCTACGAATATGATTGCAATACTCTTGCAAATTGAAGTCTTTTGAAGCCTTAAGCGATAGCCGCACTAGAGATCGGGAACTAGGGTGCATTAGAGTGGAAAAAAAACAACGCATTCGACACAGTCGCGCAACAAACCTGTTTGTGTGTGCAAATTCCCGATGAGTTCCGAGCCATTAGCTTACTTGCTGTCGTTAGGCGAATCTCACGCACGGGGACCTATCGGCGGAGTTTCGATCAAGTCAGTAGGTACTTTTGTTTAAAGCGGTGTCATTTGTTTTTTTATAAAAACAAAAAGTGTCTTTTATACAGTAGGTATGTTTCGAGTGTGGTCAATATGGACGGAATGACTATGGATATAGTCAGCAAAGGACCTGTACAGTGTCACCATATCCACCGAAACAACTTCACCATGCATGTACCTACTAATTTCATTGCTTTTTGTGATGTGATGTTGTTATTTTAGTTTGTTCCACGATTTCAAAGGACGAGAAGATTTCGTTTATATTTTTTATTGCTGTCCAGCGAACACCATTTTTCTAAGATACGTGTATTTTTTTATATTGTATATTTCTACGTAGGTGGTTACATTGGTAACCAAACAATTCAATGTCCTTAGATAATAATTAAATAACTAAAATCTGTAAAAAGTGATTGAATGTTATTATGATGAAGTTGTTAGTTATGCCAAACAGCAGCATTGTGGAAAAATACAATCAAATAATAACTACGGAACCCTGCAATGCGCGAGGCCTGACGCGCACAATAACTTAAAAACGTAGTAGTTCTCTTAAAAGGTTGATAAAATAAGCGCTAACTCGAACGAGTTGCTTGACCAGCTTTAACGGGGCTTAATTCTCAAAATCTAGCAGGTTAGTAATCGGCTCTGGACTAATGGCTTCTTTCCTCTTCGTATAATCTCTTAATAGCTGTTCTAATTGTTGGACAACGTTAGCCATGTTTATATAATTTGTTTCGGATTTCCTTAACCTATTGCACTACGTGTCAGATTCTGATTATTCACAAATAGTGTTTGTGTGCCAGCTCTGAATTTTCACCCTGCACTTCTTTCACACGAAAAGTGAGATAAATAGTTGGCTCTCTATATTTAGCTACGTTGCTTGATTTCGGTAATATTTTAAAATAAGCCACAGCGGAAATTTAGCTTTTGAAGTACCCGATACGTCACTGGAAAAACTATGAAAAGGCTAGGATATAATGTAATATTAAGTTTATAATAAATAATTTATTAATTTTAACAAAGTTTCGCACAACTTTCAGTTTTCAAATCAGCGTCAGTCAACTTTAAACCCGAAATGTCCTGGCAGTTTTAAGTAGACAAAATGGTGATTGATTGATACGAGTAACATTATAATTTGTGCATTTGCACACAATTACAAAATAACATACAATTAAAAATAATCTAAATTAAGAAACAATGATCTAAGCTAAACATTTATTCTTTGTTTAAAAATTTATTAATATTTATTACCTGCTTAAATGTGATACAAATAAACTTGAGAACTTTAGAAGTACGTATCTTACAAGAACCCGTATTTTTTTCAAATATCACATGGAATTAATGTTATAATTCACTGTACAAGTACACTAGCTGAAACATTTACCTTGATTACATACTTAGGTATATATATTCAGTAAAATATTGTAAACAAATATTATATACACATTTGTATGTATTTTATTTGTCGTTTCTGTTCTAAATACCTCAATATAACTTGCTCATATCGCTATACGGTTATTTAATGTGTTAAAACTTTATGTGATCGAATTCACCCCAAAGAAAAAAAAAATGGAATAAATAGACTTACTTTTCCAACCAACTTTTCCTCTTCACAAACTGCTTGGTAACATATCAAACTATATTCACTCGGCCCCTATCAGCCATATTAACTAAGTACTAGTACTAGTAATAACATCTTATACCCAAGACTGCAATTCAAAATGTCTTACGATCGTACTTAAGACATCCATTATAGACTCTCCAAGAGCCGGAAAATGGGACCGCATAACGAAGTTTGTTTTTGTAGGTATGTATGTTATATTTTTTCCCGAAAACCTGCGTCAATTTCAGACATCGCTTTATTTTTCCTGGAAAGTACCCGTAAACCTATACCAGCAAAGATTGTATCAGATTTTCCGCTTTCCAAACTCTGAAGATTGTTTGAAGTAGTGGTTTATTAAATAATTTTTACCTAAGGATTTTCTATTACAAGACTTATATGAGGCAAGAAATTCATTTCGGATTTAAAAGATCATTTGACTGTTTAATATCATAATTGACTTGTTAATCACCATCACAAAAAGCGAACTTAAGAGTAACGTACTTACTTAAATTTTGTATTGACTAGGCATAAGCTGAAAAATTTAACTCTTTGTGCGAAGAGCCAAGACGCCACGCGATTGTGTATTTTTATCTGTATGTGTAGGCGGAGACTTAAACAACAACAATTTAAATTAATTATAACGTGTTCGAGTAATTAAACTTAGTTAGGTGCGAGGTTGTGCTTTCATTGTTAACTTACTCGCGTTGGCATCGGCTAAGTGAAATTCATAAGTATACATTAATATCTCGTCTAACAGTCTTTACATGGGAAATATTAAAAAGTCATTGAGGAACATAAACCATAATGCCATACGCGTAGATCCAAGACAAATATCAAAACTAAGAAGTCAAGTTCAACAAATTAAGCTAATTTACATAACTTTGCTTAAATAAATGTTTACTGTATAAATTAAATAAATTCAGTAACATTATCCGATCTGTTTTGTGAATCACCTCAACAAAAACACCACAAACGTTCTCGAATCATTGATATTTTCTTGCTTGAACAAAAAACAAAATTACCAAGTTAAATATGACAAAGAAAACGCGGCCGACCGAAAAAAAAACTTTCGTTTGTATTGGCCACAACTCACTATTTTATTTTCAAGGGATTTTCCGCCCGGCCTTCAGATAAGGGATGATATAAATTGAATAGGTATTACAAAGAGTTTTTTTAAACAAGTGATGTGTAGTATGTTTTAGTAACATTTATCTACTTAGATAGAAGTATCTACATGTTATAAAACACCATTAGTTGTTGGATGTTACTTTTTTAAACATTAATGCTTATAAATTGGATAGGTATTATTATGCGTTTTTAAAGAAATCTTTGCTGTATGAATCGGAAGTCAGTTGGTCCTAAATATATACCTACATATTTATATTGATTTTTCAGTTCTTTCGTTCTTTTTTTTTTTTCTTTACCCGGATTAAGTTTCAGAAAACTATATCTCAATTACATTTATGGTGGCAATGAAAGGACCATTTTTCACCACAGCCACGTTCAGTCTTGCTGTCTCGTTAACGAGGTTGGTTCAAACAATCAGAAGTCAAGCAGAAATTGATGGGGTGCTTGCACGCCCGCACCGATGTCGACGCGTACCCTCGCCTTAATTAAAAGACTTCACTCAAGCGTAACTCGCAATATCGGGACGCTGGGCCCTGTGATGTCCTTAGCGTCGTAGTATCTGCTGGATTAAACAAATGTGCCAAATCAGGTAGATATTTTATTGGACGCAACCGCAATCGAAATAAGCCAGGGTTTTCCTATCAATAAAATCCGTTAACTGAAACTATTATACAATTTTGCTTGATGATCTTTCCGGTGATCTTTGTCACTGATAAACACATTTATTTAGGTTAATTTTTGTTGGTAATAAAGATCATTGTAGCCTATTTATTATGATATTAAGCTTAACGTCGTAAATACGGACGGACAGCGATGATTGTGATGTCAAAAACGTGTGAAAGATTTTGTGACGAGCTATTGACTTCGATCGACATTCATAACTGTCACCCGAAATTTCAGCCAAGGCAAAATTTGAGGTTGAAAACGGAAGTATAAAAGTTAATTAAGTGATAAGTGCCCTTGTCCAGTCGTGTGGGGCACGAGTGGCGGCGTCATGTTGAGCGCGTGGAGAGCCGCGGTCGCTGTAATACACCGCCTCTGTTTATGCTCGTACGATCGCTAATTACGGGCAAAGTGGTCAAATATCGTCGTGCTATCGTAAAACACTTCATAACTGTTCCTGTCACTTTTGAATTGTCCGATTAAACTCATATGGTTTTACGAATGGTGCACTGGTGGTATGATAACTGCTCAAATACGGCAACCGTTTGTGCGACATTATAATTTAATAAAAATAAAATAAAGGCGTAATTAATGGCATATTAGTTCGGATTGTTGTTGTTTGATTGTTCCGTTTGCTGTCCTTTAAACTGGGAAAGAAAGCACGTTAGGCTGGCATAATGTTATATTTTTCAATATAATTCGTAAAATAAATGACATTACAATGTCTCAGTTGTAGTTCTGGTGAGAATGTTCATAGAGTTTAACTCAAAAAGTATTACTAGCAACATAGATCTTAATAGAAAGTCGAATGAATTCGAGTTATTAAAACATAATCTGTGTATCTACCTAAAACTCTGCACAGATGCATATATCGAGATATCGTTCTATGTTTGACGTTCACAAAATAAAACGTGCACCGTGTGTTAAGCCGGTGCAAAGCCTCACGAAGGGCGATGACACATTTAAAACATTGACAGGTACTACCCACCTAGTTCGTTCGCATTGCAAACTAATTTAAGAAAAATATGATACAAGTGTGACTCCTTTACTGAAAACTATTCGAACAGAGTATCTGTCTTTCTCATTCATCTCATTGTTTACTATCAATCTACTGTTGTAAGTAAAGTATTAGAAGTGAGCTCTGATATATAGTTATTAAATTGAAATAATAAATTCATGTATGCTTTAAAGACGAAAGTTGTGAATGTATCCTTTATCAAAAGTGTTTAAGCACCACATACCTGCATGGGGCTACAGGTAAAGTTTTATATATATTTTTTAATTTTAGGAATGATTCTTAATCTTAATACTATAGCCAACACTGATTGAGGATTACGATCGAACGATGGCACTAGCCTGTCACTATGCTCCTAGGAGCAATTTATTAAGCGGCTTTCTTTAAAACAAATGCATGAAGTTTAAACATTTTTGTTAGTAGTATTATATGCTATTGTGTAAGAATCTTTAGATTCCACCCAGTTTCCCTGGAAGCTTATATAAAAACATACCTACTTATCTTAAGCAAGTACCTGCTTACTTACCTTCAATCAGTTGTAGGATAAAACGCCAACTTTCTCATCTATTTCACTCTCAAGAGAAGTTCAGCAAGAATCCGCTTTCAGTTTACCTTTGGACTTTTTTCGACTTTTATATTTTTTTAACTAACAAGCTAGCTTTTTGATAGTTTACAGTGCAGCAAACTTAAGAAAAACTGCATTTAGTATTACTTTAGAAATATTTAAGTGCAATTACAGAATCAATTATTACAATTAATATAATTTTTAATATATCGTATAGCACCAATTTACCATCGAGTATGGAGGCTTATATTAATTTTAAGTTTAAAGGCAGATGCTGAAGGGAACTCTATACCTTAATGCAACTTTTATATAACCAATAAAACTAAAACTTAGTTGCAGTACCACAACTACATACCTATAACCAGTCTACTCGCACTAAAAAGTTCCATTGCGTCGCCACATTATTAAACTCCATATTAGTTTCCTTCGATCTAAGCTCATATTCCCTAGCTTTAAATGAGCCTTGACAGCCACTTGATTGGTTTCGTGCAATAGATTCAATTAACAGCTGCTTGAGCTCACTCCAGTCATTTAGCTGTGTTTGGCTCGAAGCCTGCGACTTGTCATCTGTAATACGCCGTCTGCGCGCCACCAACAATAGAGGTATTATCTTAATCAATTACGTAGATACGTACTAGAATTTAAATGTGTGTATATAGACATTGTGTGCGACAAAACCATGGCTAAGAATTGCTGCCTGTAGAGATTTCACCTACAGCACCGTTAAGTTTTGAAATGAAATCTAATGACTGAACGTTTATCATTGATATATTCTATAGCCTATTTGACATCTTTTTATTTATTTAGAGTAGATTTTTTATGAGGCGGTTAGTTTGGAAAAAAAAAAAAACTTTCTAAAGAAATACATAAAACTAAATAAACCGTACAATGACTAAGATTTAATTTGTATACTTAATAATTTCTGCAAAGCTATAGAATTATGCCGGTAAAAGCTTTTGTAAATTGCCGCAATTGCTGCTTTCTTGTCCCTATATTTTTCCAGAAATATAAGTATAATTATACCGCCCTAAAATAATTAAAACAAATAATGTGCGCCCCTGGATTTATTGCAGTTAATTGTAACAAAGGAACGCGTCGTAAAATTAACAACCTTGTGTTCCGTTGATTCTAACGTTCAGATGTAATGTACAACGCAAAAGTTATCAAACACAATTTAATAATATAGTAAAAGAGAAGATAATTGTATTCTTACCTTGGAGAGATAAGTCGGGAACGAATCTGAAATAAAAACGAGTGCACATTAGTCAAAGGTAACATAATTATATCACTATAATATAACAATAAAGTACAATACCCAATATTCAGTTCTTTTCAGAGTTCTTACGTATCTGTAACAGAGATTCGCTAGTAACTTTTTAGAATAGTAAAATTTACAGAATTTGGTGTCAAAAATATTCAACCGTACATAACTCATGAAGTTTGGGAATATCAGAGATAAGATAAATTGCATAATAATCGAATATGCCAGGCAAACATTCAACAGATCAGATAATATTAATAACATCTGTCAGGGGGGGCAAGCAACACTTTTCACGTCATAAACTTAATCAGTAAAGTAACAACCAATTAATCTCTTACAGCCTATAGGCTTTCATCGCGGAAATCGATTGCCAGAAAGCTAGTGCATTAACGATATTTGTCAACATCACTCGCAAAAATATCTGTTAAAATTGTTGTTTTTTTGTATTTGTATATAACTCACTGATAAGGATGTTACTAGTGAGGGCATTTAACTAGTGAGGGGTGTTGTTTTGAGAGGGGTCAGTCGACTTTTTTGTCTAAGTTCCTATTTGTACTACTTATAAATTTTTTTTGAAAATACCTGTACGTACATGTCTGGTGCCCCATGTCTAATAGTTTCGAAGGTCAAATTACAGCCACTTTTATGTTACATATAACTAAACTAACTAACACCAGAATCATGGTTTAAGCAAAACCTGAATAAAAGCAGATCATAATACCAGGATGTTTCTAGACAATCATAGATTACAAAAATCAGTAGGGAAGCAAACGTGACCAAAAAACTAACGACCTACAAAGGCACAAGACAGCAATATACTTATCATGTCGTAAAGCTGAGTAGGTAACAGTTTATTGACCCTAAAGGCGCGTTATCGTGCCATTTGCATAAGGCCGTCTACTCGACCTCCTGCACTAACCCTCCGTTTTTACGAGCGCGCATGTGTGTGGAACATACCTACCGCTCGTCAGAGAAAATATTTCAAAACATACAACAAACAGAAGGTTACTAATAATAGCACCTTTTATAGCCACAAGGTAAATTATCTTAAACAAAAAGCCTTGAGAAAATATTGCGAGCTGGGTACTCTCATTCGCGTGTGTTGTGAATTAACCTAGTGTTTAAGCCTGCAATCAAATGTTTAAGTTATAAAACAACTTACAGCGCTTATATTTTGATATGTTGAGATATCAAAAGTGACCAACATGTTATTCTACTTCATATTACATCTTCTAGAGGCCCACAATGCAGCTAACATAAAGCCAATCTTACTAATAAGTATTATAAACGCGAAAGTTTGTAAAGTAAAGACAAGTTGAGGTCAGTTCTCTTTGAAGCTGAATGTATTCGAATATAAAATGTTAGCTGTGACCTTTATGTAATTTTTATTTGAAAATAATCCACAAAATCTAAAAAGGTAAGGTCTGCAAAATAACGCTATCAATGCTTAAGTGCAAGAGCATCACATTATTCAGAATTGATCATAAAAATCGGATTCAGACTAATTCAATACGCCTAATTGTATACGATGTGAGCCCAGTGGGGTTTAATTACGACACACATGAAAGGTAAGAGACCAAGCTCACTGTCAAATGTTATCAAGCCATGCTATGTGTCTGAATAGGGTAGATATCTGGAACAGCAAGCCAATTGGGAGTAATTGCCATACATGCATTGTGCTAATGACTTTCCAGGATCTACCGAAGCACACTCAAAAAAATGATTTGCAATCAAGTAGAGAAACATTTTAATGTAAAGTGAATCAATAATGGAATCTAGTCTCATCTTAATTTATAATGGCAATCTAAGAAAAAGTGTTAAAACTTCGCGCTAAACAATTTGATAAAAACCAGAAGCAGATTAGTAGATTACCTACATAAACGTTTCAAATCAGTAAAACCGTTCAAACAAGCATTAAAGTAACCACAAACCCAGTTTGTTTCGCACGATTAATTCATAGGCCTAATTTAAAAATCGACACAAAAGACTCTTTAACAACTTTGCTAACTCAATGAACGGAACCCTGTTTGAATTTTATTTTTCAAGGAATTCAGTTCACGCTCCATTCTAACAATAATCCTTGTTTGAATGTTGATTAATTTGAATTAATTCGCCACTTCGGGGGACAATCGACTTCACAATAAGGAATTTGGTTATAAAAGATTCGTTTGACGCACTTGAATAGAAAAATTATTCTGTTTTTATTATTTTGAGGAGTTTTAATTCTCGATGCCTATTGCTTTTTACAGATTTTTGAGACTTTACAGTTACTTGGTAACATTTTCTTTGATTGCATCTTTACTATCCTCATAGATATAGTACCGTGCGAAGTCGTGTGTTGCTGGTAGAATTGCATCATCCTTATCTTCCCCCTGGGACTAGGGGACGAGAAATGGATACTGATTACCTCGTATTCCGTCCAGCAATTCATATCGGGCAAGCGTGGATCTTAACCCCCACTGGATTTGGGAGGAACAACCTTTTATTCATCTGATATTCGTTAGGGTCAGCTCTTGCATATTCTTTGACTTTGGGACCATATAAAACACAATTAAAATTACTGGAAATTTAAATATGGTTCTTATATTTTATTATTGTTGTATATTATGCGCAAATAAAAAAGGTTTAGTTTTTGCTTAAGTGCTTTTGGTTAATTTTAGTGTTGCAATGAAGATACCTTTATCTTATGTCTCTCTGATTGCTTGTTTGGCACATTCATTATAATTAATTCATATTCCGATATGAAGATAATATTCTACAAATAGTTTGCAAACATAGATTGCTGGACTAACTTATTATAGCCCAACATCATTTGCACAGTTTTAGAGCAGAAATTTGAGAAGTGATTTTATGGTTGGATATTTCAGTAAACAAATGAGTTAGTCAGAGACAGCACAGCGCAGCGTGAAAGTTGTGGCTGATTGCATTTAAAAGTTGCATTCGTACCCACCTACTAATTACGGAAGTTGGAAGGAAAAGTAAACAAATTGCTTCTATTATGCGAGTAGTCGACCTAGGGATCTATGGGTAATAATGACGCAGGCCGAATTTTGTTAAAATGCGATGAGTTTGCAATTTTATCAGAAACAGAGAACTGAAGTATTTGTCTTTTTAACCAACTTCAAAAAAAAGGAGGAGGTTCTCAATTCGACTGTTTTTTTTTGTATTGTCGACTATTTATCACTATCATTTTGTCAATCGTATTATTTTGTAAATCGTACACACAAAATAATATGCGTCAATTGTCGGAAGTTGTATAATAATAAGAATCGAAAAAAAAATTGTCACGAATTAAAAACGAAGTCTGATTTTTTTTTTCATTTTGATCAACCTACAATAAAATAGGTTTATGATTATTATGTCAAATGTCAGATTCTCAAATAACAAATAAATGTGTTTCAGTTCGAATTCCCTGTTAGTGCAAATAATATTACCTAATATTGTCATACGAGCTTACATTATTTTAAATTTCAATGAAATTTAATTCTGGTCTCATTATTATTTTACCATATACTATCGTAAAGTGTTCAAGTTAAAGTTAAAAGGTTAGTTATAAAGTTTAAGGCATGATGGTGTGGATGCCTTTAGCTTTTTAACTACTGTAACACCTATGTATTAAGTTTCAGTTAAGACATTGTTATGAAAGTGGATTTACATGTAAATTGTAGGAGAACTTGTAAATTGTCCGACAAGTAGAACAAAGAAGATAGATGCGGGTGTCACAATGAAAAATCAAGTCTGTAGGATGGGAAGCTCGATTTTTCAGTAAAAGGACATTCGTTGTGCAGAACACCAAAATAGAACACGCTTAACAAGGTTGACACTATTTCTAGTGCGTCACATTTGATTCAAGACGATTCAAATTGCAAAATATTTGGGTATGGAATAACAAAAAAATTATAAAATTTAATAATTTAAGGTTTTGGTAATGTTGTATTTATAAAAAAAAAATATATTAAAAATATTTTTTAAATATTATGTTTGGGTACAATGGTGATACATATTGGTTTGGGTCTATTTTTTTTTTATGGTTGCTTCCTTTCATATCTTTATCTTATTTTGAGGTTTCAGCTAAGGGCATATTTTATTTTTAGAGCTTATTATATGAATTTTTAAAAAAATTAAGAATTTTTAATTTTTCTTAAAAAATGTACACAATAATAAATGAATGATATTACCTATTTTAAATCATGTAACTCTAACGCAAACTTTATTTATTAACAACAAAGATTAAAGTAAAGATGTCTCCTATTTCTATTTCCATTTATTGGATTTAGGAAAGTATTCAAATGACAAGCCTGAAAAGATTGTTTTAAGAAACCTTTTTCCTGCGGAATACGGATTTAGTCTTAACAAAGGATAATTTAGTGAAACAAAGCTACCCAGAAGATGTTACTGTAAGTGGTTTTTATGAAATGCAAAAATAAGAAAACAGAAAATAATACCATTGTGCAAATAGCTTCCAAGGCGAAAAAGTTTTTAAGCTTCTGTAGATTTATTGAGTTTGTTTTATAAGGCTACTAACTAATATAACCTCCTCGCTACCTCGATTCAAACAGACATGAATAAAGATAGCTTGGTTTATTAAGTAATTATTGCATAATATAAAATATTTGTTTTTATGTACAGATACTACCTAAAATATCGATGTATCCAAATTTAATTCAATTTAACATCTTTTTAATTCGCAAATATATTTTTTGTTCTCTTGTGTATATAAACTGTTGTGTACACAAGAAAATAAGATGATTAACATTTGTTGTTGGTATCGTGTTGTATCAAAACTTAAAAAAGCTTGCTTTTACTGTTCCTTCATCAAACATGTAATGATTCCCTTACTAAATAATATAATACAGAGGGTCAGATTAACATGTGCTAGGTGCTGTCGGCAACTTTGGCATTTCTTGCTTGTTCAAGTCTGCAAATTTGCATAATTTTAGTTGGAATAGTTACTACTATTATCAAAGTGTTTATGACGTAGTTTGCCAGCACAAGATGATTAACTACCCTATAGCGTTAGTAATCGGGGAATAATTGATCGGAGAATACCTATTGTAGATCTGTTTTAAAACTTTTAATTTGTTTTAGTTCATAAGGCAATGCTATTATTTCTATAAGCTCAGAAGAGCATGTAAAAATATTGAATTCCTAATTTTCAGCATCGAATAAGTGTCTATCTACTTGTTTTTGGCTATTAGATACGGATGTGCCACAAAATAAATCCTACGGAATTAATGATCAATTTAAATGTAGATATATGTACGTATACATTATAGGTAATACTCTCAAAGAGAGCAGCCGTTAAAAAAAACGTGTAACTACCTACTACTTCTATATAAAATTTATGTATCTATGTTTTAATTCATGAAGATGTAAATTCGCAACAAAATATAAACAGCGAAAAGGAAAAAGTACGTATAAATTAAAAAACAATTAGTAGATGCGACGACAAAAAATCCAACCGGACAAATTTAAATATGAACACATTTACAAGTGATAAACGAGTCCGATTATAAGCAACAGCGATGAAAAGCGGACGGTAGAAATAAACAGGGCTAACATTCATCAAGACTTTCTTAAATGATTTTTAAGGCAGGCACAGCGACTGAATAGCTAATGACCCCGCGCATCGGGCTTTGTTTCAGCATATTCATTACCTGCCCCCATCGGCGTTTGTTTACGAAAAAGTGCTCATTTTTCCTCGTCATACGCTCTCCAGGGTAAACAAACAATATCTCTTACAATTTTGAGGTCAAGCGATTTCGTCCAGTGAATATTCAAAAAGATAATTAGAAGAACAAACGTGCTTTAATTAGGGAAAAAATCACGGCCCATTTCCTGCTTTAATTAATTCCCACCCTTGTTTTTTTATTCTCGATGTTATTGAAAACGCAAATGACATTTCAGAAATATGTTTGAAGTATCACTCAACTCAAAATGTGATGCTTTACGGACTATTTCATATATTTGCAACTGCTTGTTACTCATTATTACTATAGTTTAAACATTAATTTATTATTTTTAATGATGTAGGTATGCATCCGGCGAAAATTCTATTCAGATGTCTATTTTTTCAATTTTATTTTCTAGCCATAGTTCTTTCTAGCTTGTGTTCGTAGCATCTAACATAGCACTTCAACATAACTAATAATATTTGTAGGTACATATATCACTGGATTTTTCTTACTCATTATTATGCTATTGAAAATCTATAACTGGTATAAATATGAAAGTTCAAAAATTACTTTTAACATGACATTTACAAAAGTTTTAAGTAATTAATACCTCAAATTTTGGTGACTTAGCGCTCCTATATAGTTAGTTCTTAAAATTACCTGAATTTCGCAAGTAATATCCTAAACGCGCCGCACTGGCAGTTGACTGGCTGTTTGAATGAAACTAGCTAACTTAGTATAAATTCGCAACTGGGGGTAGGGAATCAACTTGCACTTAGTTAAAGTAAGTTTAACGCAAGTTATTGCGGGAATGAAATTATTTATGCAGTTTACAAATACGGAATAGTTACTATTGCTGGATTGTGATGAACGGACGGTGAACTTTGGCGTGGTGTAATATTGTATTGCGACGTGATTCATTAAATTAATTTTTAATGTTTGGCAGTCAATTTGTACATACATACATAACATCCCGCCCATAATCCCCGAAGGGGTGGGCAGAGTCAAAAGGGCAGCAGACCTCTTTTAGGCCACGTTCAGCCAAAAACAAAACTAGGAGATGTAAAATTATGAAAAAGTAGACAAGTGGCTAGCTTGCTTATCGCCTACACAATCACATACCCAAAATCCAATATTTATTTATTTATTTATTTAGGATAACCAATAAAGCATTCACTTGTTACATGGTTAAATTTACACATGCATATTAAAAATTTTTAATTGATGTCTTAATTATAGGTTGCCACGACATGCGCAACACACGAGTTTTACCATTAGTCGCCTTTTACGACATGCTAGGACATGCTTCTTGCAACCACAGTTGGCAAATTCTATTCAATTTGTGTTTCAATAAATATGCTGCAGTTGATGTTTTCATTGAATAAAGAGTACTTAGTACTAATAAGCCAGTACTTATGTAATGGCTTATTAGTATTTGATTAAGCATGTATTAAATATCATGTAATAAAAGGTAAATGGCCCATATATTTTTTCCATTTAGAAGCTAATTTAATAAATTCTTTTGGTTTTGTTAAATTCATATGGAATCTAATCAAAGGTTTTCTGGGATCAGGGCATTTGATAAAAAATATTATTTTCCCGTATCGTATAAATTCATAATTAAATGATTAAATAGTATTGTCGTATTGTGATGTACAGTGCGTGAATTTCGGGGAAATATTGTAAATAGGCTTTGCCGGAATCGCACTGATTCACTTTTAATCTTTGTTAATCGATGGTCATGGCCACAAACTAATTATAAGAGTTTTGTGTGGCTGTTTACGAACTTTGCACTGGGAAAAAAATGTGTCGTCTATTTAAATGAATGATGAGTAGCGTTAGCATTAATTGTTTATCATAATGATAGCATTCAGAATTTACATTGTATTTATTGTGTTCAGCCTTACAGTCTTTGTTACAGTTTTCCAGTAAATATTTAAATACAAAGAAATCAACGCTACAAGTTTATTAGCTTTATCATGTGTAACAAATTATAGCTCCCACTCCAAAATGCAATAGCAGCTAAATTCTTCGTGTTTGAAATCTCAAAATGTTGAGGTGAAATACTGAAAATGTTCGACTCATAAAGCACCTTGGTGCGAATTCGAGTATAGAAAGTGTTGTCGGTAAATCCGATCAAATATGGATAGGAAAATTCTAGCGCAAGCCAGTTTCTGGCGATGCAGCTTTGCTCCTCCCCGCCGGTGCATCATTGCATTTGGGCTTCGTGCATAGGCACTCTTAGATCCATTTTCACTTTATATTTATCTGAAAAGATTGCGTTTTGACGGTTATAGAGTATTCACAATTTGACACTTTATAAGTTGTGGCTTATGGTTGGAAAAAAGTATTGTAAGTTGGATAAAAGTAACGTATATATAGTTTCAACGTTGCTTTTATGACGCCCTTTTCCTATAAAACTAGGCAATGATTAATCCTGCTATTTGCAAGGAAGCGGCTCACATCTTTCGGTTCTTCCCCACTTAGGTATTACATTTCCATGCCAGGTTACAGTTGAGCGAATTTTTACCGGTACTTTAGTTAATAGTGGTCAAAATTGGTAAAGAAATGTTTATTTAGGTTTATTCCCGTAGCGGTTGAATTTACACATGGGGCATTCTCGATCTTAGACTACATTTCTCATTCTAATTACCACTTCTCACTTCATAATAATTTTGACTCGATTGAAAACGATGATTGGGTTAGTAGTAATATATATTTCAATCGTGTCCATAAAATCTATGCCCATTCAAATGATAGCAATACATCATTAATTGCAGAACCTGGACAAATATTTTATATTTTACACAAAAGTGTCATGCCATGAGAATAAAAATGTCAATTGATAAATTAAATCAACATAGAATGAGTCAATTAAGTTAAAGGTACTTGTTATTATGAACAAAATATAAATAAAGGCTATACGCTCGTAAAATGTGTTATTAAACTTATTTATAAACGCCTATTCTGGATAATAGGACAGATAAAGTGACCTAACCGTCCCAGGCGTATAGGTAGCAGTCTCCGTTTTACCACATCTTCCTACCTAAAGTGCCCGACCAAGTCGCTTTTTAGGCTAATTCACCGAATAATAAGTTATAAAAAAGAATTTACAGTTCTTTACAGATAAAAGAACTATAACTCATGTTATAGTTATAGTTTAGTAGAGAAAATGTGCCAAATGTGATAGTTTATGTTTCTAACATGAAAACATCCATAAGACTACTAATAACGACCTACTTATAATTCATTATAGCTACTTTACATATTTTGTATAGCTGCTTGACCTAAATTTAAGACCGGAGCGTGTTTACATCGCTATCGGTGAAAACATGTATTTCATATAGATATTAACACGAGTAGATATGCATGCATATAGAAAAGGTTATTTATGTCTACAATTATAAGATGTTCCATTTACAAAATGTTATACTCTGGTCCTTAGTCAGAGAAGCAAGCATTTTTTGCCTTTTTTATAGCAAATAAAACTAGGAATAGGACATACTTATACTATTACTTTTTGAAACCGTTTAGAAAGATTTCCTTGAAATTTAGATTTTTTGCTTTGTTGTGTAGAACTTTATAGCCTCGGGTCCCATAAATATTACTTTTAGGTTTGAGCTCAAGTTAAATTGTACAAACATGGCCCATGATGACAAAAAATATTTATGAACGCTGGAATTTTTTAAAGTCAATATGGATGGGCTGTCAAATATCATTTTTATATTATAATAGATATATTGATGCCATCTTAAAAAAATACATAGATAAGAAAGCATTTATTATATTATACTAATTCATGACGTACAGATAGGGTCATACAATATTGATGGGTCGGTCAAGCCGGCGAATGTTCGTATCATACGTCACATCGCAGTTCATACGCGGATAAAGGCAGACAAGCTTTGGATGCATATTGCGCGTCACGGACCCGACCCTCATAGCTAGCTTACTCAATGAAATTGCTTTGCCAATATAGCATACTAAGTGACCCGTCGACTGACACAAATACAGCAGTTATGATAGTAAAGTACGTAACGTAAGTTCGTTTTAGTAAAAATGGTTTAATGTACATTCTTAGTTGTTGAAAATCTGATGATACTTGAACTATATCGACTTTACTATTTAATATACGAATTTACTTCGATAATATGAATCATAATACTATCTATCGCTTCAGTATTTTAAGCATGGCACAAAATCCGAAGTCCTAGGTTAGAAAAGAGAATCTAGCAATTTTTCTATGTACCTATATTCAATTTATGTAATTCAATGTATATTGAGAAAACGGCAATGAAATATACCATGACATAAATTCCTATATTTAAAGAAAATCTAATTATTTCGAACTCAATATTTTCATGGCACATCACTAGTCGTATCAAGGCAAACATTTGAAACTCGGTAACCTTGAGGAATATATCTTTCAGATATGTCATAGATCGAACCTATGCCAACATAAATAATTCCTGCTGATCAAAACCTTTTTCCTGTTTCTAGATCGTCACAAAAACGGAAAACATACACGCCATTCATATCTCGTATGGCGCGTACCGGCTTACTCCCCGCTCGGTGACATACAAGCCGGGTCATACAATATTGATGGCTCGTTCAGTCGCTTCAAGTGTCGGCTCTGCGCCGTGCGCCGCTGAAAGCAGCCAACCGGACCAAATGCAGTACTGGCTTACGCAATTTTTGAGCTAGCTGTAATACAGATGCACTTGACGATATCTTTATTAAATAGATAAAGGCGACTAATGGTGTATTGTGTGCTAGGTTTGTGCTTATGTAGGCGTCGCCACTTGTCATTATTTTTTCATCTAATAGATTAAGCTCAATTTTATTTTTGCTTAAATGTGGTTTAAGAGCGAATCGCTCTTTGCCAACCCCTTTGGGGATTACCAGTGCGATGCTATATGTGTACGTATATTTGATAAATGAAATTGAAATGTATGTTGGTGATGGCAAGTTAATAATATCGTAGGTACAATGTGTATTTTATATATACTTATTAGAAAATAAAAACGCAGTCGAGATGCGTGCGCTACGTAAAATCTGCGGTGTATCCCTCACAGACTGCGTTCGCAATGATGCTGTAAGAAAGAAAGTGGTCTGAAAGACAGCCTCGGAGTCAAGGTAAGAAAAGACATCCTCCGATTGTTCGGACATGTGGAAAGAATGGATGACGAAAAATTGACTAAGCAGATATACAATGCGAAAGTGAAAGGATGTAGGAGCCGCGAAAGGCCCAGGCTCACCTACCACGACCAGTTTGGTCGTGTATTAACAGAAGGTGATGCTAGGAGTCATAAAAACCGTAGAGCTTGTATAAAAAGAATCTTGAATGATGAAGAGTCAAGTGAGGTGTGTAAGGATCGCGCCATATGGCGTTCGGTTCTCTCTGCCTACCCCGCTAGGGATGTGGCGTGAAGTTTAGTTAGTTAGTTAGAAAATAAAACAGCTTTTTTTCCCGGCATCATACAACAGATAGTCGCTCAAAAACTCCTCACCCAGTGAATCACAATTTACTTTGAATATAACAGAAACATATTTTAATTGTCACTCATACTTGTAATTTTTGCTTTTTTCAAACGAAACCTGAATTGTAGGATAAATTTTACTCAATTTGGAGTCCTAATTATGCTGGGCTTTTACTCGTGGCCTTGTGAATAGATAAATGTTGTATATTTACAAGCAATGAAATGTATACACTTGTGTTCTTCTAAGCTTCGCAATAAGTTTTATTATTCATTTAAGTCGTATTTATTTGTGCTTTTGACTGTATACTGGTATTACCTCTTAATGTAATTTAAATAAAATAACTTCATATAGTCACTATGCCATTTAAAATCAGTTATATCTATTTAACCGGGTTTCATTCTTCTGGGCCAGGAAATGGCTAGCTTCAGCCAAAGGCGTATCTACACCCGTGTTAAAATGCATGTCATTTCCTCCTGGCCCAGAAGAATCAAACCCGGTTTAAAAGTTATAACTGATGTTAAATAGCATAGTAATGTTGACTTTATGAAGTTATTTTGTTAAAATAAAATAAAGGTTTATTTGTGAAAGTGGAAGCCTGCTACGAAAAGCTACAAAACGAAAGCTATGTACGTAGGTATACATATTTTATTTGATGTTCTCGGAAAATATGATTTTGGACTTCTGAGTTCTGGGCTTCAAAACAAACAACAGTGTTTGTTATTGGATAGTGAATGTATATGTATGTACACAGGTACATACATATACATTCACTATCCAACTATCTAAACAGAAACGTACTATTTCATTAATAAATAAAAAACAGCCTTTTTCGACAAACGTCCAAACGTCCGTTTGGAGAATAGAAAAATGTTATAAATTCAACATAGAAATGTTTTATGACAATATAAAAAAGGAAGATATTGAAAATCAGCACCTGCATCGGTAACACAAAAAGGTATATTGCTTCCACACCCATGTATTCCTGATAACACCTTGGCCGGATGACAATGTACAATTCCCAGCAGTAATAAGTCGTAAATTTATATTACCGCGTTGAACACTGCTCGCTAATACATGTTCTTACAGCACTCGACATAGAGGTCAAAATGTATACGTGGATGTGACCGCGAAAACGAATGATCACTGGTTATTTGGACACAACGGAACCAACGGGGTAGCCATCTGTGAAAAGTTATTGGGGACAGGATTTTTTGTCGCTCCGTGAAAGTACCTCATTAATATTGGCGGATTGTAATCTCGCTGTAGTTATTTTGAAGTTTTGAAATTCTGGATTGAATTGAGAAATTTAAATAACCTCTGTCTGGATAATGTTTTATAATTGTGTTGCTTTTGTAATTCCTGAAGGGGTAGGCAGTGTCAAAGGGGCAGCCCCCTTAACCACATGCAGCCAAAAAATAAAACTGGACTGGGTTAGGTGGAAAATTATGAAAAAGTAGTGACAAGTAGCTAGCTCGTCGCCTACAAAATAGTAGTTGTTTTTGTGTGTGTGTAACTATTGCAATGCTATTTTATTAAACTTGATCTTTTTAAAGGCCTAAAACGTAAATTACTTAGTCCCATGGTGCGAATACAGTAATGGGATAAATGGTTATTGATAGGTATTTATTAGTTTCGGGTCACAGCGTTCACCAGACATAGCGACAACAAAAATATATAACTAATAGGAATACGATGCCCTAATTATTCAGCTCATTGATTACTGCGATAATTGGAATTTGGAATGAATAAATCAGTGTTCAATAGTTCATTAATTCAAATAATAATATTTCGTGCAGTTATTTCATGTATTTTCAGCAATAGATATTTAGGAATATGATTTCGTTTATCTAATTTAATGACTCGTAACTTTTAATATAATTATGCGTTAAATAACGCAGCTTATATAATAGCTTTGTAGTTAGATTAAATAATAGATTATCTATCATTTCTTTAGCTATAAATCTCATGAAATTGTAAGTTACTACATACCACGGCTAAGCAAAAATACATTTCATAATGCTCAATACACACAGAATTTTTGATCAAAAAGCGCGGGATGAAACATTCAAGAATATAATTATGTATGCAGATAAATTCGAGTTTAGCAACGTAATGTGTACCTACGTCAAAACAGAGACGTGGGTCCTATTTTACATCTTCGCGAATTAACAGGCTACTAACAGGATTACGTCCCCTTGAAAGAGGGGCTTTAATTAATAGGAAAATTAAAAACTCGCACACGCAAATCAAAAAATAAATTAACTGCCCGTTTCAGTCAAATGTTTTGACGCTTCCGAATCGGCCGCGATTTATTTATTTACCAAAATTTAAATAATATTTTGTTTCATGTTTTTTAAGCGAGGTAAATTTGACGTATCGTTTGGAGTTACTCAGAGGTTAATTTGGCTCGGCGGTGAACTCAGTTCAAAGGAATAAATGACGAATAGAGGTTATGTTTAAACAGGCTGAAATGTCACAAATATATTACGGTACAGCATGAAACCCTCATGTCCTCTACGCCGACCTGCCTCCTCACTGGATTATTTAGTCACTTGAGACACAGACGTAGAGTAAAATCAAGAATAACCCACATCATTTCATAGAAATAGATTCAAGGCGGATAAGATCTAGATATGTATGCCTTTAATTAATAGTTGAACTTAGGGCCTTTAATTAATAGCTGAAAATTTGATAAAGGACTTTTTTGAGAATTATGAAGTTGATTATGAAAGTATTGATTATGGGAAAAAATATTGTTTACAGTTATTTTTTAATTTGATTACCTTAAAGAAAAAAATATATGTATATATTTAATATTTTACTAGAATTTGATTGATTATAAACTTTTAAAATACATAGCACTCTAAATAAATAAATCACACAAATTATCTTTACGTGTTCGATTCGTTCGTTCAATTCATGTCTCTTCCGGGAAAGTTATGCATCTGTGGTCGAACTCGACGTCGTATGTAGCGCACTTATTCAATAATCTGATTCAACTCCTAGTGATGGTACAGTTTCGTGCTTTCTGACGTCTTATTTAATATTCCATTTCTGTGTTCATCCGCCCATGAGCTAGGCTTAAATACTTAACACAATTTGACCGTTGTAACGTAGGGTTACGTACCTAATCTAAGCTCCGAATGTAATATTCATTCGCAAATAACTATTATGAACATAAGGTTAATGAGTTATAAATTGGAACAAAGAAACCCATAACAAATGTGAAATTATTGACAATAGAATCGCCTCGTCGTTCTTTTATTTCAATTCGAAATAATAGATTTATACTCATGATTTTTTTTTCATTGACAGTAACAAACCCATCTGCTATTTTTTTTATTTATAAAAGCGAACTAAAATCATAACGTGAAAATCTATTTCAAGTTTTTATTTCGTAAAAATGGACGGTTTTTTCTGATGGGTTTGAAAAAGAATACAGATGACAAACCGAAATGTTAGTCGTAACAGTTTTATTCATGCAAACTAAAATGACATAAACGGCTATAATCGTAAAAAAATGTTATAATTTACAAGAAAATTTTATTTTACAAATACATGATCATTATCTTGCCTTGTTTCTGATATTTCAATGTTGGTTGCTCATTCACGAAAAATTCATTAGTCGGATTATAATTAAACTTAGATCAAAAACAGTTCCGGAATGATGCAAGGACTTTTGCATGGTGAATGGAATTTTACGCTTTAATCGGAAGTGTCTTCTATTTTGCAATAGATGTATAAATATTAAGGCTATGCTATTGACCAGCAAGGAAATAAATTAGTTCTCTGATTTAAGTTGGAACAATTTTCAATAATTTGCTATATCAAATATGCATAGACGGAAAATAAACTTCAATAAAAATAATATATTAACTGATTCACTGTCAGAAAGGTTGTAAGCTCTTAAGGCCAAAACCTATACGTAACTTGCAAAGGAAAGTGCAAATATCTGCACGTGTAGTTTCAGTTTAGAGTGGGCAGTAAACCAACACGCTGGCAATGCCAGTTTGCCGCTAATGGCGTAGGTACGTGACGCCTTGCGGATAACGCCAGCCACGAAAATGGGGACGAAATCTTTTAAAAACGACCCGGCCACCTCTGTTGCACATACAAATGAACTCATTCCGACTATACACTGTAATTAGGCACTGTAATACCGGCGGCGATAATGGAGAATTATTTAGTGCCGCTCGAGTAATTATTTTGTGTACGGATAATTGTGCTCTATGATCTTTTCCTGTGTTTTTACGTGGATTAGCGTCAAATTTTTTTCTTCGTTTAGCAATGGTGCTATGTTATTTTTTGAATCATAATCTTTATATATTAAATATAAATCTTTTAGCTCCTTCAATAATCAATAATCTAGTAGTAGTAATATTTTAAGCAACATGAACGTGCTTATTAAAAAACTGGCATACCTACCTCTAAATCAAATTATTAACATGCATAGATCATGCCGTCTAGTTATTTTTGTAATAATTATTATTTTAAAGACAGTGTTGATATTTTCTAAAACATTACGTTATACCTAAATTTTCTACGAGATATTAAACCTACCCTAGCCATCACCCACCACGGGGCACTCCATATATTTCGCTGACAGCACCTTCAGCGTATAATTAATAGAGACGCGAGGACTATAAAGACACTTATATTAAAATAGGCAGTATAACAACCCAATAGAAATCACAACGGCCGCCGTCCCAACCATAATGTTAGTGTAGGTGCCACTCCGTAGCCCCAAATAGATTGCGACTGTTATTACGGCAATTTATTTGGACCCAAGGCTCATATGTCGTATTTCGGCAGTAAGTGTCCCACGAATCATCTTAACAACGTGTCATCTGGCAACGTCCCTTAAAATCCTTTCGCTGTATTAAGTTAATGAATTTTATTTCACACAAATTAGGCTGTTCCAAGTTAAGGGTAAGGTAAGGGTAGGAACGTTACGTCAGGGAAATGAACGAGTGAGCGGGGAATAATAAACGCGGCTATAATAGGAGACGCATACTAAGTCACGCTGACGTAAAATGTCAGGTGAATCTACACGAGGTAGTAAAAGTGTATGATGTTTTTTAAGTAGTAATTGCTTGGTAAATGGTCAGGTATAGTATTTTTAACCGACGACCATACATGGAAAGATTAATGAATGTAGAGCGAAAGGAAGAAAATGGAAAGATGTGATCTCTGCCTCTTATGGAAAAAAGGGGTTACATTATGTACGTAATGTAACTAATGTCTTGGTGCTTATTTTATCATGCTTAAAAACGAAACATATCTAAAGTTCTTTGTAAGGCTCATATAAAAAATACGTATGATTGTAATTTAACAGTAGGTATTATAGACCTACTGTTAAATTACGTGATGTTATGTATCATCACGTCCATAATCCACGGAGGGGTGAGCAGAGTCAAAGGGGCAGCAGGCCACATTCAGCCAAAAACAAAAGTGGGCTGGGTTAGATAAAAAATGTGAAAAAATAGTGACAAGTGGTTAGCTCATCGCCTACACAATCACATACCCAAAACCCCCTATACCATTAGTCGCCTTTTACGACATGCTAGGCGAGAAACACAGTTGGCACATTATTTTTAAGTCCCAGACCAACATGGACGAATATTGTTCAATTAAATCAAATTTAAACTTTAACATTGAATTATAAGGACTCTAGAAATCAATCAGTTTGCAGGCAGAAGTGCTACTTATAATTTTACAAGAATATAGGTACTTCTATCCATTTTCCATTACATTTTAAGAAAGGTATTTACAGAATGCATATAATGATACTCAGAGTAGATCCTAATTGACATCATTATTCAATATACATACAAGTAGGTACACACACACATCTATTCCACGTATATATTTAATACTAGCTGTGCCAGCGGTGTCACCCACGTTTATGGTTATTATTATAAAGACTACTTCCGTCATACATGATTTCTATGTAACTTTAACCATTAAAGCTGCACATGCGACAAAAGCTTAAAAATAGAGTAACTTCTCCCGTTTTCCCAACATTTCCCTTCACTACTCTGCTCCTATTGATTGTAGCGTGTTGAAAAGTATACTATAACCTGCCCAGGAGTATGAAGAATAATTATACCAAGTTTCGTTAAAATCCGTCGAGTAGTTTTTGTTTCTATAAGGAACATACTGACAGACAGACAGACAGACAGACAGACAGACAAAAATTTTACTGATTGCATTTTTGGCATCAGTATCGATCACTAATAACCCCCTAATAGTTATTTTGAAAATATATTTCATGTACAGAATTGACCTCTCTACAGATTTATTATAAGTATAGATTTATAAATAAATCAAGGGACTGCAACCACTGAAATGCATTTAATAATGTGCTAGCGACATTATAAATTTTGGTATGGTATGTATGGGCTTACAATTTCAGCTAACAATTTAGTACTTAGTATCATTGATATTATTATATCTTGATCGTATATTTGTCACTTCTTGTAAATACCAAAATAAATTCTCCAGACTGACACACCAATTCCCTAGTTCCGAACTAAGCCTAAGCTTGTGCTATGGATACTAGGTGAACGGATAAACCTACTTAAATATGTTTAATAATATCAATGACTCGAGTACAAATGTCTATGTTCATCACACGAAACATTTGATTCGAACCCGCGACCTTCGGTTTCGTGGTCAGGGTCTCTGACTTCTCTTACAACCGGCCAGTCTATACTATATTTGTATATACATTAATTAGGATATCTTTCATTATTACTACTCATCAATCTTGATAAACGTTATGTAACAAGTAACATAGACATTACAAACCATATTCTGTAGGTATAGCCGTGAAAATGTTATTTACAAAATGCCTCAAGACCGCACCGCGCCGTTTTAAGTTCCCAACTTATAAAAGAAATATCCGGAATAACTAACAAAATCTTTGCTGCTCCTTCTACGATATTTTATTAAAAATTAAGAAGGCTACATAAGTAAGCTTTTATACAAAAATCCCTTGCAAATAGGAACTGGTTCGTTTGAAGTCGATCCTTTAATGCTTATTCACAAAAGGTCCCGAAACGAGGTTTCCGATTTTCTATCTTAATAGACGAAACTCTTTTATGGATTTATTTGTGCAAGACAAAAGCCCTATTGTTTTTAAAAATGTGAGTAATAGAAAATTTTGCTAGATTCATTAGATTTTAAATTAGACCTCGAGTCAATTCACGACATAAACAATGAGGTTTTAAAATATAACCACAAACTACATAAAATATATGAGTATAGTTTCTTTTTACTCTAAGAAAAATATTAACTTTATTTTTAAATGTTAACAATATTTAAAAATAAAGTTTTGACTGGCTCGTTGGTCGAGTGGTCAGCGACACTGGCCACGAAACCAAGAGTCGTGGGTTCGAATCCCGCTAGGAGCAAATGTTTAGTGTGATGAATATGAACATTTGTACTCGATTCACGGATGTTTATAAAGGTATTTAAGTAGGTCTATTCGTTCACCTAGTATCCATAGCACAAGCATAAGCTTAGTTTGGAACTAGGGAATTGGAGTGTCAGTCTGGAGAATTTATTTAATTATTTTCCCAAGATTATTTCAATGTTACATTTATTTGATTTTCAATAGGTGGTATTATAAAAAAAAAGCCACCAACGAAATCATTATCCAAATAATCATTTTACCTGTCGGAATACAGAAGAGTTCTCCGGTAATTTATCTTACACAAACATATTATTCTAACATATGTGTATGGGATAAAGTATGAAGGTACAACAAAGCTTACTACGAGAAATACTCCTAATACGTCTTTACCTGTATTGTGGTAGTATTTTGAATATGTAGGTACATTTAAACAACAGGCCAGTATGAAAAAGCAAATACAGTCTTCGTCAACCACAAATAACTTGGAAAAGGAGTAAAAAGATGATAATATTTAAACAACTATTCGCCTATAAAGAAGAAGCAGCATAATACTTAAAGTATTTGCAAATAACCTTTTCTATAGTTGTATTTCTAAGGAATCAATAATACATTTTGGCAATAATAAAGAGCGTCTATGCCTCTAAGGTCGGCCCCTGTCGAAAGCAGTCCACCTAGTTGTCACTAGGTGGACTGCTTCGACTCGTTCGCGAATCCGCTGCGGCAGTGGCGGACTAACCGGAGGGCGGAAGGGGCGATCCGCCCCAGGCCTCTTGTCTTGGGGGCCTTATATTATCCCCAAGTTCCTGCAATCATCCTATAAAAAACAGCCCCCCCCCCCCATTTCGGACAAGCAACGCTGCTCGTATCCCTACTAGGGACCTCGTACAGCTCTTTGCCGCCCCGGGCCTAAAACAGGCTTAGCCCGCCACTGCGCTGCGGGCAACGGCTAAATATTTTGGCCTGCTGTCTATACCTATCTGAATACACGGACTTTGATTCTTATAGGACTGTTACGCTGGCTAGTTAGCTAGGGTATTACACGACAGATTTTTTAGTGTTTTAAAGTAAGTATACTCTAAACTTTAATAATCTGTATCCTAATAATAAATAAATTGTTACTATTAATCAAACGTCACAGTTAATTGTATTGGTTGTTAATTTAGTTGTGCCTTTATAACATGATGATATTGGCAGCTAGAAGCAGAACGTATCGCTCACAGACTGCGTACATAATGATTACGTGAGGAAAAGAGTTGGTCGGATAGTGTCAAAATCAAGGTGAGAAAATCTCTGATGGTTTAGACATATCGAAAGAATATAAGAAACAGATACAATCAAACAAAATGCGAATGTACGTATATAATAGGACGTAAGGATTGTGAAAAGACAAATATCCGCCGAAGTTAATATTGCAATGTTTCATACAGCTACGTTAGTTGTAGAAAAGCAGAAACAAGAAACAAGATTTCCTACTGAGTACAGTAGGAAATCTTCCACCACAATACAAATGCAGCAATAAACTGTAATCGATTTAACAAAAAGAATAACGTTACACAACTCAAACAGGAAATACCTACCACCGGACCAATTAGTGGCTTGTTATTCGAGCATCGCGCTACGCATTCGAAGAAAGTTATTAATTTCAGAGAGCAGTCAAGTTGCATTGAAGGTATTCATCGGGCGTTTATTGAAAGCGAAGAAAGCTTTTGAAAGGCACGCTGGGTATGGCTGGATACGTGCGCTTACCTATACTTATCAGAATAGGCTACCGCGCGTAGGCATTTCTCAACTGCCTCTTAAATGCCGAAGATATTGTGTGCCTGCTATACAGAATTCATGGGATGTTGTATATCTATACCATTTTTGTTAAATCTATATCACGAACGATTAATGCTATCGAGTCGCTGCTACGTATTTATTAAATAATATCTATTTTATAGGATAAAGAAGATAAAGAAATAAAGAAGATTGAGTAACTAAATTCGTCAATGAAACACAATAGATACCAGATACAATTATATGGATGGATTGGGGATGCATCTCACACACAAATAGTTTGTGTTATTCGATTATATCTATTTAATTTATTACACAAGTAATTTTGCATTCATATTACTAACTGTTATTATTAACTACATACATTTTTTAAGAAAAACCAAGGGGCATGCAATAAAAAAATCCGAAAATATCCGTAATATTTTAGGATTTTTTTTATCGGAAAGAAGAAACGGTAAAAAAGTATACCGAATACCGGATAAACTCAAGGTTGATCATTATCTATTGTCTTTATTTATTACCCACTTCCAATGTTATCTAAAGGAGGTTAGGTAATATTAAATAAAGCCCGGTAGAAATGAGAGAAGATCAAACGAACAATAAACGAAGCAACGTGTATTTAAATTGAAAATAATCCATTGCTAATTTATTTTTTGACATGTTGTCAGCATAACGAAATACCGACAAAATAAATTTCCATTTGCGTCAGTGTTATTTCGAATTAGCAGGATAATGGAATATGAAGAGGGATTTGGTAGATGTAAAAGTGAAATATTAATGCGGAGAATAAAGAGAATGCCGAAATAATACGAAACGTGGAACAATCAACTGTTTTTTGGACTTTGCTTACGGTGTGTTTGTCTAAACCCAGCGGTAAACGACAATTAAAAGGATACACTGTTATTGGCAAAAGAAAGCGAATATTGGATACGCCGTTACACGACGCAGTTTGCATTTTTATGGGTTAATTTTTTTCACAATACCCATTTTTTACATAAAGCCTTATGTGTGCAGAAGTAGACATTTTGAAGAATATTTTTGGTTGATTTATTAATGACAAAAAATTATTATTATTAGTTCTAAGATTTTTTCTGGTAAATTTTATTTGAAGAGCACTTTTGTTCTTGTTTTTTTTTTTTGCTTTTTGGTAAAAAAGGGTTGACCCTTTGGTAGTAAATGAAAGTGAACCTCTAGAAATTATTTTTCAATTGAAGTTGTTTTGCTGAGTATATCAGCGAAACAACTTCAATTGAAAAATAATCATTATAAAAATCCGCCGTATACAAGCCATTAAAGAATTAATTTGCCAGCAAACTGAGTTAGCCATGTAAATTTAATCAGCTCGCAAACAAATGACGGAGGTGGGACCCTCACATTATCACGGGGCCCGGACCACGGTTAATATGAAAATGCGGGTAACCAACGCGAAAATATGATGGCATTAATATAAATTGCACTTAGCTCGCGTCCGGGAAAAACAACTATTAGGTTGGTAAAAAGGACGGCCGTTGAGGCATAATGTGGCCGAGTGGCCATTACCTACCTACCGTGTTCATCATCTAGCTAGATTTATCGCTACGGCATTATCTTTTTGAGAGGCAGTTAATTACCGCCAGGAGGTTTTCTTCAGATGTCGACTTTGATAAATAGAAATGGAGTGAATCTGCACATTGCAGTAGTAGAAGTTTTTGTAGGGGAAACAAGAAAATGTTACTATTTGCTGCTCAGATTCCTTAGTCGGGATCCCTACGGATTGTTGTTCTTTTCTGCAGCATCACGTAAGCTGGACTGGTACCGTTGAATATACATAATCTTTTGTCTTGGAATACAGTTTTGGACACACGAGAAATTGTTTAATTGGTGTTATAAAAAGTCTCTGTGATATCAGACATAACTGAATGGGCGCAACAAAATATTTTTTATAATACGCCAGGCATTTATAAAGAGCCGATTATAGCCCTTGTCCCTGGCTAAGCGCAAACATTCCGCCCGCATTCGGAGGGGCAAAGCGTGTTTTCTTTGTAAACTGATCCTTTGGACCATGCCCAACTCTGGTGGGCCCTCCTCTAGGTCGGACGTTAACAACAAAAACAACCCACCTATTTACATAAAAAGGAAAAATACAACAAATAGAGTCCTTGTGAAATAAAAGTCTAAACTAATATTGTTATCTACGTGTTATCTTTGTCCGGAGTAACGAAATTAAGAAAATGCGGTATTGCTATGTTGAATTAATAATTTCCTATTAAATTTCATGCTGATAGTTTATGTTTTACCTTAAACATCCTTGTTTTGTCGTTTAAGACTAAGTAGAAAATAATAAGTAAGTAAAAGTATTGTTATCTTACAATATTTTACCAAAAAATATACTCGTATCCATTGCAGAGAAGCAACCGGGAAATTATAATAATTGAAAATTGTTCTTATGAATTCTAATCATGCAGAATTATAATAAATAATATTTAAGTATGTGATAGTACAAGTAGTTTGTCCCATGTTGGTCTGGGACTTAAAAAGAATGTGCCATCTGTGGTTCTTCCCTGCATGTCGTAGAAAACGACTAATGGTGTATAGGGTTTTGGGAATGTGATTGTGTGGGCGACAGGCTAGCCACTTGTCACCACTTTTTCACAATTTTCCATCTAACCCAGCCCAGTTTTGTTTCAGGCTGAATGCGGTTAAAGGGGCCTGCTGCCTCTTTGACTCTGCCTACCCCTTCGGGGATTATGGGCGTGATGTTATGTATGTGTTATGTATGAAAAAAAGAATTATCTATAATAATAGGTATTCAGTTAAGAATGTAGGCCATGAAACCCCATCCCGCCATATTAATTACTTCCAATGGGAACCGATCCAACGATATAATAATTGTTGTCTGTATCCCATTAACTGAAGTGATTCCCAATTTCTCTAAACATAAAATTTAATTTAGAATTTGCGATTTTGTTTCTCGAAATTCAATAAAAGAGCTCGCTAAATGATGAAATGCAAAACGCTTTTCCATCTTGTTTTATATTAAAATCAAATATCGCTTTGAGTTTCAACTGATTGTTTGTTTTTAACCTGAATTTTGATATTAAAAAACATGCCAATGAAAGTAATTATTCGATGTAAATACAATATTTTGAAATGAGCCTATTTAGGGAGTATAACGGTTCTTATTTCCATAAGGTATGAACGTTTTATTATAATCGTTGTTAACCGTTCTGATAAATTTTCTTACATAATTAGATCGATTGATTATTTTAAAATTGTACTTAAGTAAGTAATAGATTACCTAATCTTACAACATCGATCGATTTTTCCATCTAACTTTAATGGGTTGAATGATAACTTAGTAAATGATAATAATTTTATAACAATATGAGGGAAAAGCATTTATATATTTTCTCAGATGAGCAAAATATAAACTGTTCTTATTAATTATTCAGAACTAGGCATATGCCTATTTATCAGTACACTATTATTACATAGTATAGTTCACTATTATTTTTATGTAGATACATATGTACCTACATAAAAATATAATAGATCAGTCTTTCTTACGTTACGTGCTACAATATATAACAAATTATGTCATGTTTCAAGTAAGTGAGACAATAGGACTAATTTTAAATTATTTAATTTTAACTGGTCGAAATTCAAAGTCAAAGTCAAAGTCAAAATACTCTTTATTTATATAGGTTTGAAACAAACACTTATAAATCGTCAATTCAACAGGAAAATCAACTAATAATATGAATCTACCACCGGTTCGGAATGTTGCTTCTACCGAGAAGAAACCGGCAAGAAACTCGGTAGTTACTCTTTTCAACAACATTTTTTACAGGGGTGTAAAGATCATATTTGCATTTGAACCATGTCGTGAAGTTGGCTTGTCAGACACCAAAATATAAAATAACGATGTTTACAAAATTCAAACGTCAAACTGTAATAAAGTCCCTTTCACATATGATGATTCCTATGATAGGTGTCAATACTCCTTTTCATGCATCGTGCTTTCTACGAATCAAAATATTCCGTATCAAAAATTTATAAATGTTCTTCATAAGTTTATAGCAAATTTAAATTTAGCAAAAATATCGTAGGAATTGCATACTCGGAATCGGAAAATGTATTTATAGAGATTGACACTACTATTCACTTCACATCATTAATCGATATGGTGAGCATCATAAACTCGTACATTTCAACCAAAAATATGTTTCGTACCTAGTGACAACGCATGAACACTTTTTTCACATATTACTATATTTGATAACATTGACAAACTAATCTAAAATGTCGTGATTTCAACTGTATAAAAAATACAGTAAACAAGAGCGGTGGTAGCTCAATGGTAAGGACACGCGCCTCTTAACCGAGGAGTGCGGGTTTAAACCCGGGCACGTACCTCTGGATTTTTCAAGTCTATGTACGTATTTATACCACAAGCTCGACGGTGAAGGAAAACATCGTGATGAGACCTGCAAATTCAAACAACTTTGGATTTGTAACCATGATCCAAAAATTGTCTGGTTTCCCTATCTTAGGGTTACGAAGGTCAGATCGGCAGTCGCTGCAATGTAATTACCAGACTCGCTAAATCCTGGATCATGGTCTAAGCGGACCCCGTATAGACACGGGACATAACGCTAGGAAGATGATGATAAAAAATACAGTAAACGGTTATCATATTATGCTTTAATGGAAATAAGTGTCCCCTAAGATACATAAAATAGAACGTCCTTATTGGTTTGATTCGGAATCTTCAAATCGCGCGCGTTTAAGACATACCTATCTGCATATTATTTACGTGATAATACCAATAACTATCAAAGTTTTAACAAATTTTCATTTAAATCAGGATTCAAAACAAAAAACATAAAAAAAATTGATTTAACTGCCCTAGATATTTTTATCAAATAAAAAAAAACCAATGGGTGTCCTAAGGGCGCGTAACTATTAACGTCAAATTCAAAGAGTCACGTAACTCAACTTTTATGAAATGGACTTTAATAAATGTATGGCTAATAGGAAGAAACATACGCTAATCTATACGCTATGGCTTTGTGATAAAAATGCCATTGCTCAATGTCAATGTCATTGCTGGAAGAAGTCGCAAGTTCAAACTTCAGTCCCGCGTCTGGTCCCAGTTTAGTCTTAGTTTGTCTATTACTTAAGAATTTTCAAAGATATCACTTGTTCAGCGACTAGAGAAAACATTCTGATCCTGCATGGTTGTATACTAGAACATAGACATGATTAGTGCTTTGAACAAAGACAATGATGCAAACAGCTGCCAAGATCGCCGAGACAGTAATTCTCTCTTCCTAATGACCTCAAGCACGAATCATTATGAAACCCAATATTTTTAGTCGTATGCTGTAAATAGCATACGTAATATACAATTGGGATTATTAACGTTCTTTAAACCTTTTTAAATAACGAAAAATGGTATGAGGAAAATTGCGCAAAGGTAACTATGTATGGGGGACCATGATCTAATTTATCTGATTCCCTTGTCTCAAGATTACCAAGGTTCGCTTCTACTTAGTAACCAAACTACCCACAAAATCATGTATAAAGCGAACTAGATACAGTACAAACGTAAGTTGGATACAATACAAAGGGTATGGACTAATCGGATACTTTCACACTATTGGTAGCTAATAAATAGTAGGTATCTACCAAATTTAATAAAATACATTTTAGCTTAGTACCTATTGCGCTGGAATTACTTTAGTAAGTAGTACTGTACGTACGCATTCGGAAGAGTTCCTGCCCCATGCGCCAAGAGTTGTGCGTTCGATCCCCACCCAGGATAAACATTCGTGTGATGAATACTTGTGTTTGTTCTGTATCTGGGTGTTAATATCCAATATTCAAGTATATTATTATAATTTGTAATACCACTATTGATTCTGATTTCAGTAACACAAATGCTTAAGCAACTTACCTGGGATTCAGATCAATGTATGTGATGTCGTCGGATATTTGTTTTGTACTGTGACCATGTCCATACATGTATGTATTGACCAAAATTGCAATACCGAAACAATTACATCAACGCACAGTTAACTACTACCGCGTTTTAAGTGTGAACCCAGTAATGTCTTTGATTGGGTTGTATTAATACGGTCGATAAAGTTACCTTTACCCTACAAACGTCGCGTGGGCATCGTATTTCGACGTATAGATCGTATAGACTGCGGTCGGGACCGCAGACCGCAAGCTGACAAACACATACGCGCATCGAATAGCTAGCTCGTGTTGGCAAAGAGTATTTCAATTGATATGATATTGATATAGGTAGTAAATTACTCTATTACAATGAAACCATATGATGCAACGATTTATACTTATTATATTACTGAACTTATACGAATTAAAAGCACAAGCCGTACCGAGGCATACGACAGTTCACTACTGATCTTAAGTATACAAATTATGCACAAGTTCTTATTTTACTATCTATAAATATTAAGAACGTAATATAATCAACAAAATATATAAATTTCTAATACATTCATAGAAATAAATGTAGCTTATTTATTTTCCCTTAATATAATAGGGATTACTTCAAAACGTAAGTAAAATTGATAAATTATTCTATCAAAAATCAGTTACACAAATCCGCTGTCGAAGGGCTCATTGTTATTAGCCTTACGTCTCAGATCAACATCAAAGATGCGAACTTAATTTCCTCCGGGAGTCTTCTTAAAATGTCACCATGAATTACTGTAACAAGGGTGACAATAGCTAATCCCCTCTAAGTCTTTAATGACGTCATTATTGACAGAGCAATTTGTGACGTTAATAGATGCCTTCAGCCGGTAAACGGGTTTCCGAGTCTCATGTTAATCATTAGGCACTTCAATGAATCTCGCTGAGTAATGAAAATGTGTACGTGTGTATAAACGTAATGCCTAAACATTTAAATAATTTGTTAGGTGAGTGACTAACAAATCGCCTGACAACTGAAACCGTACGGAAAGGGTTGCTGATTAGTTGTAAAAGCTATAAACATATTAAAATACTGAAATAAAATTGTCTGTCTAATGAATAACTTAGAAAATTACATGAGAATTCACTCATTCTCGACTCACTCGTTACGATTGTTGGTTGTGTCTTATAAGAAGGTGGTGTTAGGAGCCATAATAGCCGTAGACTATGTATGAAAATAATTACAAATTTCGCAGAAGCGAGTGAGGTATGTAATGACCGCATCATAATGCGCTTGGTACTTTTTGCCTTCCTCGCCGAAAAAGAATAAATGAATGAATGAATAAAGCTGATGAAAATGTTTAACAAGCTAAAAAAATTTGCAAGGATTTCATTATTTAAAAAAAAATACGCCTTTCTACCTAATTCCCAGTTGACACAAATCCTGTTAGATTAGAACGAGCCTGCAGACCCTCAATTTCCATCTGCTAGCAAAAAAAAACAATGTCAATCTCGGTAATAAAATATTTACAGACACACTTGTCATCCAGGCTGCCCGTCCATAATCCTCAGTCACTATACGTGACCCCTCTCCGTTAAAAAATGAATGTGAAAAGGTCTCTTTCGCCGCCCTACTCATTCCGTATACCTACGAGATAAAGCGACGGAAGGGTTATAAAAGAAAATGTGATCATAATCCGTTACTTCCATATTTGTTTGGGATAACCCTCTGCCGGCGAGGTAGGCTTACACTATTACCTACCTATGATTTTGTTTCTCGATTTGTGTATTTTGCAAAGAAGATCAGAGATTATTTGAATATAGGAACAACGTTTGACAAAATATTAACATTGTTTCTGAGATAAAGTGGATTTAGTTTATTTAGATCAATTTTAAAAAGGCTATTACACATTTGTTGGATATTTCCTATTTGAAACAATATTCTTTATAATACTATCTTAATATAAAAAAAATTGTTAACCGTAGTAGAATTGCTATAAAACATTATCCATAGTTGCATGTCCACTAACATAATTAACTCCTTTGAAATAATGGAAATTCTATACCTAAATTTATTACTTATTTCTTACTGGTCACAAGGCCCAACCTTTTTAATATTAGTCCAGGCTCTAACATACCCTATTTTAACAAATTAGTTCTTAAGTTTAATTATTAAACCTCAAAAAAATTGTGGTCGATCGTGTTCGAATATTGGCCTGAACCGAGCTGACATAACTTTTCAATCAAACATAATTTGCTAAAATCGGTATGCAACCCCGTCATCATGATAAAATTGTATTTCCACGAAAAAGTGGTTGCTCTGCCAAAATATTAAATTTATGAAATCAATTTAAGTTCCCAACCTCGCGAGCCGGAGTTACAAAACTACTAACAAAATAACATCGCGAAGGTAACAAACAACGACGGCAATACATGGAATGCTCCACAGAACTGAATCTAAAAGCGAACTTGTGAAAGCCGGCAACTTGTGTTTATGACAACGCGTCTAGGCGTCCGAAGTTTACCACAGTACAGATTAATGCAGCAGTTATATTGTAGGTGTACCGTGTCAACATTAAAAACTGAATGTTTTAATTTATGCTGGCTTCAGAATACATTTATAAATCTTCATGCATGAATGTAAGTAAACATGGGTAGTATACCCATTTTTCCTCTAGTTGTAATTTGTTTTATCAAACTTAACAAATGAGAAGTATGTGGGATCATTTAAATAATACAGGATAACTATAAATCAACTTCCACTTTAGTTATTGACTCAAGCTAGCCAACTGTATTTTTATTGTCGCTCTTTGATCCAAAAATAATTTGCTAATAAAGAAAATAGTGAAACTATTTTTTTTAATAACTTTATAATTTTCCATCTAACCCAGCCCATTTTCCCGTATTGGTCTGGGACTTAAAAATAATGTGCCAACTGTGGTTCTTGTCTAGCATTTTGCAAAAGGTTTTGGGCATGTGATTGTGTAGGCGACCAGCTAGCCACTTGTCACAACTTTTTCACAATTTTCCATCTGACCCAGAGGTTTTTATTTTTGGCTTAATATGGTTAAGGGGGCTTGCTGCCCCTTTGACTCTGCCTACCCCTTCAGGAATTATGAGTGTGATGTTATGTATCTATGTTTATAATTAAAATAAAGAATTTATAATAAACATACAAGTGAAGTTGAAGTTGGTTGATTATCCTTGATGTCTTATTTAGGGAATTTCAGTTAACTGAAAAAATACTATTAGCAACAAAATAATGAATGGCATGAAGCCTATAATTGTAAAATAAAAATTGTAGTAGGTATGTTATATTATACGATTAAAAACTATTGTCATGGTTGAGGCAGAAATATTTTTTTAATAGTCACTATACTGTGGCTCCACCTTATGCACTTCAAATATTAGCTGACATGTCACCCTCGAAGGAAATTCCAATCCACTTACTGTTAAAGTAAAATATGAATGCATAAATGGAGTGGGACATTTTGATTCAATGTTATTAGCTAATCAAAATATCAATATTATGTTTAGCATAAACTTTGATTCCACTCACTTCCACCAGTTTGAATAAATATCTGAATTGATAATATTAAAGTATGGTAATAATTTTATGCAGTGAGATGTTAAGAGAAGGTCAGTTAATCATGTCTACGTCATTAAAATGTAAATACTTAATCACACATGCAACTTAATTATTTTAATTAACTTCAGAGTCAAACCTACCATAGTGGTAGAGTAAGGCCTGTTTAATATTGATTATGACAAAACAAGCCACAACAATTTTTAATCAACAATAAAGATATTAAGGTAACATAAACTTATTACTCCATGCGTCATTATCACTTTCTGATGACTTTGTATAAATAAAAACATGTTTAGGTGAATTACAAATTGAACTTAGTGAACAATCTAGAAAGTTCCGTAACTGCACTGCCACACGTAACCGTTACATTTTGGTCAATAAGAATAAATCACGATAAATGTTTAGACAGTAAACCTCAGCCCTAGCTCAAAAGATTAGTTCTGCTCTACAAATCTGAGACATGTAAGCAAATTTAGTTCACGCCAAATATACTTACTAAGAGCAAATTACTCACTGTCACAAATGCTTATAAATAGCCGCACGGTATACTCCCAGCAAAGATCGCACATACGGTAACATTGTACGTGTCATACTTTTCAAAGGAACACTTGTACATAAAGATTATGTATTATTTTTGGATCTCATCTGGCAGATTGTTATGCACTTTTGTTTGAAAATTCAAAAAAGCTACCTAATAAAATCATAGACGATCGTCAACATATAAAACAAAAAAAAAACAAATATACCTACTTCTAATCTTTGGTTCTTATCCCGTCTATATACCCCGATTTAGAGGGATTGGGTAAAGATATGATATATGCGGAAAAAAACGCGGATATATTGAACTATAAAAGTAAGGAGGACATTTGTGGAAAGTAAAATTAATCCAATACGAGTTTGCGAAGGTAATTACATGAATGTTTACTATATTCTTGTCAAGTGAAGCGTATAATACGATAGAAAGTCTAACCTCACCATACAGATAGTTGTACCATTAACATAGACGACAACAACCTATTCGCCGGATCTATATGGTCATAAACTGTATGAAATCACGATTATATCCTTTTAAGTTCCTTTATCTTCAATAAACCTAATGAGCAATAAAAGTTTGATTACTTTAGCAAATTGTAAAACTGATTCGCTTGAAATAACTGAGCTTTATAAGGTTTTAACTCTAATATTTCATATTATAGTAGGGCCGCACAAGTCAGTTCGTGCCTGAGACATAAAAGAAGAACGGGCGGCAAGGGAAAGCAAGAACACAATGTGTTCTTAATGTCATGTCATGTACATGTCACGTATGATTTGTCAAATGCCAAGATTTAAACTGTAATAATGTTACAATTATACCCGTTAATATACATAGCTTCAGCTTAATTATTTTACTCACTGTTTTAAAATTATGTATGTTTAAAAAAACTAAAATTTCAACGTGTTAACGAATAAAGATTTGTCTTCATTTTATAAGTAGTCTAGGTCCGAAATGTTTTCCCAGATGTTTGATTCTAACTTTTATTTTTAGACCGAAAAGTTCGAGGGACATTATTAGGTCTAAGTGGTCTAAGCCGCTTAGAGGTTTCTCTACCTCTGACAACTTAGGTAGGTACCTAAGTTGTCAGTCACAACTACTTATGAAGCTTTGTACTCTTCAAGTTGAACTTTTGCAGTTGCAGTTTTTTACTTATTCAAATGTCAACTGTTTGTTTATGGTCATTTGACGAGTTCAAAAACTCGATGTCGAGTGCAATCTACTTCTGATCGTGTATATCAACAAAATTTTATGTAGTCTGGATCAAAATGAATATTAGAATATGTTATGTTAGCAACGCGATATATAAGACACTTGAAAAGTTAATAGTTAGGACAGCCGTAGAGCTTGTATCAAAAGGATCATGAATGTTGAAGAAGCAAGTGAGGTGTGTAAGGATCGTGCCACATGGCGTTCGGTTCTCTCTGCCTACCTCGCTAAGGAAGTGGCGTGGAGTTTAGTTAGTTAGTTAATATTTAGGAATCATGACGGTTATATTTTATGATTAAACGTTCGTTACGTATTAAACTACCCAACATCAAATCTAAAACCAATATGGACAATTTTGAGATTGACTGTATTAGTGGTAGTCAATTTGTTATCGACGAAGTTAGTTAGAAACATCCATCGCCTCTCCGTTTGCTACAGTGAAGGAATTCAATAAAAGGTAGCGCTACAAAAGTAGCTCCATCAACAGGTTACCGACTTGTAGTGGTCCAGCAGAAACAAAGCGCAATGAATTGGCATCGAAACTAATCAAAAGTTGCGAAGAAACCCAATGCAGGCAAGCCGGGTGAAACACCGCTGTTTTATTGAACGCCGAGTAAACTCATTTAGCTTGATCGCGGGAACTTTACTGTGATGTCCCAAATGCTCCATTATCCTTATTAGATTTAAATTGCATTGATATTATTTATGGGATTTAGCATTTAGTTATTTAATAAGTTACCAGACAAAGTAATTTAAATTTCGTTCATATATTCAAATCACATATGAAAACATTTCTCATAAAAAGGGCTATTATAGAATTGAAGATTTTTTAAATGATAAGAATCTACAGCCTGCGCTCTAATTCTTGCATGGTCTACTTTATTATTGCAATGTATTACATTAATTGTATTTGAATTACATATATAAAATAAGTAGAAGTAGATATTAAGTAGCATTGTTATTGTATACATGGCGATTTAAAAGAGTAACTACCGAGTTTCTTGCCGGTTCTTCTCGGTAGAATCAACGTTCCGAACCTGGCGGTAGAATATTTTTTTTATATTATTATGACTATTTATAAGTGCGTTTGTGGAGCCTACATGAATAAAGATTTATATTTCTATGTCTATTTCTTTTAAAAAATCAGTGTCTTTAAATATACTATCAAAATCACAATATAAAAGGGGTAAAAAATCTTTGCTAATAAGTGGCATCAAAAAGCACGAAATTTCTAAAATACTTTTCGCCTATTTTTTGTTAATATATAGGCAATAATAAAATGTTGCTATTCAAGCTTTCAAACCTTATTTTGACTTCATACCATGAGAACAATGAGTTTGTCCAGATTGTTAGCTTTGTATTTAAGAAAGTGAATGTCAGTAAATTAAAAAGAAACTACATACTGAAAAAGGAAAGTTAGTAACTTTCCTTGTGGCGCCCAGAGTGAGACGAGGCAAAATGTAGACGCGCCCATTTAAAACTTACAACTTAAAAGAATTTCACCACTAAGCGAGAGGATACTTTCCTTGGTGACATACCTTAACTTAAATGGAAAAAAGTTGAGTTTAATGCTAGCCCACTTACCATACACTTGAATGTTCCTAAAGAAGTCGCATAGATTTCTATAACTTTAATAGTTAGGAGAATGATTTTATCATTAATGACTTTATTATAATGGTATATCGGGTTTAAGGTATGTGATTGTGTAGGCGACAAGCTAGCCACTTGTCACAATTTTTTGCACAATTTTCCATCTAACCCAGCCCAGTTTTATTTTTGGCTGAATGTAGTTAAAGAGTTGCTGCCGCTTTGACTCTGCCTGTATGTTACGTATGTATGTATGATTTTGCCAAAAACCTTAGGTTTTTGACAAAATCCAAATAGATAATAAATAAAATACTTTTTATCTAACTAGCGTTATTACTACATGTACATAAAAAATTAGATGAACTAAGTAACGTGCACTTCAATTTCTTCGTCACGCTATTTAGACCTACTCTTAAAAAGGATTAGTATGTAGCCAATAGCATAAGAATGATGATACCTAGTCTAAAATTATATTACAGACACCTATTGCTGCCAGCCGCACCCACCCAAATACTGTGCAAGTAAACTATCTTCGTCATGCAGTACAATGATTAATTATACAGGTCGGTAAAATTAGATTGGCAAATCAGTAGGTATTACTAACAAACTTGATTGTTATGCAGCGATCCCACAACACAGGGATTGTTCCCAGAAACTAATCGGCAAGTTATCTTCAAAACATTGCCTCAAGTTACTTCAAGATCCGATCGAGTGAGGTTTGTGTAGTTACCTATAGAACTGACTTTAATTTCACACCTACCGCCAACTTCGCCGTTTAGCTGGCTCGGAATTTATTAGCAGTTCCAAATAATACATCCAGCTTACCTAGGATTTAGCTGCTAGTTGCATAATACTCGAACTAATGGAACCGATAACTTAGTTTGGTCTATTTTTGACCTTTTTACTACAATTTATAAACCAGTCCTGTTCTAATTGTTTTAGAATTCAAACTCAAACTCAAAATATCTTTATTTACGTAAGCCTTAAAAAAAGCACTTATAAATCGACAAGTAAGTAATAGGTACAAAATAGAAAAAAATGTAATCTACCACTGGTTCGGAATGTCGCACCTACCGAGAAGAAACCGACAAGAAACTCGGTAGTTACTCTTTTCAATTAAAAGTGAAATTAACATTAGAGGAAGTTTTTATTTAGGATATTTTCGCTGTTTTGCGTTTGTTGCTTATTTTTTGGGAGGTGAGATTAGAATAACCTGAATACTTTGTTTTTAACATTTAATGTTTTGCTTGCATTTTCAACCAGTCATACAGCTCTATGAGTTTTGATTCAATAACGGTCTCGCTATTGTGATGAAATTGTGATAGTTATCCTATCTTTCAAAAGATCCTTTAAGATCAATGCTGGTTCAGATTCTATGAAAGACTATTGACCCTATATATATCTACACGGTTTGCTATAGCTAATGCGCACCGAGATCGAAGTCAGTGCAGATTTTTGACACGAGACCGGGACCCAACGGAAGAGCCTCTGGTATGTGAGATGCACTCAACTCTTATTTCTATGCGCATATTTTATTCCTTATGCGTGCGCTAACCTTTACCATGTCGTTGTTTCGACTATGCAATGGCTGATTTGACTAATTCACAGCTTCTTACATGAACATTGGCATATTATTTCCCTAAATTCAGACTGGCGCCGTTATGTTGTCACATTTCTTGGATAAACGTATGTAGGTAGGTAAATTTTAATGTAGAGCTCAGAAAATTAGTCCCAAAATATGAAAAGGCTATTTTTTATTTTTGTATTATTTTTCAAAGTATATAAGTAATTTGGGCCACAGTTTGTCGTTTTTCCTTTAATAAAACCATGTAATTATCAGTTTTTCATTGGTACTTTAAGTTATTTTAGTACTCAGTTTAATGAAATAATAAGAATGTAAAGATAAACATTTATGTCATATTATGATTAATTTTCGCAATGAAAGATTTTTTTATCATATTGAATCCATTCTCATAGATCTAGCACAGAAATTGTAAAGTAAATTAATAATGAGTTATCTGTGATATGAGTTTTGCTGTGGTGTTGAAATTATACGTTTTCTGCAGAAGCAAATATATTACCTGTAAAAATAAAAAAGTAGTTTAAAATTCGCAAAGACACCAGATTCCACTGTGTAACGTTTTTTGATCGATCGATTCGTTCATGTATGATCAACATTAGGAAAAACAACCTATACGAGAGACATATTTGTATTTCAAGGAAGCTTTCAGCAAACGAAAAATTCAGTCGTTAAAAAAATACCAACCATCCAGTTTAAACATCTGAATACGCTCAATTCGCTAGGATATAAGAGATGCAAGCCTGCGCTTGTTATTCACGATTTGATGACTCGAGCGTAAAAAGGCAGCCGATGGCATGACACACTAACCACTTGGAGAAAGAAAACATATTCCGAGTAGTAACGAGTCTCATCCTTTGACAGTGCGCAGCTCCGTTTGTCGTCTTTGTCGGCCGACCGGTGTGGACGCTTCGTACCAATTATTTTTCTCAAGTACTTTCTCTAGCCTTCCTCTGATGCTTATGCAAAAATCATTTGTATTTTAACATTTCTCAGAGGTGCATTTTCACGACTATGAAAGAGAGGACGCATGAATGCTCCTCTGATATCTCATTAGAGAACTTTAATTGTTAGGTTTTAAATACATGCTGTACAATTTCCATGGGATATGTATAAATGCAAATGAAAAATATATTACAAGTAAAATTTTAAATATCCTGTCGATATTAATTATTTAGTAATTTCCGCGAAAATATGTATATGTAGGAACATGTTGTTACAGAATGCGTTACCTTAATAAAACAAATTACAAACTTACAATATTGAAAATTTTGAGCTTTAATTTATGTAATTTAGACAAGATTAATAAAAAAGTTTTCATAATTGTCTTAAATCATCTATACTTGAACGATTTCTCAGTAAAATCAGTATCGCAAACTAAGAGGGCCATCACAAGTTTCCCAAACTCATATCGCTAATTAAGATCCCAAGCATTGCAAAGGTTTACCAAGTTGCTTGACCCTTCTTTCAAAAAGGCATTTCGCATTCAAGAATGTCTCTTTCGAGCGCAATTCGGCGGGATTACGGGAGCGAGTTTACGTAATTGTTATTGGGTGGCGAGGTGCTAAAAGCGGGTTCGTCCGTTGTAATTGTGCATATGTGGCGTGCGGGCCAACCGCCTGTTTAATTTTGCAAATGTTATTAGTAGGATGGGACAACGCAGACCGGCGGTGCGTCGCGACGCGTGTTGCCGGCAAACATGCCGCAAAACCTAATTAAACGCCTGGCAAGCAAAGCCTAAGGGCGCACTTTTGTTGCGTGTAACGTTTCTGTGACTTCTCTGCGCTTTACCAATAGTTGACGTAGACAATATTCAGAAATAATAAAGAAAACTCTTTGGAAAATTTGGTAATCCTGATTTCAAGATTTGGTAAGAATTTTGAATTAGTTTATTTTTAAAAATGTTGTAAATTCTTAACCACTGCTTAAAATATAATTCAAAACAAAGTACCTATGTACTTATTGAAACCTTTTAACTAAAGATTTTTTTTTTTCAAGTATTAAATATTTTAATGCAATGAGGTTGAAATAAATGTAGTTTGCATGAATTATCTGTTTTATAATGTACGAGGAAGTGAACAAAGGCTAATTAATAGCACAGTAAGTGGAGCTTTGGGCTACATATCTCTCTTTTGCTCTTTTCCGCTAATTTATTAATTGCAAACCTGGTTAAACTTTTATTTAAGTAAATTATCATATCTCGTAATAACTCATAATAATATAATAAATAACAGTATGGAAATATTTCCTGTAAAAAATTATATCAATTAAAAGGCCATTAACGTAATGAATAATTAATCATTAATTATAACGATCACTATTATTTGAGCATTAAAATGGATAGACAAGATTTATGACATAACTTTCCTTAAACGCGGAAAAAATATCATTTAGCCCGGCTCGGCTAAATAAAACTTTATTCAGCCCCTCTCGTTCACAAGAAAAATTGATGTCCAATTTGTCGTTTGGTGCACAAAAAGTTGACGGTGCGCGAAATTGATGACAATGTAGCAAACGTCATAAAGTCGGAAGGAATTTTATGTTTTACACTTTCATGCCCATTGCGAGGACGGCGTGTGCATTCTATTGTTTTCCGATGGCCCGACAGGAGATGGATGTGTGTTATTGTCGCCGCTATCACGTATTGTGACGTACCTGGGAGAGTAGTGACTCCATCTCGCTCAATTTCCACAATACCGATATCTGTTGGAAGCTGAAATTCTATTTTCCACTTATTGTCCTTCCAGGTTTTAACTTTTGCCGTCGATTTTTCCGTGATTCTCGTCTTTTTTACAAGTATAAACAAGTGCAATTCTTCTGATCTAATGGTTTAAGCTGCAGTCTCAGTCTGTGATGGTGATGTTATTTCAATTATTATTATTAATATCTCATTAAACAATAAATAAATGTAATTATATACCCTATGGTTGACTGATTTTTCCTTAAAAATTGAAATAGCAGATCTCCAAAGGAATCAGAGGTTAAATTGTTTAAAAATACATTTCCCTTCTTGTTTGTTTTAGGCAGCGTGATGAGAACGTACGAGGTATTGTATTGTAACATAATTTCCCCATTTCCCGCAGATGTTTTGATACGATTGTGTTTTTTTTCCAGGACGGAAGGCCTCGCTAGACGGGATTTGTAAGGATTTGGGTGCTGCCAATCTCCACCGCAAACGCTGAAGGCAACAAATTCGTGGACCGGATAAAAAGGTTCAACTTATTCCTTGTTAACAGATTTCTAAAGCGACTCTTTAAAAGGGAAAAGTATATAGATTTTTTTTTCGTTTCCTTTGTTTAGAGGAACAATAGGTGAGCTTTTTGCCCATTATCTGATTTATCTAACAATAAAATACGGAATGCTGATTTCTGTTGTCTTTCTTTAATTAGATTCAACAAATCAGAAGAAAAGAGCTAGCGTGGTATACATACCTATACTTATATGTAGTGAATTCCTGTTTACTGACTCTTAGCTACCTATTGTACTAATTATTCCAAAAATCTTTTGTCGTACAACTATTAAATATTTGATGAGCATTTCAGCTTTCAAACAAAATTGTTAAATTAAATGACAAACATTTTAGCCATATGTACTTAATAAGCAGCAATATTAAAATTTGTTTTAGACTTTATCTCTTGAGTATTTGTTTGACATGTTTTGACGATGATTACTTTATAACCAGTTTAACCAGAACAGGTTAGACGTAATTATGTGAGTAGTTGTAGGACATGTATTTGAAGTCTGTAAGGCATTGACACCGGTATCATCTAAGATGGTATAACGTAGATAGAAGATCTAAGACACTGGCTTATAATATAATCCACTGTAATCTAATTTTCTAACCTAATAAATAAGAAACATAAAAAAATATATATTGTATAGTTCTACTTAACTTGAGTAACTTGCAAAGATATTGTAATATAATAACCTATTAAATACACCTATTGAAGTATAAAAAAAAAAAAAAAACTCTGTTCCTAAACTAAAGCTAATGCTTCAAGTTGTATGTTATTTTAAAAAGACTAACGCTTTGAAATTAAGACGTTCTTTTTTCGATTAAAGATTCTCCAATCAGTATTCGGCTTCTACTACGATTGTTTGCTTACTACTGTACAGATAGTCAAAGAAAAGTTATCATGTAGGCAATATCTAACAAACGAGGCACAGGTGGCGGCACTTAGCAAATTATTCACAAGCATATGGGCGGCTAATCCATCAAGCGATCGCGATCGTTGCTGGCTCCCATTAATCATCCTCTATTGATTAATGTGTCCCCATACAAAGTAAGTAATTTACTCCGCATCAACTGCAAATTGATGAACCCAGTCTTGATTTTTGGGGGTGCTCCATTTTATCGCAGAATATACGAGTATGTGTAATAAAGATACTTAATTACCGTGTTTATTTAAAAAATACGCATCTATCTCACAGTTTCTGACATTCTTGTTCTTTCTTTGTTCAGAGGCTTTCATAATTAAAGCCTAAGTGTTATGGAACAGTGAAGTACGATATTCCAAATACCGCTAAGTACAACAGGCAGTATGGTGAACTATAAACATAACATCACGCCCATAATCCCCGAAGGGGTAGGCAGAGTCAAAGGGGCAGCATGCCCCTTCAACCACCTTTAGCCAAAATTAAAGTCGGGCTGGGTTAGATGGAAAATTGTGAAAAAGCAGTGACAAACGGCTAACCTGTCGCCTACACAATCACACATCAAAAACCCGATATACCATTAGTGGCCTTTTACGACATGCCTAGGCTAGAACCACAGTTGGCACATTCTTTTTAAGTCCCAGACCAACATGGGACAGTGGGCTGGGTTGGATGGAAAGCTGTGAAAAAGGTGTGACAAGTGGCTAGCTCGTCGCCTACTCAGTCACATACCCAAAAGCATTTGTTTTGTCCCAGACCAACATGGGACAAATATATGAATAAATGTACTCGTATAAATAGCCATTTAAGTTAATAATGTGTAAATATAGAATATAAATCATGCAAATACAGCAAACATACTTACAGCAAAATGTTAATCAAACAATAATTCATTCAATATGTTTGAATATTTAAATAGAAACATTTAAACATTGTGCTACATACTGACATATATACAATATATATTGAAATATCAGTACATATGTGTATCAAATATTTCAATATTTTATTCTTAATATTTTATTCTGATCCTGTCGCAAATACAAATGGATTTAAGTGTAGCGATATTTTGTATAGAAACTTGTTGCATAAATCTGCATCTTTAGATTGTTATCTGTTTCTAGTATGTTGTTCCTGAAATTTGGCCATCATTTTTGATGTCCACCGTCAACGTCTATCCGATAGCATCTTTACGCCCGCTATCTAGGTACATAACAATAAAATATCACACAGCACTTTATTGCTCCATCATATGATAATATTTTTATGCACACAGTAAAAATGTTATTATGAAATATATAAAATTACGAAATATGGGTTTTATCGCTCAGTGCCGTGAGGGTCTTATTAAATAGTTACGCTCGGCGTATTGTTTTAATCTGGTGCCAAACTGAATTGTGTTCCAGTTACCCGAAATATCAAACCATCGGGGTGGATCGCATAATTAATATTGCAAATGTTGTTAGCAGTTAGTACAGAGTGCTGGTGGAAGCGGGTGGAATAGCGAACATCATTTTATTACTACACTCACATGGCCAATGAGTCTGTTTTAATGTGCATCATAAAGTTCTGTTATTTATTCAGCCGTATGAAAATTAGATTGCTTATTGACCTTTATGTCCTGTAGAGATTTTCATTTAGTACATATATTATTAGGTATTTTTAAGTATTATGTTGATTTATTTTATAATTTGTATTGGAATATTTCGAGAGATTAAGATTGAGAATTTTTCTAGTACAGAATCCATGAAACAGTAATAAAAGACTAAACATTCGTGTTTTATTGAATAAACACCTTAAGCACCTCGAGCTGAATATTGCGAATAAAAAATAAAAAATTGAGGCTTTCGACGATTTTTTCGTCGAAAATTAGACCTATTTAAAAGAAATTTAACTGATGAAATAGAAAGTAGTAGTACTAGGCCTCTATGTTTTACTTTTTTTTGTAAATACTTACTGAATCTCCACACTAAACGTTTTAGTGATAAAAATTTGGTATATTTGGCATTTTTTTATAGATTTTAGTTGCTTGAAAAAACAAGTTATCTAGATAAGAAAGACATTGCAGCATAGAAAAAATAAATATTTATTTTAAGTATGAAAATAATTTCTTTAGTGTTACAAATCAAGAGGGGAATCCGTCGAGAACGTTTGTATGGAAAATATAGTGCCCGCCGCCCCTCTTAAGAAACTAAGTGACAGATGTAATAAATCCCACAAAGAGTTTTGGTAGCCATTAATAAAATATCCAAATAATTCATCTGATTTTTACCGGAAAATTCGGATTCCGAACCACTACACTTTCATTTATTAGATTCAAGAAAAAAGAGTTAGGTTCTTATTAAATTTCTATTCTATTAGCGATTAGTCACAGTCCCCTCAACACTTAACTGGTTTAATTTAAATTAATTTCAATCCTTTTTCTACCAACCCGTTTTTAATTAAAACCGCATATACATTAATAGTTACTTTAGACTTTTTTTAAACTTACACTTAGCAAATTAGAATCTGTTTCAACTAAAAGAATGTCTGCTTTAATTAATTAAACATTTGTAAGTGAAATATTTAGATGTATATATTGATTGTTATTTTAATCAAGCTGATTGAATAATTAAATTGGACAAAGCTACCATAAAACCCTATCTACACAATATAAAGATTAATTCCAATAATCATATGTGTACATAGGTCTGCGTGCATAGAACTGAAATTAATTCGCTATTAAATATTAACGTGATTATATTGTCTACTCTTAACTCGAAAATTCATATTTAATGGTTTTAAGTGATTGCTTGAATAAACTTTAACAATGAAGGTTGTATAACTTTATATTAGGAATTAATAGTTTGAATTTACTAACTACAATTATCAAATTACTATTACGTCCGAGTTGACTAATAACTTAAATATTATATTTAATAATGGGTGTTAAAAAAAGATTAAAATATAAGATGCTTTGTAGCTGGTTTCTTATCATTCAACATAGTCGCACTACGTGTGATAGGATAACACGCATCCCACTTGACATTTCAGTATCAAAAGTATAGGGATAGATTAGTAACTTCTTGTTTTTGTATTTTAAATACTAGTACTTATAGTCAATTTGTGCTCTTGAACTAACTGATAATGCTCATTGTTATGAGATTCCGTTTTCTCGTTTCATTATCACTCGTTATAAACAAATCCATTGGTACTCCTATAATGTGACTGGTATTAGAACATCTGCGGGTTCATTTGAATTGATAGAAGTAAACTCTCTTTTACCAAGTATAGCGTTAGTATGGACCGGTGAGACGGCATGCGGGATGTAACCACACTGCTTTCTATCGCACCATGTCATTTCCTATGACGCACCGACGGACAAAGAACTAGAGTTCTCTAGATTACTCCGGAGCTTTTTAATTTTACGTCCGAGCTAAAAATTAAACAACTTTTGAAAAGGGTGTTTTATAATGCTCTCAATTTTTTCCGGGAATGAACTACAACTTTGCGCTGAAAAATTGTTTCGCAGAACTGAGTTTTACTTTGTAAATTAAACGTGCGAAAGTAGTGTAGTTCGAATATAATGTTAAATTATAAATGGTAACATGAACTAAACATTTTGTACAAAATCTGTAGAAATATAAGAAAAATATTGAATTAAAATTAAATTACACATATATTTTATACATTATAGCGTCCCTACTCCTTTCTACACATTATTTTATTCAACATAAAAAGCAACGTGCTTATCATAAAAATACGTTTCATCATCATCATCCTAGCGTTATGTCCCGTGCTTAGACGGGGTCCGCTTAGACCATGATCCAGGATTTAGCGAGTCTGGTAATTACATTGAAGCGACTGCCGATCTGACCTTCGTAACCCTAAGATAGGGGAACCAGACAAATTTTGGATCATGGTTACAAATCCAAAGTTGTTTGAATTTGCAGGTTTCATCACGATGTTTTCCCTCACCGTCGAGCTAGTGGTATAAATACGTACATAGACTTGAAAAATCCAGAGGTACGTGCCCGGGTTTGAACCCGCACTCCTCGGTTAAGAAGCGCGTGTCCTTACCATTGAGCTACCACCGCTCTCCTATCATAATTTTTTTTTTTTTTTTTTTTTTTTTTTTTATCATAAAAATACGTTTATTATCTATGAATCTTTATGTACCTATATTTTAAAAGGGAAACTAATGTTTTTTAAAGGTTTGGGTTATTTAAAGGTTTGGGTTATTTTACGATTTTATCATAAATAATCTTATTAAATGAAAATACGTTAGTATTCAGTAATAGCCTGTTAATCTGAAATGTCACAAGGGCAACTTAAATAATAGTTAATTAGTAAATATTGAATACAGAAAGCGCCGCAAAATGTCAATAAAGGCAACATTTTAAAATTAAAATATACATAAGTTGACATACTGGTCTAGACAATTCTGGATTGGATCACGAAAAATCGAGCGCTACGATTTTCTAAACTAACAAAACGCTGACAACTCGTTTCACATCCAGCTAGACTTAGCATCCACACGCATTCCCAGGTTGATGACCTATAAAAAGGATTCATGTATATGTGAAGTGGTTGAGAGGCTAGGGACCTAGGCCGCGGAGCGTCGTTAGGCGCGCGGGTAACTGGATAGCCTGGCTTATGCGGCGCGTATTAAAAACGGCGACTACGCACTTTTTGTTTTGTTTACCTTTGTAATAGACAATGGGGATGTTTGGTTTTTACTAGCCGTGTAAGTTATATGTTCTACATAATATTTATAAGAGGATTGCGACTACTTAATTTTTTAGTAATATTTTCACAGAGTGCAGAATTTTATTATGTTTTCATAGGTGTTTCATCAGTAGTGTAGCGGTGGTAGCTCAATGGTAAGGACGCGCGCCTCTTAACCGACGAGTGCGGGTTCAAACCCGGGCATGTACCTCTGGATTTTTCAAATCTATGTACGTATTTATACCACTAGCTCGACGGTGAAGGAAAACATCGTGATAAAACCTGCAAATTCAAACAACTTTGGATTTGAGACCATGATCCAAAAATTGTCTGGTTCCCCTATCTTAGGGTTACAACGGTCAGATCGGCAGTCGCTTCAATGTGAAGCGGACCCCGTCTAAGCACGGGACATAACGCTAGGAAGATGATGAGGTGTTTCGTCAGTAATTATTGTAAAAAGTGCTTTCTGTTATTTCACAATATTTTTGTTATGTATGTATTGTATAATATGTTAACGTGCATTGGACTACAAGTGTTTATTATCAACAGATGTTTCCACCTTAATTTACGAATACGCTTCCTTGTAAAAAAAATCTTTAATATTACTAATTATAATGCTTCATGCAAGATAAATTCAAATGTATGACAAAAATATTATACATTTTGCAAATAACATGGTTTTCATACAGTTTTTGCATAATTTCCAGGCTTTGTATAAGAACTGCACGCAAGACTACTATTACTTGTTAATATAGATTTCTTTTTAGAAGTAGAATAACTCTATTTTTTGATAAAGTACTGACAGAAAGACAAGTATTTTTACTGCAGACAACTATTTTTAATTTATCGAAAATCTTTAGTTAATACCCATAGTGACACTAATACTTCTCTCAGTACACTCTTTCCGCAATTCAATTAAGGTATACCATATTCTTCTACAATAAACTAATACGATACACTACGACTAATCACCCAAAATGTGACACAATGACTTTATTTTCGTTCAACTTAGGCACAACCAAAACTTCTGACGCTACATTTTGGCGTAATAAAGACAAAGTTCGACCGGATGAGGTCCACGATCAAAGTAAAACTTTGTGGACATCAGTAGTTACCAGATTATCGCTATTGTAAATACCTATTCCTAATCTTCGAGATCTTTCACAAAGCACTGTTTATTTTCTTTACCTCACTAAAATACCTACATAGATACATACATAACAGCAAGCCCATAATCCCCGAAGGGGTAGGCAGAGTCAAAAAGGAAGCAGGCACGTTTAACCACATTTAGCCAAAAATAAAACTGGGCTGGGTTAGATGGAAAATTGTGAAAAAGTGGCTAGCTCATCGCCTACACAATCACATACCCAAAACCCGATATACCTTTAGTCGCCTTTAGCGACATCCTAGGCAAGAAACACAGTTGGCACATTATTTTTAATGTGCCAATATCTTTGGCAAGGAAACTCATCTTGGGAATCTTCCCAATTCAATATTGGTGAATCAGGTTCACAATTTCTATAAGATGGATTACCTATATAATCCACAAACACATGGAACTCCTAATATCAACAACCTCTGCAACACTTAAGGCGCATATAGTCGCTCAGTATCCAGAGATATTGATACAATATACATGTTTTACTTGATCTATATCTCTGTCTATGCACATATTTTATGGACAAAAAGCGTGACTTTGTTCTTTAATAGAATCTCAATGGATTCAATGGTGAACCCGTTGATAAAATCCCAAAAAGTGGCATGTTCCTTAGGGATGCGACGGAAATAATATGGATACTATAATCAAGATTCAATATACGAGGACTATAACTAGAAGCTTAATATAGTGCTATACTGTTCATAGCTTTGTAATGCCTACATGGTCCTATCAACTTCTCAGCCCGTATACATATCAGGACTCACAAATAACAGGATTTGCTCAACGCCCACATCCACCCGACGTCGCGCCATTATAAAACAATGAAATGCACTCGAATCTCGCAGTCATGACTCCCGACGTTCAACTCCGTTATATTGAGTCGTGCACCTCAAAATGCGTCTGTTGACGCGGAAACTGGCATCGAAAGGAATTCCGGAATACTTCCACTGGTGGCAACCATTACATGAACTAGGTGTACGTATTATAATAGTATGCTTCTAGTGATTTGGCAAGACGCGCTGTTTACTATTTTAATCACGTTATATTTCTATTCAACAATAACGTTGCGTTATAGGTTGGCGAGAAAATCACTTGTGTGTTTAAAGGTTAAGTGGTTTTTATATATTTAGTAGACCCACTAAAGACAATTCTTCGGCACTGATTAAGACTACCTTAACATTTAAAAAAAATGGATTATCATGCCGTTTTTTTTTTAAACATTGTAAATGATTTGATGACTATCAAATCATCGACGATCCAAAATTCAAAATGTTAGTCTTTTTTAAACTGTTTTTTAAGTAAACTTTTGTTTCCTGAACCGAGCTACCACAATTTAAATAAAAAGATTGTCTAAGTAGTTTTGTTTATTATCTCGTGCAAGATTCATATAAACAAAGCTAATATGTCGCTGGCTCTACATTGGAAGGGACGTTAAGCCGTTGATCCTAGCAGATAGTTGTCTGTCTTTGTGAGATTACAGTCGTTTGAAATAAGCCACGTCACAGAATAGGAGTTCAGTTTAAATCATATATCTACTTAGCTGGAAGTACTAAAGGTAGATATTCCCAAAATCATTATAGCATTTATTGTCCACTATTATTGTCGAAATTAAAAGCGACCAGCGAGAAAACTATAAAATTTACTTTTATTTTATATTCAAATTTACATAAAATGGAGCTAATAAAGAAAACAGTCGTAACAATAGAAATCCAGGTGCAATTGTTTGAATTTGTCGTAAAATTTACGAGGACTTTTGCCCTGAATAAAGAATTTGCGTGAAATGTAATTTCCCCAATTTTATGTTATGTTGTCGCATCAATCTCTTGTTTACCGAGTTGACAAAGTGAGTAGATACGCATATTGTATGTACGCACTTAAACGACTGGTATAGAACCCTCATATATGTCGATGCTGCAGACTTCTGCCATCATTTTTGTCCCAAGTGAAATATTACGTAAGTTTTATATGACAATGTCGTTGATTCTTCGTCTTCCTAGCGTTATAATTTTATCCTAGTCTGATAGTATCATGATCCTAGATTTGGTGGGTCAGGTTAGGTTAATTCCAGACGACCTATGAAATGAAATTGACATCAAATTGTCTGTATTTAAATAGGTTACTAAAGTAAAATCACCATAGTTCGGAAAATTGATTCTACCTCGACATTGGAAAGAAAATCGGCAGTTGCTCTTTTAATGGCATAGCTTAATAAGTTTATAATTTGTATATGTTAACTTGACTCGTATCTCTTAAACCAGTGGTTCTTAACTTTTTTGTCATGAGGTACCGCGAGACAAAATTTTTGACTAGTCATGGACCACCAAATTGATTTGTTGTTTTGGAGGTGATATAGTTGGATGAAAATAAAGGGTCCTTACCCGCACTCGTGCACCTCATTCTAACTCGCGCCACGCACTGTCGCGTTATAGCTATATATGCTTTGTGGGGTTATTTTTATGGGATGCTTTCAGGGACCACCAGTGGTCCGCGGACCATCGGTTAAAAACCACTGCCCAAATTGTTTGAGATCAGAATATTGTAGTACAGAATGAGATAAATGTGAGATGGATAAGCAAGAGTGTTATAACAACCAATTATATTTTGATAGTGACGCCGTTTAAATAATTATTTCACACACTTTGTAAACGTAAATCTATTGCGTAAAATAATTGTCTTCTCATCTTAAGAACCGATCTAAATAAAAATATATAACCGACGTTTTAATACGCTTGAAGCTACAACACTAAATAAGTCATCCAAGGAAAAGGTTTCATTTGTTGAAAAAAATATTAATCAGCGTAAAAGGGTTGCTGGTACTGGCGAATCGAAATATCGGCTCGGTCCGAATCAGTTTTGTCCGATAGAGCATTTATTGTGAGCGCTGTAATCTCTCTCTAAAAGCTGTAGTTTGTTAACTGGTCATAAAAACTCCCCTGCGATTACATGTACGCAGTGCACTCAATAACGAACTAAATACGAGTAGATAACGACGCGATACGACAGTAACGTACAGTTATTCCCAGAAGATTTTGAGGTGTTAAAACGTTTTTCCACACTTTTTAATTACTCTCTGTAAAAAGAACCAAGCTTTATTTTATTTTAGAGGAATAGATATTTAGCACTAGCTTCTATGTAGCTGTGCCCGCATAGACATTGACTTATAGTTCGTATTCAGTAAGTGTTAGTTTTCTTGATATAACGAACGTTTAATCATAATGACGATTTAAAGGTACATTTATTAAAAACAGTAGCTAAAATCCTTCTTCTACTTTTAAAAACCGGAAAAGTGAGAAAGTATTTTTATAAAACTTATATTTTCAATCTTCGGGCTGCCAAACAAAAGAGTGAAACATTCGAAATAAAATAAAATCAAATGAGTAAGCAGCCACAATGGGGCTCCGAAAATATTTCCATTTCGAAACGATAACATCTTCCCAAGATTCGGTGTTGGAGCGGTATCTCTTCCGTTTTGGGGTAAATTCGATCTCGCTACAGCAGCGATGCGCGAATTTGGGGGCTCGCACGAAAAAGAGCGGGGCGCCAGCCATGCGTGCCAGATTGACAACTGACGAAACTGCCCCGTCCCCCACAGCTCAATAATGCACAGCGAAACAACTCTGATAAAGTAACAGTTAACTAAAAGTTTTTTTAGTCTGCCGGTGATAATTTCAAAAAAAGACATTGTTTCCGTATTTTTTATTTAGTCCATCAAACCAAAATTTACCCTTAAAATAAAGTCGTCATTAGACCTTTACTAGATGTCAAAGTGCCCCACTATTTTAAGAAAATAGGGAACACTTATTAAATTTTAAAACCAAGCTCATATCGAAAGTTGTTATCGTCGCACAAGGTCTTCTTAGTTAGTGAAGGCGAAGGCTGTTTATTAGGAAGATATTACCAAATACCAGAGATTTATGACCGGTAAGGTTGCATTTCGACTAATTGCCTCGTTAAATACTCCAAATAGTGGACCAAATATATAGCTCAGCAGCACTTTTAAAATGTAGTTTAGCTGTTAATCTCATGCAGCATTATTAAGTTGTAGTTATAGTAGCCGTGTTGCAGACCTAAATAGTAGATAAAAATCAGCCTGCTCGACTGATGATAGCTGACTGCATAAAAAAATTTAAACCACAAACTATTCCTCTCCTCTGTCCATAAAAACTAGGACTGACTAGTATTAGGTACTCTTCGACAAGGGGAATCTGTTACCTGAGTTGCTAACTGCCTTGTCGATTTTGATTTAGCATCGCTGTGGACGTGGAGACAGATGACATGTACGTACAGCTCTTTTATTGCACCAGGTGCACCGCAACTCAATTGGGGCTTCTATCTTACGCTTTTCATAAATACTATTTATTCCATATATTTGCTAAATTGAATTTACTGTTATCTACACTGTGCCCAATGTCAGGGCACAGTCACGGAAAATTATTATTGAATAAATCTTGCGCTTTTTATTTACGTCACATGAACTATTTGTTATTCCAAACTCTTTCAAATGTTCAACTAACTGGTAAACTGACGTTATCGTAGACAGCTGTGTTATATTATATATACCTAACGTTGCTTTATGACGAATTTTTATCTTATCATATCATTTACTCTAGGCTACTAGTCCTTAAATGTTACTAATGTTTATAGTTCTGTATGTATATTATTCTCTTGTTACTGGAACCTAGAAAAAAAGACCCTTCTAAACAATCTGCAAATAAAATTAACATTAGCTGGTAAAAATAATTAAGCCACTTTTAATTATTCCTTGCTAAACAATTTGCATCAGCCTAAGACCATCTCAAGAAGTTGGGGAAAAATAATGAGAATTTCATCAGTGCATAAAACGATATTATCTGACATTGTTCTTCGCTTCTTTCGTTTAACTTGCCCACAGAGGTTCTACGGGGCGACATAAAATCGAGATTTTATTTCGTCTACTAATTCAATTCGTAATTTTCTAACTCAGCTCGTTTTAGAACTTGTATTTACCCTTTTGAGTAAAATTTTTCTTTCTTATACGCTGAGTCATGTTAATAGATTTGACTAACGTTTATGAGGTTGTACCTAAACCTTTTTATTTGCTTATTTTTATTGAATTCAGAGCCATCATCAAAATTTTTGTAATGTACCCAGGGCCGGATTTAAATTTGTGCCGCCCTGGGGCACTGAAGAAAATGCCGCCCTATGACTTAAATGTTATTTTAATAGTTTTGATATCTTATTTCTTAAAAATTACAATAACTAATTAATTGCAGGAAATTTATTATGTATTATATATTATGTTTAATTTATCAATTCCAACTTATCAATTCCAGAAAATAAAAATGTCAACTTTTATTATTTCAAACCTTTATGGAAATAAATCAATTAACCTATTTGAATAGTTTTCACTTAAATTTCGTATATTATAGTATACAAAATTTTTATTTAATACATAATGCATAAATTATATTGCTTGAAAGATAAAATGTTTATTTAAAAGAATTAGTTAATTATAAATTGTAAAGAAACTTTTTTCTCAGTTTCCAAATTTTGCCGCCCTAGAAAATTTGCCGCCCTGGGCACTAGCCCCGACTGCCCCTAGTGTAAATCCACCACAGAATGTACCTACATATATCTAGCTTTTATCCTTCACTTTAATAATATCCACGACTATATAAGAATTTATTTCTTCCTTATAGCCAGCAATGATTCCGTTATAGCCTATATTTAAATACAACGTAAAAATTATTTCAAAAGCATTGCAAATATCACATTGTTACATCCCAAGTACGTATTATGAACGAGCCAAACTACATCGTACCTATATGCAGGCCGTTATTGAATAAGCTGAGTATAAGCGCTGAATATTTTAAAAGGCGAAATCATTGTCCCGAATACAGCGATAAAAACGCGATTGAAAATAACCGTGTTTCCGCATGGACAAGGCGAATATTGCATTTTCGCTCGGATGACGTGTCAACTGCATTTTAAATAACTTAGCGGGCCTCCGGCGGTCGGTATTGATTTGAGGTATTTGCGGAACTTTTTGATATGCAACCGGGTCTGGTGATGCACACGAGAGGGTGCATTAGTGGTCTAGATTGTTAAACCGATTCTCTGCGGGTACTGGCCAACGCAGTTATTTTAAATCTGACCAACTGTGCATCTATCTAGAGAGTGTGATTTATACTCGAAAGTATTGAATATAGCAATTAGTACGGATTCTGACAATAGGGACATAAATGACATGTAGCTTCTTTATTGATCACCTATTGACATGGTGAATAAGATTAATATAACATATAACCCGTAAAATTTTAATCTCACAGATTTAGGGATTAGCAGTGGTAGCTCAATGGTAAGGACACGCGCCTCTTAACCGAGGAGTGCGGGTTCAAACCAGGGCAGGTACCTTTGGATTTTTCAAATCTATGTAGGTACGTATTTATGCCACTAGCTCGACGGTGAAGGAAAACATCGTGATGAAACCTGCAAATTCAAACAACTTTGGATTTGTGACCATGATCCAAAAATTGTCTGGTTCCCCTATCTTAGGGTTACGAAGGTCAGATCGGCAGTTGCTTCAATTTTATTACCAGACTCGCAAAATTCTGGATCATGGTCTAAGCGGACCCCGTCTAAGCACGGGACATAACGCTAGGAAGATGATGATGAGATTTGGGGATTAAAAGATAGGTATGTAATTTGGAGAGCCGCTGCGGCGATTTTTTCCACTACCTACCCCCTAAGTTGGAAAATTTATAGACTCTCATGATTTAGTAACAAACATTGAAATTATTACTAGGACTTCTTGTCAGCATGTCGATATATGCTTTTTATTGAGAACTATCAAAATCTGTTTATAATTTTTGAGATACGAGTAATGCATACATCTTTGTGGTACAGGTACCTACAATAGCAAAATTGGAGCTCTTATCAGATGCTTACTAATTGGTTTCATGTCCCACAAAATTAGGTTAATGCACATAGCAATTGAATCCCTATTGTCTGCATACTGGACAGTGAAAGGCCAAATATAGACTTTATCTATAGATAATCGGATAATGTCAGCTAAATTAAGCTCACATAATTGGTTTTCGAGCTTTCCTCTTGTGACCTGACCTGTCATTTTATATTCAAACCATAACGCATACATGACTATTAGACTGAATAGATTTCATTTATTAATCATCTGTGATAGGTTGTCGTCCGGCCGCATTTAATCCCACCAATGCGAATTAATTCGTTCTGTGATATGTAGGTATAGCTGTCTACGCCTAGGATTATGCCTGCAGTTGAATTATAATTAGTTTTCTTATTGTCAAGTTATAAGCATTTAATGGTTTCTAATCCTTGTAAACGTTAATCAAATGATGTATTGGGCATCACTGTCTTCTGCTTCTTTCTATATTCAGAGTTCCGTAGTGAATAAAAAACCCTACCTATGGTTTTTCTATTTCTGTGGTTAAGCACTCCTGGTTTTACTTGCTGTACCTATAACTGTATATATTGTATTGTTCTACTTTCTAAAATACTTAAATAGCATACATACTATCATACTCGCAATCCCCGAAATAGTTGGCAGAGTTCAAGGATCGATTAGATTCAGCAAAAATTACAAAAATATCATTTTGAAATAGAGGCTAAAGAAAATCACACAAAAAGTAAAAAGGTTCATTAATCAGAGCTACTTACACGCCACGCTACAGCGTTAACTAATTAGTGCTGAAAGCCAGTAAAAACCAATTTAACGGATCAACACTCCGGACGGGGATCCGTCATCATCAATTTGTCTCGTAATGACTTCATGACTGCCCGTCGATGCTGCCGAAATACCTTTATGGCAATGTTGTACCTATTCTAATATTATTTTTTTCCCTTCTATCCCTTGGAGTTTGAACTTTTTATGGATAAAAAGTGTCCTACAGCTTTTTCTGTATCCCTGAATAAGTACATGTAAGTATGCAAAATTTAATGACGATTGGTTAAGCACTTAGTACTTGAAAGATTTACTATAATCAAACTTTCCAGCTAATAATAATATTGGTTTGGACTGCTTTATCGATGATTGAATAACATCGATTAAATAGTACATAACAATCGGTGAAGGTGTATGAAGAACATATTGACCAGTAGTGTTAATTGTTAGCAAGACCAATATCAACAATCAATTTAGCGGTTAACACTCTGACCAGGGATCCATCATCATCAATTTACCTTGTAATGACTTGACGTTTTCACGGTAATGTTCTATATCGACTAATAAAGAAAGTATTTATAAGGGTCTCGATAATTTTCATAGCTAAGAAAGTAGAAATAATTAAGTCTAACAAAGTTGTTTAGAAATAGGTACTTGTTTTTATATTTCCGGATTTCTCTAATTCAATAAAAAATCTTTGAGCCAAATAATAACATAACATCACGCCCATAATTCCTAAAAGGATACAATACAATATACAGGAAGGGATACTTTAACCACATTAAGCAAAACTGGGCCGGGTTAGATGGAAAATTGTGAAAAAGTCACATACCCAAAACCCCATATACTACATATTAGTCGCCTTTTACGACATGCTAGACAAGAACCACAGTAGGCACATTCTTTTTAAGTCCCAGACCAACATAGGACAATAGTGTTGCATGTTAAAAAGCTCTGCCTACCCCTTCGGGGATTATAGGCGTGATGTGTGAATAATATTATATAACAGCAATTTGATTTGATTAATATAGATAAATCATAGGCAATATTAAATATACATATAGATACAACACCACAATAGGGCTTTTACTAGCCAAATAGGTCTGCTACTTTCGTGATTAAAGTAAAAAAAACTGAATAATTTACTAAATGTGGATATTTAAAGTTCTTTCTATTTCCACCATTATACTGTCAAGGCGATAATAATTTCTTAATAACAACGATTTCTATTTCACTTCTCTTCCGTTAATTTTACGTGATAGACATTAATTGAATTAACCTTGTTTTGTATCTTAAGGCCGTTATTTAGGTGTTTAATTATCGTACAAATTGCTTGTAAAGTGTTTTAACTAATTGCATTTAAAGTTCATGAGTACCTATACGACAAAAATAAATATCTGTTTGTCACATCAATCAATTTATACCGTTGTACATGGTGTTTTTAAATCAACAGGACATAATTTCGCCTATCTTTTCGTTGGCAATACTGCTCACATGAAGAAAACACAAATTGTGTATGCAATTGTTCACATTGACAAAAATTTTCAGTAGCTATATTTTTTGCAAATGTGAAATTTTGTTGTATTCATGTTTTAAATACAAGCAGCTATTGGACACTGATATTGATTTTAATTTAACTTAACCCCATTGTGTTCAACTGAATCCTATGAGCCTTTTAATTTTTAATTCTACTGGGAAAAGTCCTGGGCAGAAGCTAGAATTATAGATATATTATTTGTAATTGTTTTCCGTTATCCACTTATATTATAGCATATCTGTCTTCAACGATTTCAATCGATCTTAAAATTATTTATCTACGGTGTTAAAATTTACGATTTCTGTAAAACTACATATAACTACGGAGGAGGCTTGTACCCTGAAATGGGATTAAAGAAGCTCTAAAGAAGAAGAAGCTATCTAACTACGGGAAATTGAACCAAAGGGAACTCGAATTCTGTTCAGGAAAATCTGTGATCGGAATTTAGTTAGTCCATTAATGTCCAGTATTATTCCACACACTGCCTACTCACAAGATGCCGTGTCAATGTAAGCACTTTATGCGCAACGAAGCACCAACAATTCCGCCGGCGCATAGATACAATCAGTGCACTAATAGTTTTGTTAGTGCACCAAGACAAACAACGCGGCGTGACTAACTCAAAGCGGCGAACTATGGCTCTATTAATGATGCAGCAACACCAGACCGCGTAATGCATGTCACGGCTAATAGTCGAAAATGGATATTGTGTGTATTAGCCGGCTTATGTACAGACTGCAATGAAGCTTATTCTGGCTTGTATGTTGGTGCTTTACTGCATTTTGCTTCATTTAACGCGTGAATGTTGTTAAGACTGATATGTGAATAATAGCGGTTTGGTAATTAAAAGCTTTGCGAACGCATATTTGAGTTTATCGTCGGTAGCTGATCATTTGAGCTATTAAAATTAAAAAAAAAATAAAGAGTAAAATTAAAGAAACATATTCAGGTGCACCTGAATATGTTTCTATAATTTTTAAACTTCTTTAGAATTTTTAGTAGGCTTTCTTTTAGTAGGCTTTTTTGGAATGATTTGAAATCGAACGTAATGGTTGATACCTATAATATTTTTTAATTATCTTTGCAAGATATTTTAGTATATCTGACAATAAAAAGCAAAAATTGTATAGATTTTCTAACTGTATCTAACACATCAAAAACTTTTGTTTGCAAATCAAGTAGAAAACTCAAACGGTGCGGAAGTATGACCGTATTTGCAGATTCGCCGCCTAGCGAGGTAATGATGCGTCTAACACTCGGTACACGATCCCAACAATATTTAGGTGAAGAAAACAGAAATATATTTATTGTCGGCCATTAGGGTGCGAGAATGGAGCCTCGCCGCGGCCCACCCTGAAATCCCGTTAAGTAATTCACTAACTTTACGTTAAGATGTTATCAAGCCGACTGATTGTAACTAAGCTTAACGGCTTGTTTGACATACCTTTGGTTGTGCAGATATGATTGTTGCAAAATGTCTTTAAATGAAACGTTTAGCCATATAATATGACCTCAATGATTTAGTCGGGTAGCATTCTCATCTTAAGCTTAACAAGCATAAGCTTTAGATGAGAATGGTACCCGACTAAATTATCCGTGAGGCCACTTTAGGAGAAAATTATTTTTAAAATTCCTTAGGTCAGCTGTTAGGTCAGCAAATACATATTGTATTAAAAGTATCATCTGCAAGTCGCTCTTTAATGCATGTCTTATTTTGGTGCATGATATTGAAGTTCAGCGACCTTAGATTTGCATAACAGTTGATTTAAAAATTGGACAGAAGTTTCCTAATTACCCGTTTTCTTATAAGCCTTTTCAGATATAAATTATTTGTTTTATAATTTTCCAGTTGAATATAGACAATGGAATTCAAGCACTTAATCATTTGTTTCTTTTCTCCATAAGAACGTTTTATAATAGGTATAGAAGCAAATACCTTTTACAGTTTGTATAAGAAATTTATTGTTATTTTATCTTTGTGTATAATGTAATTGCTTATATCAGAAAGTATTTGAATAACAAACCTAAAATGATTAAGATCAACATGTTTGGACATTTTATTCCTCTGTATATTCAAAGCCCTTAACAAAAATCTCGATCCTTCAGGCAATTATAGTAAAAAACAATTCACTCACTCTAATAAAATTTTAGAACTTGTGTGTTCACAAAATGTTTATGTGTGCCATGTGTCGGCGCTGCTACGGTATTTTAAATTATTCCTGGCTTATTACACGTGGTGCCTAATAAGAGTAGAAACATTGCGTACATGTGCTTTTTACCATATCATTTACGCAAGGGCAAGTTTAAATATCTCTATTTACGAGTGGAGTCCCAGCATCGAACTTCCTATGTCTTAACCCATAAACAAGTCCGTCAGGTTATGAACGCGGTGAAACTGCTTAAAATTATCAGGAGTCGCGGCTTCTGCTCTATGACACTGTAAAATATGCTTAGATGCAATATCCCTGATATGGAACGTACTCTAGGGGGTTCAGAAAAAACAGAGCAGGAGCAGCGAATATCAATAATATTGTAGAAGGCCGACAGGGGAATAGAGCAAAACAGGACTCAGTTTTAAAGAAGAAAGCTGCACTGTATAACAGGCTAGTCGCGGCACTGGTCAACTGAGGGGATACAGAATAGACCAGATTAGTACCAAATTTTGGGTCAGGAATGGCGGAAATTATAGAAGCTAGCACTGCATAACAGGTTATATTTAGCATGGTCGACAGGAGAGGCGCAGAATAGACCAGGGGAGGACCACATTTTTAGGCCTTGTAAACCCCTTAATTTGTGGAAGCCTATACTGCATATAACATAAGTCTTTAGATCGCCGGGGAATAGATTAAACCAAGACCAAATTTTGCCTCAGTAACAGAAGTTCGCATGGAGCGCGTAACAGACTCGACGCAGCACTGGCCCCAGCCTCGAACCCACAATGTCACGGCCCGCGAACAGGTCTGTCGGGTTGCGGACGCGGTGAAACTCTGCACCGTGGAACGAAAGCCGCGATGGGCTAGCGCAGATTAGTTTTTACTTTGCGTCGCGGTACCGTTGCGTTATGTTGTACCGACAGCATGTTAGGAGTTAAGTCGGTTAAAAAAAAGGAATCTATCTAAGTTTCCTTTGTTTTTTCATCGACTATACTTACTATACTAAGCTTTATTGTTTTAATAAACATTGAACATGAGAAATATGAGCGAGTAATGAACAGCAGACTAAAAAAAAACCTTTTTTGAACACTGACTGGTTCGAGTTCTAAGAATATTCGTGCTATTATAGACATGCTTAGATATATACAAAAACAATCAGCATAAATAAAAGTGTAATGAACGGAAAAAGGTATTCATATTAAATGTATATTTTTTTCTTAAATTTCTAAGAAAAACATTATATCTTTAACAATTCCATTATTTACTATCATAAAATAATTTCTTGTACCTACATTTCTAGTCTATTAAGTATATCTTACTTATTTGATCGATTTCATAAATAGAAAAAATTAGACGGTTTAAAGATATATATAAACACAGTGTGTCTCAGTCAAATAATGAAGTTTATTTTAATATGTTATCCATGCAAGTTTAGGAGTAAATATGTACATACATACCTTATCATCACCGTATACGTGAAAAATGGGACATAAACAATTTTATTATTTTCACTCCGTAAAGTTCCAAACATTTATTTTTGCATCAATAATTTTAGTCCGTATCTGGTTCATAAAAATGGCTATTATAATGCGGAATGGATCATTTCATGAAAACCGTAAAACTATTGAACGCAGAGAGCCTTGTAGCCCATCAAAAATTATTTTTACAATGAGATGAGACCACATGGTTATGGTCTTTTAAAATTGAGTATCCCCCATATTTTGTTTTACTAATTTCTCCACGCGGTACGTGATCAATAATTTGATATAAGTACCTACTTTTTATTACAGTCCAACTTGGATTGCATTTCATACATTATTTCTAGACATGCTAAAGTAGGGCATCGCGTTATTAACTACTTACTTAAATGTTTCCAAACCATTTAATAAATTGTCATATGACGTCGCATTTGCAATACTTTAGTAATTAACCAAAATATATTACAAACTAGCTGTGCCAGCGGTGTCACCCGCGTTTATGGTTAATATTATAAAGACTATTTCCGTCATACATGATTTCTATGTAACTTTAACCATTAAGGCTGCACAAACGACGGAAGCTTAAAAAATGGAGTAACTTCTCCCGTTTTCCCAACATTTCCCTTCACGACTCTGCTCCTATTCATTGAAGCGTGATGAAAAGTATACTATAACCTGCCCAGGAGTATGAAGAATAATTGTACCAAGTTTCATTAAAATCCGTCAAGTAGTTTTTGTTTCTATAAGAACATACAGACAGACAGACAGACAGACAGACAAAAATTTTTACTGATTGCATTTTTGGCATCAGTATCGATCACTAATCACCCCCTGATAGTTATTTTGAAAATATATTTCATGTACAGAATTGACCTCTCTACAGATTTATTATAAGTATAGATTATTGAAAATTATTACTGAACGATCACCTCAACTCTTTGGATCTATTCATATCGAAAAGCAGTGGGATCAGAACTATTCGTGCAACTAGTACATAGCTGTAAGGGCACTCGTAATATAGTGTCAACAACCTTGCAGGGTACAGGCACCGCTAGGGCGTCCACCACATCCTAAAGTGATATAAAAACTATATTGACTTTGAAATCGAGCAATTCTAAATCGTAAAGTAAAGTTAAACAGTTGAATATATTTTGAAATACACGTGAAAATATCGAACCACCTACACCTAAGGCAGTTAATTTTGTCTTTGGGCACGAGGCATTATGTCCAATATCGTAATTATTATATATATGATTGTACAAGATGTCGCGAATGGTAGCGGAGGACAGCAGAGATACCCGCAGAGGTATAATTTAAACGGGCGTCTATTTGAGGGCTCACTCGGTATTATTGTGAGATGCCCCGAACCCAGTAATTTAGTATACGAAATATAAAGGGGTGTCCACTAAAATGCTCATGCTGTTACGAGATTTTGCTTCGGTCGTTGCATTAATTTCGTAAAATCATGTATTAAGCTAAGTATTTTATTTAAATTTATTGTAAACGCAATGCGTTTATAACGCAAAACACCCAAAAATAAATTATTTCACATTTACAAATGGTTACATAAGGAGATTACTAGAGCTATCTTGCTCAAGTTGATTTTATCTAAAAAAATAACTGAAATTTCAATAGAACATTCATGAAAACATTTAAAGTAGCCTTGATTTTAAGTCAGTTAAAACCTGATTTCAGGAATTCGTATAAAAAACAATTGAATTAGGAACACCTACTTTTAAGGTCAGTCAGTTATAAACTTTCATGGCATCACGTGTGATCAGTACATGTGGCACTGCGTGTCAGAGTCCCAGTGTCAACAGGCCGGCGCCGCGGCCGCGGATTATACCCGCGAGTCCTATCCTCCTATTTGTTGGCTTACGCGATATTACGTCGAATAAACAGCTCACCGACCGCGTCTTGCGTCGATGCATAATTTATATCGGCGCTTTTGTGTGCGGCGTGATGGGCTGTCGGATTTAGAAGCGGGTTGTCTGCCGAAAAGCGCGGTCGATCTTATTATAGGATGCGTTTTGAAATCAAATCAAAATATTGTACCATCACGCTCGTAATCCCCGAAGGGGTAGGCCGTGTTTAAGGGCCAGCTAGCCTCTTTAACCACTTTCTGCCAAATCAGACTGGGCTGGGTTAGATGGACAATTGTGAAAAGTAGTGACAAGTGGCTAGCTTGTCGCCTACACAATCACATACCCAAACCAATATACCTACCTAACATTAGTCGCTCATTACAACATGCTACGCAAGGAACACAGTTGGCATATTCTTTTTTAGTCCCAGACCAACATGGCAGAAAATCAAAATATGTTTTATATATCCTCTTTTTTGCAGATTATTATGTAGTTACATTTTTCGGAAAGTCTAGTATCCTCGGATTAAAATCAGATCACAGTGATAAAAAAAATTACTATAATCCTCAAACTGTACCGATTAATGTTTTATAGCTATAGTTTTTTGTTAACTTTTGAAAGGACAAACAGATCAATGAGATGCTCCGATACTGTTCCCTATGTAATTAATAATATATATGTTTATGCAGATTTATTCGAATGTCTGAATATACCGGACCGGTTGTGTTATGTACCGAAGACAAAGGTTTGGACATCACTCCGGTGAATAATCCTCGCATATTTCATATATCATCATCTTCCTAGCGTTATGTCCCGTGCTTAGACGGGGTCCGCTTAGACCATGATCCAGGATTTAGCGAGTCTGGTAATTACATTGAAGCGACTGCCGATCTGACCTTCGTAACCCTAAGATAGGGGAACCAGACAATTTTTGGATCATGGTTACAAATCCAAAGTTGTTTGAATTTGCAGGTTTCATCACGATGTTTTTCCTTCACCGTCGAGCTAGTGGTATAAATACGTACATAGACTTGAAAAATCCAGAGGTACGTGCCCGGGTTTGAACCCGCACTCCTCGGTTAAGAGGCGCGTGTCCTTACCATTGAGCTACTACCACTCCTAGGTGATTATATTTCATATAATCACTTATCATTATTTTATTAAGTTGATATATTTATATAACAGAGTCCCAATTTCGGGAAATACCGAAGTTTAGTACAGTGTTTACCGCTGTGCTAATTGGAATACAGCTTTAGGCGACAAAATATGAGCGGCAATTTCTACTATGGAATTTATCGGATAATTATTTTTCGTTGTAAATTTTTTTGTTTTTATTTTTAATTTTTTTTTTCTTTTTCATACATAAAATCAGATCCATAATCACCGAAGGGGTAGGCAGAGTCAAAGGGGCAGCAGGCCCCTTTAACCACATTCAACCAAAAATAAAACTGGACTGGGTTAGATGGAAAATTCTGAACAAGTGGCTAGTTTGTAGCTTACACAATCACTTACTTACACAAAACCCCATATACCACTAGTCGCCTTTTACGACATGCTAGACAAGAAACCCAGTTGCCACGTTCTTTTTTTCTCCCAGACCATGGGACGATTCACTTTTTCATTATTAGTTTAACTATCAACAGTTGGAGTTTTATACTTATATCGTAAAATAATTAAAATATTTTTTTATTCTGAATATGCGAGTAATTTATAACAGTTATCTGATAGATCTATAATATTTATGTCATGTCCAGGTATATGTCTATTTAGAAGACAAATGAATATGCAATGTTGACTTAAACACACGATTATCTTGAAACGAATAGACTAGGCGATGCATACATCTTACGCTGATGCATAATTCATGTTAGAGCTTTTAAACGTAGTAAGGCACTAGTAAGTTGTCTAAAACTTCATGTATTTAGCGCAGAATGTAAGTGACGCTAGCTAACATCGTTACTTCGCGCTAAAGTTGAAATACCTACCTTTATGTATGGAGCACAAATGTTCGCTTAACATAAGCATGTGAATTGTTAGACTTGTGATATTTTGTACGTAGTCTGAATGAGATAAAAGTAGTGGAGAGAACTATTAATTTATAATGAAGCGTCTTTAAAACTAATAATTTTTTTTATATCTATAAAATTGCACAGTTTTCAAATAAATGGTACTTATAAGAAACCTCAGGGTTAATATAGTAGCTCTTATTTAAAGTTCAAGTATGGAAAAGGTTAATTTTGTAAACATATTAATATAAAACAGTGAATTATTTTTTTTTACTTGGCAAGTAAAAGTAAATTTCTACATGTGACCGAAGAAATTTCAACGTACAATCTATACGTAGGTTGATAATCGCCTTGATTAATACTAAGCCTATTTAAAGCAAAGAGAAAAAAAATAATATGTATTTAATATCTCATTTGTGATGAATGCAATAGACTGTTATTGATCAGTGATGCGACAAATGAAATTTATTAGATTCTCTCATCAGATTGGCCTTTCAGAGTTACAAGGCGAATTTAATATTGATAGAGTCGACGATACGGCGATATCAATATTGTCGAACATTGCAGATCAGTGCCTCTTCAAATGAATTATATCGATTTCGTGAAGTCATAATGGAGGGGGGGAGCTTTTTTAATACTCGTTTGTAAAAAAGTATTGACAGTTGAAATGTTTTCAGAAATAGGTAGGTATAACTAATAAAGTCTTGCTGGCAAACTAAATAAAGTATTGTTTTAGTATTGTCTTGAAAATTATCCATTATAATATTATTTTCATAACAAATATAAGAGTCGGTATTAAGTAACTCTTATTTTTTGTTTTTGTTTTAATAAAGTTTTTATTGAAGTCCCAAATTTTAGTTTCATTTTGGGACTCTTCCCAAACAAAGGTAATCTGACAATATTAACTTAAAAAATTAAAATTTGTCTTCTGTCTATTTGTATTTTTGTAATCTGCTTTACCAGCGAAAATAAAAATGTGTAGTTGGATTTATGTGACTGTATGTATATCATAAACATATATTCATCACATGAATAGTAATGTATAATTTAAATTAATATGTCATGCATATACTATACAAAATGTATGATGTGTGGAGGTTTCAAACGTATAGCGAAAGATCTAAAAAGCGCTTAGAGTAAAACAAACAAGTTGACACAGGTGCTAGACTCCTGTCACACAAGCTGTATTTTACGGCGTACATCACATCACATGGAATGTATAAAGAGGAATGAACATGAGGTCAGCGAGCGCACAAACCTGAGTGTTATACATTGCGCGTATATTAAATAAGTTCCGACGCTTATTACTCTATAGGGAATGAAATGAAAAACAACTCGCGTTACATTACGTACTTAGGTGCTGCGGAGGTACGCATTAATTTGACAAACTCCGTAAAACCCAACTTTAATACTAATACTGTGATAATTATGAATGTAATAGCAAAGTATGGTTATGATTGCGCCTATATTGTAACCATTTCCATTTTGTATTGAGTTCATTGGTCATTAATGCAAGTCTAAAATTGTATTATATCGTTAAATTAAGATGAATAGAAATTTTTTTGTTAACCGCTAAAGACTAAAATATATATAATAATAATTTTAAATGTCTACTAGTAAGTATACAAAATATATACAGATATATATTTTTTTTAAAACATCCATTTCTTCTTAAAACATGGTCCCTCCTATTCAACATCATCTTCAATACTTATTTATTTAAGAGCTCTTACTACATCAGGAAAAACGTGATAAGCAAAAGTCCCTTACAAAAAACATTACGCCACAAGAAATATGGACGTCTCCGCCCGCCCAAGCTATGCCGAATAAAACCTATGTCATGATCTTGTAATTTTTCTCCCAATGTGTAATAGATTGTATCGAATGTTTCCTGGAACAAACCGAGAATATGGTAGTAACAAATAAGGGTTCAAATGTACCTTATAATATGGAACTAGGCTTCTGCTCATGGCTTCTCACAAGCATAAAGTATAAAATACTATCGTAAGTATCCAATACTTGATAAAACCCAAGACATTTTCTGTTAATTTTTTTTTTAAACAATCAAAGAAGAATACCAAATATTGGTTAAGTTTATTTCTATACATACATTGAACAAATATTTTAAAGTAACCCCAGCAAATTTGACGCAAAGTTTACACACGTTCCGTTTTGAAGATTTTTTTTTCCAAATTTTTAAAAGTCCATCGGTTACGTCAGTCAGTCACTGTCACAGCCTATCGACAGGCCATAAAATGGATCATTATTTTTTGTATCACATTTTTCCCTTCTTAAATAAAACGGAAAATAAAGGGAACTCCTTCATCCTGATTTGTTTTTTTTTTATAAACACAATTTCATGCATAGTTTAGACCTTTTTAATATAGAAGATAAGTTTATTTTTTTGTTACATCACCGCCTTCTGTAGAAATGGTTACATTCACCTAAAGTTATTGATCAAGAGAAATGTGGAGGCTGTTAAAAATTTCTACATTATGGCCGATTTTTGTAACGAGAATCTTGAAGTAAAAATCCACCTATTTAAAATATATCAATCTGAATTTATTGCGATCACACCTTATTTAAATAAATGATAAAACTTATACTAAGTTGAAATTAACTTACTTACTTACTTATAAATTGTTACCGGTGTAACAATTTACACAAAGCTTAAGTTAATCCAGTAAAATAAGATTATTATTACAGAAAAGAAAAAAACATATAATACCTCATCCAGTATCGTTTGTTGGCATAGCCGTTGGTAGGACCAACTCCCAGAATCCCAATAGTGGTATACATCTCCATTTTACGCCCCGAGTGTCTATAATTTACCCCATAAAGAGCCAAAGAGGAGAAAGTTTCTGATATATTTTATTCGCAAATAAGTTCTCGATTTAGTTGACGTTTGTGAATACTTTATTCGTGTCGGTTGCATTCTACTTTATTGGGCATTGTAAAAGTCCATCGTTTGAAACCTTATGTTGGCAAATAGAATACGAATTGAATTGCGTCTCAGTTATTATTGTTGCGGAGAATTGGTATATTTTAGTCTATAAAAATAAAGTGACTTGACTTGGTCTACAATCACTGCCTTTGAGAGTGAAAAGATAAAATATTTTGGCAGCGTGGTGCTGGCAGAGCAAAATTGCATCGCCGATATTTTCCCAGGGGTATCGTAGGAGGCGATTATAGGAATAAGGGGTTCTAGTAGCGGTTTATCTGGAACTAGTACAGACGTATTAGTTTACTACGAGTTTAACGCCTATTAAAATGATTTAAGTTACTTTGGATCCCCAGATTATACAAAACTGGGCACCCAACTTTTCTAAGTTCTTATTAGTGGCATACTAATAAGAACTTACTTTAGACTTAAGCGACTAGTGTGATATTATATTTTTAGAAAATAATTTTTAAAGTGAACTGCTGCGTCCCTGCACTGCATGAAATAATCTAAAAGTGTATTGGTTCTTTGTCTCGATATACGTATATTGTATTTCTTTAAATACAAAGAATTGCGACATGCGCGATTGAACATTTATAGAAACAAAACGTTCGTATTTTATGAGATGACATTTCACACGTGTTCTAGTTTTAAGAACCTTTTTGGTATGCTGGCAATAGTGGCCATAAACGTACCTATTCCAATTAATTAGAAGAAAAGAGACAGCAAAAATGTCAGGATAAAAAACAGTTTTTGTAATTCGTTTTTTTATTTGCTACAATATGTCTTTGTTTTGTTAAAGTTTATTTTGTAGTCCACTCGTTTCCACACGTATAAAATTGAAAATATATTCGGACTGACCCGTTGGTTGAGTGGTCAGAGACCCTGGCCACGAAACCGAAGGTCGCAAGTTCGAATCCCGCTAAGAGCAAATGTTTCGTGTGATGAACATGGATTGTACTCGAGCCATGGATGTTCATAAACATATTTAAGTATGTAGGTGTATCCGTTCACCTAGTATCCATAGCACAAGCACAAGCTTAGTATAAGACTAGGGAATTGGTGTGTCAGCCTGGGAAATTTATTTATTTAATTTTTATCTAATGTTATTTTGAATTAAAAAAAACCATCGAATTTTTTTTGAAAATCTCTCCAAACGGATATTCAAACACCGCGCACGGTTACCTACATTTCTCCAGAAATCGTCTGCAAATAGCTGATCAGGCGATTTCGTTTCGGTCAATTTTGTATTCTATACTGTCGACTGCCTTACGTTCGCTCGACTGGCTACACAAGTATACATTCTTTCCACATATTTAAAGCTGAATATAACCGACATTGTACGTAGTATTTTAATTAACGTGTTATTTTGAACATTACGCTAAAGTTTGTTCGAAGTTCTTGTTTGTTGACAAGAGGCGTTGATTAGACAGTTGAGACACTTTTTAATGACTGTCAATAAACAATTTGAAAGTCAGTTCTAAGATATTCTTTATTTCCCGCTAATTACTGGATATTTTACAGACTAAAAATGTTTTAAAGTAATATTTAAAATTTCCTACATTAATGTATTGTCCTGTTTATATTACGAACAATGACAAATATATCAAAAATTTAAATAATATGGCCTGGAAAATAAGTTTCCAATGAAAAAAACTTTAAAGCATAATATCGCCGTATTATAAACGCTAGTTGATATTTTTTTAACTTTAAAACGTATTAATTCATGTTTATGTACATAAGAACACAATGCAATCTAAAATGTTGGTTAAAACTGACAAAACCTGAAATTAACTCCAACTTCATTCCATTTTCGTTCTGAGACCTAGTCATTGACAGATGCAAATCGTGATGCAAGGCCATTAGCGTTCTGTTTTTTGAAAAATGCTCTTAAAATTGCACATCCATCATCTTGCTTCAAACTAGAACATATCCGGTCCTGTAAGTTCTATCTGCGCAATGTTCATTAGGGTTTCATCATTTTTACTGTGTATATTGTTTTTTTAGTCAAAAAGTTTCGTTCTGAAGACTCACATTTGGTAATAACAACCTGCATCATCTCGAGTTTTGAAAAATCAATGTGACTTTCATCTCTAAACTAAGCTCGTTGATTTAAATTTGAAACATTATTCTATTGTAGCAGAATTTGAAAATAAAAATACTTATTCCGTATGACGTAATGGAAACGTATCTACTAATAGTAAATTCCAAAGAACATACTTGTTTTCCTTTTAATCTGCATCAATATTTTTATTACAATACTTGTTCGACGACATACCCTTAATTTATTCGCACTTGATACATGCGAAATTTATTCCGGAGGCATTTCCTCTTCAGGAAACGTACGGTTATTGTACAGTTCACCGTCAATAAATAATTTTCGCCGTGATATCCTATGGACTGGAAAATTTGTTTCCAATAAGGAAAAATCAATAACATAATATTGTGTTGTTATTTTCTGATACTTGTACGTTTGTATTTGGCAAATAATTTGGCTTCTATTATAAGAGGCGTAGGTTTCATCCGTCGCTTCTCAAAACACGAGGAAAAAGTTTTAATTATTATCGATTGGCGTACATTATGTCGTCCATTTATTATGAACATATTAATTAATTATTTCCATAGCTCAGTGTTATAAATATCATTTTAGTAAAATAAAAAAATTAAGTTTACTTTCTTTTTTATCGGATATTTATTTTTTCATTCTTAAAAAGTCACAAGGGCAACCTAGTCTTAAAATGTTATTCTTTTCTGAATAATAATTTATTTGGAGGACTCCAATTTATTTCAATCGCAATAATATTTTTAATAACAGTGAATTAAGTAGCATTCCTTAAATAATCGTCATATAATGAAAAAATATATATTTTTTTGATCACAGAAAAATTATACATTTTCAGTTTATACAACAATAAATAAAAGAAAACAATATCGTTTGTGAAATGTATTAAACAGCAATATTTAACAATACTCCAGCACGGATTCCCCACTTACAAACTCGCCTACGGCTTCACTTAATTCAATGAAATCATAATTTTATACTAATTTATTATAACAACAGGAAATCAATTTGTATCTAACTTGCCAGAGCCCTCACTACCCAGTTTAATATAAGCTCTACAACGTTTGTCGTTAATATAAACTCATTCTTAGCAATAGGAAACGTTCAAAGGAAATAATGGCTTTAATCCCTGCAATAATCTTATCCCCTTCCGCCCCAAAAAGCTAATTAAGCAACCATCATTAGGGCGATAATGCTTAAACAACAAGTTACTCCTTTTTAATTAGCCAACTATAATAATAAACATGTCGAAATGTACAGCATCAATATTATTTAGTAAGGGTGAATAATTTATTTCATTAAGTTTTCTTTTATATAATGCCAATTTAAGTATTTTGCCATTACCTAAATTTTTTATTAATAAACGGTTTTAGTCCGCCTTCACAAAATAAATATTGAAATTAAACAAAAAATTAGGCAGTGCATGGAAATTTTAAATTAGTGCCAAAACAATTCTAATATTAATAGAGTTCAAATACTATATAGATGCTGAACTGTTAAAACACTATAGCGTATCAAACGGCACATTCTCAGTGTAATTCAATCATAATGCAGTATTTCTCACTAGCTGCGCTTGGCGGGAAAGTTTGAAAATGTTTCCCAAACTTGCATGAAATAAGTTTTGAGTTCACGGATTTATTTAAAACGTACCTGGTATCTGAAAGTCGCAAGAAGACAGACGGCGACGCCGACTTTTAGCACTTTTCACTTCTGCCTTCAATCCGACAATCCTTTATCACACCGACCTTCAAAGTTCAATCGCACCAAGCCACGTGAAAAGTTCTAAGCCTAACCTGACACTAAGAAGTTTAAAGTTCTTAAAATACGAAATCCTTACTTACGTCGACGAGCAGGTACGGAAGGGAGCTATGAAGAAAAATACGAATAAGGGATATGTTTTGATAAACGCGTCAGACGCGGCACGCTCGTTAGTACCGGTAGGGTTCGGAGTGATCGTACGTCGCGGAGAGGAGAGGTTCGGACACACGATCCGGGAGACCGAAACGACGTGAGTGAAGCCGGCCGTCTGCCTCCCGCCCGCCTAGCGCCGTGCGCGGCCGCGAGCAAAAGGGATGCAGCGAGGGAAGAACCTCGCTCGCGAATATCGCCGCTCGGATCTGCTGGCGAGAGTCTCAAGTACTCTCCACCGCCGGCAACGCTCTCTCCGAGAGGGAGGGCTCACGGCCCCTATTCGAGAACGACTCAAATAGCCGCCACCTAGCCATTCCCATTTGAAACCTAACGCCGTCGCGTTAAAATAGCTTTTCAACATTTAGGTCACGAGATGAACACCTGACGTTCGGCGTCATATCGAAAAACATATGCCCCTGTTGGCTAGGTGTAGCAAATACCATAACGAATACTTTGGCTGAATACGCGCCATATTATGCAACGTTACAGGCTTGTATTGTGCACTCTGAAATTTTCTCGTCCTTCGAGCGGGCTTTTAAAGTGCGCGTGTGCTTTGTAATATTTTATTTATGGTACTGGCGACTAGTCAGCAATCGAGGTTTTTCACCAACTTAAAAGTTACAGACGTCCATAATGTCATACGCTCGTACAAAGAGAGCATAGAACAATAACTTCCTAGATGTGTATTATATAAAAAACAATTAATTAAAGTAATATGGCAGTATATATGTAACTAGTACGAATTTTAACACACCGCATTCTAAACAAATTTATTTTCAGCCTTATTAATCAAACAACTTTAATATGTAAATTTCAGATAGAAAAATAAAAACTAAACCACATGATACAAAATGACAAATTCAACCATGCTAATAATTTGCTTAACGGTTAGCTTAACCTAACTCCCAACTAACAAAAGTAGTAGTTTCAATTTAACTGATGTTTTATTAATGTACGGAGTGCTCGACCTTTGCCAGGCCACAAAGTACCTAATCCTGAAAATAACTAAACTAGGGGAAAGTTGGCGAAACTGTTTCTGTAAAGAGCTAATATCCACCGCGGCCCGAACAGTTACTAATCCATCAAGCGATGATTAATTTCGGAAACCTTTACCGCTAATGCTAGGAAAGGTGGTATTTGTGGGCGTACAGTTGAACTTTTATTTTGAATAACAGGCGATTGAAAATTACTGTATCATTATAATTAAGATGTAAGTATAAAAATTTAATTAGTTATAAAAATAAAAAAATATACGGTATTACATTATTATTAGTGTTAAGTATCCATTTATGTCGGAGCCTATCCTACAGCTGACGGATAATTCGCAGATGAGCATTTAAACCAAATCTAGTCTGACACAAAATTTTATTTTCGGTTTTTTAATAAATAATAATAAATGTAATCCTGTATAGGTATGTAGTAGATACATTCCAAGACATGAAAAGCTTTAGTACCTAGGTTTCGTTTACAACCCTGCTCATATGTTATTATTGCGTTTTGTTTACATGGGCAAATTTTGCATTCGTATATTCATCAAGTAATAAAAGTCGCGTAATAAATAATAAAACCCAAATAATGTAGGTATCAGTATTTCCAGGATTTTTTTGCATTTGCAGGAGTTTTTAATGAAAGCTGTAATTTCCGGAAAGCCCAAAATGAAATGTGTTCCACGCGGGCGCTGCCTGCGGCGATGTGTCCCGGCGCGACCGCATCCCACGGTCACCGCGAGATTGGTCACCCTACTTTGTTTGTTTACTACGTTTCAGAGCTTCACTTTTGTTTTTACCTAATCGCATCACATCACAACAGAAGGAGAACAAATGGAAAAAAAGGAAGTGATGGAATCAGTAATAGACAATATTACTATAGACTAGACTCTAAAGATTGTTTGGACTGTTCTGTTCAATCACACAATAACACCCATAGGAACTTCAATGACCATTTATTATGAGATTTAGCCATAGATATTGGTTTTTTAGGGTGTTATCATTCAGGTTTATTATGAAAGATTTACGTATAGTATTAAATACGTATATTATGTTGTTAGATGTAAATTAAAGATTTTTTTCTGTGTTTCAGAGATGATTTTGCGCTCAATACCTACAAGTACCTACTCAATTTTTGATTTCGTAGTACGACCACTACTCGTAGTCACCTTTTGAATGGCTACCCTACTTTGTTTGCTTACTTAATTTGAAAACTCCACTTTTATTTTGATCTATTTTATTTCATCTTAACGAGTCTAAAGGAGCATTATTTTATTTCATCATAACGGAATAAATTTACGAACATAAGTATAAAAAACTCTTTTTATTTTTAATTGTGTAGACGAGCTGGCCACATGCCGGTACTTTTCACAATTTTTCGGTTAACCGTTAAATTATTATTTTGTATAACTTTTTTAAAATGAATAAAGGAGACTATTTGTGTAGGCATGTGTGATTTTTTTTTTTCAGATACTATACATTTGAGAATTCACCAGAGAAGTAATTTTGCAGCTCGACATAAATATACCCTTTTGTAATATCAATTCGATTTATCTACAACTCAAAGATGAATGTTGCGAACGCAAGTATTTCCCGGGCTACCAGCATCTGCTCGTAGTTCGGTCGCCTTGACCGCCGCCGCGGTCGCCGCTAGATTAGTGCCCCGACTTGTTTGTTTAGAACATTTCACCATTCAAGTCTATGAATCAAATGAAATGATATACAAAACAATTAAATTATATATACGTACAGGATGGATGAACTTGCTTTATTATGTTCATTTTATCTTTTTACATTACAAGTAGTAACTATGTATATCAAACAACAAAACAGTAATCTGACAAATAACGTTTAAACTATAATAGTACCAGTTATACAACTAATTCTTTGAAATTGTCAATGGTGTTTGAAATTTTTTTTTACTAACTGATGACTTGAAAAGCTGCTGACTGAATAAAAAATACACAATATAATTTGTAGACAAAAATGGTTTAAGTATAACACATAATGTTGACGAAACTCGTGTAATTAGAATATTCGTACAAATGAACTCTTTCTGGGCCACGTACTTCAACTGAACGCGGATCATTCACGCGACGAACACAAACACGCCGTGAAAACATTCACAATTAAGCGTGATATTCAATTATTTATCTTAGCGTGAACGTGGTTTTGTGCTATTCGCATGATGTAAACGCTTTTAAGGGTAATATTTAAGCGTGCATCGGCCGGAAGCTGCCGGCGGAACGAGCATCGCGTAAACACGCTGCTCCGAAACATTTCCAACGTTTGCACTTTCACCCTATTTTTTCGTTTTACCCGATGGCAGCCGATATTTTAGTATGGCTCGCTCGCCATCTAGCCCGCTTTAATTGACACTAACGATTACGGCGTGAATCATAAGCGGGGTTTACCCGAATTTTTTCTTACTAATAAAATAAGCTTCGGAAATAAACTGCCACTTACGGTTCTCTGGTGATTCGGTTTAATTGACTCTCTGATTTGACTGCCGCATTTTCTTATTGAGTATTCCATTACATCACCCTTCTCCAAGTTACTAATTCTTGTTCTCTCTTTTATATTAGTACTAGATGTGTCCGCGGTTTCACCCGCGTTTATGGTTAATGTTATAATATAGCCCATAGCCTTCCTCGATAAAGGGGCTATCTATCACTAACATATTTTTTTTAAATCGGACCAGTTGTTCCTGAGTTTACTTGAACAAACAAACAAACTCTTTAGCTTTATAATATTAGTAGGTATAGATAAGTATCTATTTGTTTAAACGGCCGTAGTTCAATGTCAAGGACATGTGTGTCACATGTGGGGCATGTTAGTTTCAACTCGGGCCCTTAGCTCTCAACTTTCTAGATATAAGTATTAAGATTGAGTGTGAGGAAACCTGCATGAATGGGTTGCATATTTATTAAAACTAGTGGTCGCTTACTGGTCGAACTTCGACCATAATTCGCTTCATTATTTTATTAATTTAATGTATATGCCAACTATGGTTCTTGCCTAGCATGTCGTAAAAGGCGACTAATGGTAAATCGGGTTTTGGGTGTGTGATTGGGTAGGCGACAGGTTAGCCGCTTGTCACTGCTTTTTCACAATTTCACATCTAACCCAGCCCGGCTTCATTTTTGGCTGAATGTGGTTAAAGGGGCATGCTGCCTCTTTGACTCTGCCTACCCCTTCGGGAATCCCCGAAGGGGTAGGCATAATCATGGGCGTGATGTTATGTAGTAATAATTAAATGTATTTTGAATGGATTATTCATTAAAATACTAGCTTTCTGCACTCCTTCTCTATACAAACTTCATCTGTGCCGTCCGCGTATTATTCGTAAAAAAGGGGTACAAAGTGTTTGCTTCACGTAATATATAGATAGGTAACTATGAATGTAAAGCACGATACGATTTCCTCTTATCGCATTGTATAGGGTTGCGAAATTCAGATGGCATTCGCTTCATCGTTATAAGCAGAATTGCTAAATCATAGATAATTATACAAGTACACCCAAACATACAGGTAACAACGCTAGGGAGATGACGATATTAGTCTCTACAGTTAGGTTTCTGTATAATCGTTGAAATCTAAAAAGTATTTGACATCTAACATACGATGCTATATAATATATTTCCAATAGTTCCCATAATACTAACGAAATAATGTACTCACCTTTATTGCGGATTAACCCTAGATGGCACTCGAAATTTGGAATAGGCTAAAGGAAACCTTATAAGTATTTCCGGGAATCTAATCAACTTCGATGTATTATTGACTAAGATGAATGGGATTTCGGTAGATAAGTATATTGCGTATGTGCCAACCTCTACAAATAGATTACAATCCGAAGCAAAACAAGTACTGTACTTATTTGCTAAAGTAATCAATAGTATAATTCAATTGATTAAGAATATTTTCTTAGTGGTTTTGTATTGCATCAAATAGACTGCATAAACTTCGTTTACGAAGTTTGACTAAGTAAAACTATCTCCTCTTTACATTTTCCATAAGTTTAAGCACAAATTTTGTTTCTTTACTTAGTATCATTGACTAACTTTAACGTTGCTTGCGTAAACTGTATGGTAAAATATAGCGTAACTTTATAATAAATAGCTTGTTTGTTGGAATATTTGTTTTATTTTAAACATGTTGAAAGTAAAATTCATACATATTTGTGATTGGTATACATTTACACCAACACACCATACAATTCATACATATTTGTGTTTGGTGTTCGAGGACACCTATAAAGTTCTAGTTAAAAGATTATGTACCAAAAATCTCATTCTGGAAATAATCTACATTTTATTAATGTTTCACGCCGAAACCCCCAAACATCATATTTTTTTTAACACCACGTAGTCAGGGGTACAGTCAGAAAATAGGTCCCTTTTAGTCTGAAACCACGAATGACAAAAAGGCGATGATCTCAATTTTATTTGTTTTTTTTTTAATCATTCTATAAAGTTGCCAAAATACCGAAGTACACCTCTCTTACTCACCGCACAAGTAAAAAAACAAACAATTCAAACATCGCTCCGACCGATATTCAATTTAACTGTCATAAAGGCGAGAACATCTCTGTACAAACAGCGTGCGGTCACAACTAGTTCCTAATAAAACAAAACTAATAGACCGAACTTAGTTACTGAGAATGTACTCAGTGAGTTATTTCAAAACTGCAGTACTCAGCTTGTGAACCTCTGCACCTTCGAGTATTAAAGCCAACAGTTAGTATTTATAAGACTTCTGTTAAACTACTTGTGCACTTTATGAACTAAAATCTTTAAAGTTTTCTTACTTCACCTCCATACTTTGAAAGCTTTAATACACTAAGGTTTTCGGTGCCGATTTTATTGGCCTTAAAAGGAGCTGCGATAAAGTTGCTGTTGGGAATTGTGTATGTTTATTATTGTAATTTTGTATATTTTGTGAGTTTACGAAAATTACATCTCAATTTTTTTGTTCCTTATTTCTAGTGTTTCTAAATTCAAAATCTCGGGTGTCCTTAATTGTACATACCTTCTTGTTAATGTTAACAATCGTTTTGTCTAACCACTTACATTTCATTTGAAAATTTTAACCGAAATATGTTTGTGATAAAATTCTGAATAAGTATGAATTTTGCCATCGTTCTATCTGTGGTAAGTATTTAAAAAAATGGTTTCCATCAAAAAATCATTGCATGTAATATCTACCCAGTTTTTGTAGTGTGAAATCAAACCTTTTTACATGCAACCATACATATATTCCACAATTGAATGATTATGGTCAGTTTGCTATAACATTTTTTTTCTTTTCGTACCTAACTATTCTTTCCGGGATGTGCGTATAGCTATTTAACTACTTTTCTTTTTTTAAAGAGTAGACTCTTTCGGTCAGTGTGTCATCACGACGAAAGAGCATTTAAATGGCGCCAAAAGCACTGCAACATCACATCAATTAAACTCACCATATACTTAGCGGGTGCAAAATTGAGCGGATCGTCACACGAGTTGACGGCGCGCGTGACTGCGCATGACACGCGGCAATATCTCGCGCGACAGCGACGCAACGTCGCGTGGCTCGTGATCGATGCTCCCGTCACAATTGCATTACACCAATGAATGTTTCAGAGATACGATTTCAGTTGTGTGATAATGAAAAAATGTTTATATGGGAATTTAGACGATTTTCACTCTTTCTTTTCCTAGCGTTGTATCCAGGTTTTACTCGGAGTTCCCTTGAACCATGATTTTGATTTAGCAAGTCTGCATTTTATATTAAAGCGACCGCAATCTAAAAATGCAAGAATCCTCATGATGTACCGCGAAGCCAGTGGTATAAATGGTACAATGATACAAATTCTGAGGTATGATCCAAGGCTGCAACCTTACCCCTTGCATAGGAGGCGCAAATTCTTACCTTGAGTTACTGCCGCCTTTTCTCGACAAATACTTAGCGGGTATAAAATTAAGCGGATCGTCACACAAGTTGACGCCGCGCGTGACAGCGCATGGTACGCGACTATGTTTCGCGCGACAGCGACGCGACGTCGCGCGACTTGGGTTCCGTGATCGATGCGCCCGTCACAATTGCATCACACCTATAACTGTTACTGGGAAACGATTCCGGGAGTGTGGTAATGAAATAATTCTTTGTATTGTGTTTTAAAAGATTTTACGCTACTTAACTCCATTAGGTGAGAATTAAATTTAAAACACTATCTTAAAGATATTAAAATTGTGTTTAAAATATTAAGTAGGATTTATGTAAATCCTACTTAATATTTTAAACACAATTTGTTATGTATGTATGTATGTATGTATCACGTCCATAATCCCCGAAGGGGTAGGCAGAGTCAAAGGGGCAGCATGCCCTTTTAACCACATTCAGCCAAAAATAAAGCCGGGCTGGGTTAGATGGGAAATTGTGAAAAAGCGGCTAACCTGTAGCCTACACAATCACACACCCAAAACCCGATATACCCTTAGTCGCCTTTACGACATGCTAGGCAAGAACCACAGTTGGCATATTATTTTTAAGTCCCAGACCAACATGGGACAGTGGGCTGGGTTGGATGGAAAGTTGTGAAAAAGGCGTGACAAGTGGCTAGCTCGTCGCCTACTCAGTCACATACCCAAAAGCCCGTAAACCATTAGTCGCCTTTTACGACATGCTAGGCAAAAACCACAGTTGGCACATTCTTTTTTTTTTGTCCCAGATCAACATGGGCCAAGTCTCAGACCGACATCGGACAAGTACAAGTAGGATTTAATACATAAAAAAACAATTAAATATTATAGAGAACTATTTTGGCCATCATTCATGGGTTTATTTTATCTCATACTAATACTAATCTCTACTAATATTATAAAGCTGAAGAGTTTGTTTGTTTGTTTGCTTGAACGCGCTAATCTCAGGAACTACTGGTTCGATTTGGATATTTCTTCCAGTGTTAAATAGCCCATTTATCGAGGAAGGCTATAGTCTATATACCATTAACCATAAACGCGGGTGAAACTGCGGGCACAGGTAGTATTTACTAATATATAAAGCTGAAGAGTGTGTTTGTTTGTTTACTTGAACGCGCTAACCTCAGGGACTAGTGGTCCGAATAAAAAAAATCTTTTTTTGTCGTACTGTTCATATGTGGTGAAAGGCTATATGCATATTTAAATGCTGGTGAAACCGCGGGCACATCAAGAATATAATGCTCAATTATAAATGGCAAATATATGGCCAGAAATAACATATTGATATTTTTTCCGGTTTTTACCAGCGACTCCGTCCTCGCAGAAATCGTTGTCACAGAGACACTCTATCGTGTGTCCCTCGGGATCTATCAATTTCCCCAGCCTACGTCCTTTTTTAAGGTTCAAACTTTTAGCTTAACTTTCGTCACAGTCGATGAATCGGTTCAAATGTGAAAACGTGACAGATAGACAAAGTTACTATCGCATTGTAAAATCAGTAAGAATTATAGCTTTTATATTACTAATGTACTTATTGTAATAATTTTCGTGTTTAGCTCCACTTAGAGCGCAGATGGCGCCCAGATTGGTCCATATTTGGGTGAATAGAAGTAATATGTTTGTCAATTGATATTTCTAAAGGTTTATTTTAATAACAAGTTATTTGAATAATCTTGAAAGGCCTCATTGATTCTTATCTGGTAAACATAAACGAAATCCAAATTAGCCTACATTTAGTTCAGTACAAAAATGTAAAGATTAAGTTATCAAAGGTTTGAAAAGCGAATAATTAGAAAGATACCTGCCTACTTTCATTTTTGTTTCGCCCAACTGATAGCAAAGTTAATATTAAGTCTATTTCCTGGCAGAACAATCACAAAATTCCAACAATACCTACCTATCTATCCCTGCTTCCGTATTCCTGAGACCGTTTTGTTTAGGGCAAAGTATGCGGGCAATGTACATCATAGAGTTAGCCAGTAATGCTCGGTATTAAAAGATAGTTGATAAATGTGGATGCACCTGTTTGTGTCGTTTAGAGCTAGCGTGCTCAGTTTAGTAAAATTTTACGTCTTCTGCAGAAAAGATTTTAATGAATTTTTGGTTCCATAAGAACTGATATCGTTGTCCTTATTTTATATAATCAGATGGTAAGTTTTACTAATTAAGTAATAGTTTGTTTCTTGTCTTTAATGTCCATAAGTCAATATAAATTTTAATGATAATCAAAAATGAAACGCTTTTTTTTCTTTAAGAGTATCACAAAAGTAAAAGTTTGTAAATCACTGTAGAATCCAAGTTTTATTGAATGGTGTTTGTATTGAATATTTTGCTGTTATTTTAAAAACAGCAACAGTTATTTTCATCATACCTGCATCATCTTCAGTAGGTATGTACCTACACAGTTTTGGAAACATAGGATATTTCGAAAACACAGAAAATTTATAGAATGCCAGCTTCCGCAGAAAGCAGAATGCCAAAGAAAACTTCAGTATATCCCCTGGGAACTATTCATTCTTCAGGATAAAAAGTAGCTTTTATATAAAACTAGATATAAAACGACCTATTTGTCTGAATTTATCTTCTTCCTGACATATAACACTACATACCTACATCTTATTATAGTTACAAACTACGTGTAAGATGTACATATCATATTAGTAGAATGTAGTATCATTTTCATTTCTGGATAATTAATCTACAATGTATTTAGTACGGAGTAGATAACTTAAGTACTAGGTGCACCTTGTACGGCAACATTGGCTTATCTGGCCGAACTCCAGCAGATACGTTGGTCGGACAATGTCAAATTTCGTCAATACTGCAACTTTAGTCTATCAAAATGTTTACGACTGCAGCCGTTAGTCCTTGCAGCAGCATTTTAATGTCCACAACACAGTGGAACTGAACAATGTACCTGGGAAGGCTTTTAAATGTTTTTATTTGAAATTTCCGAAATGAACTTGTTTTTTTAGTCTATCAAGGTGATAGGAGTTGTAAGTACCACAGGCAAACCATTTGAAAACATCGTAGAAGTATTTAAAATGATACCTTTTATTGTTATATTTGATTTTTAATAATCTTAAGTATTGTCGTACGAATATTTTACTTAGTTACACTACATACACTAGTTTGAATTTTTTTTTGTGTTTGTAGACGGTTATCACAAAGAATAAACAATGTATCCGAATTAATGATTCCGTTTCAGTTTCCTATTTCTGTGGAAATTGAGCGAAGAACACAATTCAAATTACTTACTACTAGCTTAATATTACAGAATAATATACCATTTCAGGCTCCATTTTTGTTGAAAGCTAAAGGCCCAACATACAAAATAGCATTGGTTCAGGTCACTAAGCAATGTAGAGGCTGGCTCCAAATAATGGCGTCAACGGCAAACATGCCAACAACAGCTTTACTATCTCATTGTCGGCGACGTGGCGAAGCGTGACGCGCGTGATTGAGCCGCGCTCACATGTGAGCTGAACGCTCAGGTGTGCGCGTGATAGTGGCGGGATAGTCGCGTGAACATTTGGCTGAGGGTTTTATGCTCAGATATAATTACGTAGGTACTATTAGATACTACGCGGAACGTTTATGTTTAGGCTATACGGCCACTAGTACCTACTTGGTTGTTTGTCGTATTTTAGCTATTAAAGGCGACAAAACACTACAATAAGACTTTTAAAAGGGAACCAAAAACTTCAATCATTATGTCAATATGTGAATATGCAGGTTGTTTTGTTTTATACTTAAATACATACATAGCAACATATATCATCCCGCCGACAATCCCCGAAGGGGAAGACTAAGTCAAAGTGACAACAGGCCCATTTAACCAGATTCAGCCAAAAATAAATCTAGGCTGGGTTAGATGGAATTATTTGTCGCCTTTTACGACATGCTAAGCAAGGAACACAGATGGTATATATTTTTCAGGTTCAAAATTAAATGTGATTCATACCACTTTGTTAATACTGTTGGTGAATAGAGTAACTACTGAGTTTCTTGCCGGATTCTTCTCGGTAGATGCAACATTCCGAACCGGTGGTAGAATCATATTTCTGTATCTGTTTTTGACAATTTATAAGTGTTTCTTTGAAAACCTTTATAAATAAAGAATATTTTGACTTTGACTTTAACTTATAAAGCTGAAGAGTTTGTTTGTTTGCTTGCATGCAAATCTCAGGACCTACTACTGGTCTAAATTAGAAAAAAAAATTGTGTTGTATAGTTAATTTATCGAGTAAGGCTAATAACATTAACCATAAACGCGGGTGAAACCGCGGGCACAGCTCGTGAAATATAAATTTAATACCTATCAATTTTATTCTGCTTTGATACAAACCACGGGTTCCTGATAACGTAACAAGCTAATAACTACAGCCGTTACGATACCTAACTAGTATATTATAGGTGAACTAACAATGTTATTTTATGATGATCGTAAAGGTGAAAAAGTAATCAAAAATGTTAGAAAAGAAAATTAAGTTGTTACCTAACATAGTTTCTGTTTTAACAAAACAACAAAGTGTTTGCCGATAAACGCTACTATTCCAGCAATTTCATGGTTTGATCAATCATAGATATAAAATAAACATTGTGTGTACTTTTTGAGGTGTTTATGGTTATCTGTTGTTAAATAGGAACTAATAAATACGAAACTACTGTCCTAAATAATATTCATTGTGGTTTTATTTCAATAAACAGTACTATTTACTTGTATTTTCAGATCAAATACATAAACATTTATCGTAGTTGAAAATAATGGGCCAATTTTGTTATTACTAAACTAGTTTTTGTTTCAAACGACGAAATTGCTGAGATGAGATGCTCTTAATTAGTAGATATAACTATCACTGACAAGTATCATCGCCAAATGTAACAAGACGTATTCAATTAAAAAATTCTGTTGCTAATAGGTATATAATACCATTCAAAACCGTCCCTATAGTTAATTACTTTCCTTTAAGATTGTTGTTAATGAATTGTTCCTCCTTTGCCTTCAAATGTAATTGTTTCCGAAGCGGTAGGCGAGTTCCTTTAATAATAAACAATGACTTTGTTAACGAATTTTCAGCGTCGCGGGCAGCCGTAAGGGAAATATCATTACAGCACCGGAAGTTAGTTTAACTTCGGCCTGAAGAGCATCCGCCTAACATCCGCCGCGGCCATGGTGTATTTGTACCGAACTGGGTACGTTGTTATGTAATTAAGTACTTATCTAATATTATTATCGGCATCGCAAACGATAACTAACAGGTATGCTTAAATTAATTTATTCGTAATAAATGAGTATATTCGTAATCACTAACGAAATAATTATGTTCTATATTTGAAAATACGGTTGATTTAAATTGTATTTGTTTAAGATTCGTAATTCAAACAATGACCGAATTAGGTAATGTTTCAGTTATGAGTTGTAAGTCAAAATCATAAATAAATGCGTTCCGTTCTCCTTTTTAAAAATCAGTTGATTATACTGGACATTATAAAAAGTTTTGTTTCAATGTCTTGAGTTGTTGGTTTTAATGTGTAATGTCTTTAGTCGAATTTGCTTATACAGGTAGGAATATCCTATTATTCTTAACATAAATATTTGCCTGTTACCGTAAAAAAAATATAATTTATGAGCATGCTACCTTAGATTGACTATTTAGTATCTATTGTAATTAGCATCAAGATAACATCTCACTAGAAATCTAGTCATGGCAGGCATATGAACATGTGATTAAGATAGAATGTTTGCTTAAACGAACATCTACGATTAATGAATAGGACTAGGACAACTTTATTTTTTTATATTTTTTCTTAATTTTGCGATAGATTAATCTGTCAATATACATAGTTCGGGTCAAAACCATACCACAGCCTAAGCCTAAATGAGGCTAGATTTTCTCTTTGATCACAGTCGGTATCTAGATTACTGTGAACATAGCTTGACTACCACCATTGAATCGCTCACTACCACGCACCTCTTCAACTAATTCGACACCGACCGGGGTCCAACTGAGCCCTTTGAGTTATTACCGAACATTCTGCAGTTTGTCGATTAACACTGCCGAACTCCCACTCTATGCATACAGATACACTGTATGATTCATCACATAGACCCCAATATGTAACGGATCGCGTACTATGTTAACCAATGCCAGTAGGTATCCGATGAATTTTGAACTTGGAATAAACTTGCAATCTAAATTCATAGGACGCGCCTCGGACTGCCGGACCGTGTCTGCTTTAACTTATTTGCACACTTACTACCCGTATTTACTATTTGTTTGTAAGATACAGCAGCTGCTACGACGTGTGACTTTTTGATATAAAAAAAGATACCAGTATTGGAACTTGTTAAAGTCAAATCGTGCAAATGTTTGTAATTGTTTTTCGTTGAAGCTTATATTTTAAGTAAAGCCGCTTCAAGGTATTCATAAAATGAACAATAGCTATTCTGAATTAAACCAAAGTGATGGTTCATTAGTAAAATAAATAAATATCGGACTACATCACATACATTGATCTGACTCCGAGATAAGTAGCTTAAGCACTTGTGTTACGGATATCAGAATCAACAGTGGTATTACAAATACATACTTAAATATTAGATATTAATACCCAGACACAGAACAAACACAAGTATTCATTCATCACAAGACATAGTAGAAGCCTGTTAGTGCTGGGTTTAAGTTTTCTGGCGATTGTCACGTTTTCATTACACAAAATTATTCAAAATGAATACATTTTTGTATGTATTTTCAGTTGTTTGCACACTTATAGCCAGTATTTACTATTTGCCTGTGAGATACTGCAGCCGCTACGAAGCGTGACTTTTTGGTATACAAAAGATATCGTCGCCGTCACAGATTTCATCGCAATTTGCTTTCCCTAGAACTAATTTTAAGGGATCGCGTACTGTTTGCCTCATCGAATTGTTTTAAGGAACATAATACACATTTCCATTTGTCAAAACAAAATTAGCATTAACTATGTACATTATTTTCACTGTGTATGAGAACAAATAGACCAACAATTATTATTTTACCATTTATTTTTTAATGTAAGATTATTATTGCACATTAATCGCAGACTAGATTTTCAATCAAGATAATTATGGTACTTATATATCTACTAAACAGTTGAAGATATTAAATATTTTTCGGTATCACAATAATTTCGCCTCGGCTTAGTTCATCCACATGGGATACTTACTTCAAAAATAGTCTTAAGAAGAGGTAAATATGTTAATAAGATGTGTTTTGTGTGAAAAATCATGTAAACATAAATCAGTTTCTCACCAAACTGCGCTGTATGCGATATGTATGTAACACTAAGCAAATAGTTGCAAAGCCCAGCATCGCATAGCTGTCTTACTTACTCAACGTAAGCTATTCTAATGAATCTAATTGAGACACTCTATGACAATGGGGGAGGGTATATTTTGGCGTGCAGGTGTGTTTCAATATAGAATTGGTATCCCTTTGTGCGTTATCTATGGAGTGCACGCGTCGGCGTTGAGTGGCATACAAAGACGTGCCTTTTGATCAGATGACTCTGCTGCATATATTCAAATTCAGAAGTGACTTTCTTGAACGATTCGTAATTTAAGAACAGAATGGTATTTTCAAATCGAATCAAATATAGTATGCTTTCCATAATTTAGTTTTTATGACTACTTAATTGTAAAATTTGGGGTAATCTGCATTCAGCCAATTTAACTTACCGTCTATCTTGCGTGTTGCTTATAATAATGAATTTCCATAATAAACGCATTGACATTGACATGATATACGTATTCGAACTTCTATCGCATACCCATGTGGTAAACTCGAGCCAGCTCTCAGATGTTTGATTCACTCCAACTTCATGTTTACATCTGCAGTAGAAAGTTGCTAAGTCTTTGTTATGAGTGCATTTGTTAACAAACTTCGGGAGCGCTATCACAATGAGTGTGCTTGAAAGGTGAACTTTACAATTGGGCAAGAAATTGGCTTGGCTGTGGTTGTTTGAGAATAAAAGTTAACTCGAGACTTTGTTTTAGGTTATTGATCATAATTTGTGTAGGGTAAATTAATTTGCCCGATCTTTGTGGTTCTGTGATACAGAGTACCTACCTACTTTATTTTGGGTTAGTCTTTTACAGAACAGAATTAAAAAATCAATTTATCATCATCTACTTAGCGTTATTTCCCGTGTTTAGACGGGGTCCGCTTAGACCATGATTCAGGATTTAGCGAGTCTGGTAATTACATTGAAGCGACTGCCGGTCTGACCTTCGTAACCCTAAGATAGGGAACCAGACAATTTTTGGATCATGGTTACAAATCCAAAGTTGTTTGAATTTGCAGGTTTCATCACGATGTTTTTCTTCACCGTCGAGCTAGTGGTATAAATACGTACATAGATTTGAAACAACCAAAGGTACCTGCCCTGGTTTGAAACCGCACTCCTCGGTTAAGAGGCGCGTGTCCTTACCATTGAGGTACCACCGCTCCTTTTCAAAAATAAATTTATGTATGATCAATTTATATATGATTTAAATCAAAAATCAATTTATGTATAATTTAAATTCTAAAATATAAGATTCTTGATTGTTAGAGCCATAGCGCTTGACCGGTTTATGATCGTAAAAGATTAATTAAGTTTTAGGCCTTGAACATTCATTTAAAACGCTCAAATTAAAAAGGCTAGTAAATGTCAAGTGCAAGACCAGGTGTTATCTTTTTAATATGCGACTAGGTAAAAGCGAAACTAAGAGTTATGCCTTTAGCAGCTTACGAGTATGTGTGTCTTTTCATAATTCAATGTTCCATCAACGGTGGCGCCTGAACAACTTTTCCGATTTTGATGAATGTGATTGTGTGATCGATTCGATATTATTGATTATTTAATACCCGAACCATAATATCGAATCGATCACGATAGATTTATAATACACGTTACAACCAACTTATGAAATATGACGGTGGATATTGTATCATTCAAAGAGCATTTTTTTTTTGTAAAATCTAACTATTACGTCGATGTCAATATCAACATTGATCTATGAAAAAGTTATATGTTACAAATTATTTCTTGCAATAATTTTAGCTAAGGCTTATTTAAAATAATTCTACAGGCACTTGTCACTACTGAAAGCTATTTCTAAAGTGACAATAGCTATTTGAAATTAAACGATATTGTTAGTTTAAAAGTTAAGTGTAATCTTATTACGGTACATTGACTGGACAAATTAAAGAAGCCTGTTAGTGTCTGGTTTAGGTATTCTGGCCCAATACACAACACTAGTTTAAATTTAAGTTATTGTAGCAAAACTTTCCAAGAAATATTATTAAATAAAATAGGAAGAGGCTTGTGTCTAAAGCTGTAATAATGACAGAAAATATTAACTAAATAGCGGATACGTTGTGAACAAAAGAAAGATGGCTTCATCAGCCAGCACATTTACTGAACGCACTTGCGGTTCATGGTATACGCAACATAATACGCACGGTCCATTCACGTCAGGCATCAGATAGACATGTTCCTGTTAATAATTTCCAAGCGCGGAAACATTTCCAGTTTGTTGAAATCGAATCGATGTTCAACAGCCATAACTTTACTCAACGAATCTTAAATCGGAATAGACTAAAGAATGTTTACGTAAATCTTGTAAATAATATATGATATTTGAATGCACTTTGTTTAGTATCGATATTATTTCTTCGCAAATTGTAGACACATTTAACTCATTTGTGTCATATAGTTTAGGTATATTATATTCTACCTGACTGCCTTCTTGGTCTGGTCCCGGGTTCAAATCCCGGATCGGGCCAAAAATTTGTGGTTAGGTATTTCAATATTAAAATTACTTAGTAACTGTCCGGAGTCAGAAAGTTGGCGGTTTAATCCCCCCCGTGCCTCGGAAAGCATGTTAAGCCGTTGGTCCTGTGTCTGACCTCTCTACGGTCATGTCGAATTGCCCACTCACCGGACTATGAGTGTGAAGGAACAAAGAGTGCACCTGTGTTTGCGCACACACTTGTACACTTTAAACTTTATGGGATATACCCATTCTACCCGCTGATGTACCCTACGTTGTTCGTATTGGGTATGGTAGGGTATAACCACCTCAGGGTCCGGAGAGACTTTGGTCTCACCGTGTACGTGGTGAAGTTGCTGCGGGGGATAGAGCACAACCCGGAGCTGCTGCGCTACCTGCAGCTGAGCGTGCCGGATAGGTACGTGTCGCGGCGGCGGCGCCCGCCCCTGCTGGCCGTGCCTGTAGCCAGGACCAACTTACTCGCAAAAACCCCACTTATTCGGACGTTCCATATGATGAACACGATTCATGAGGCGTTGGACATATTTTCATGCACTTTTAGTGAATTTGCCAGTATTGCATTAAATATAATTAGTAATAATTATTAGGTTAGGTTAAGTTTTACATATATACATTATATACTAAATATAGTTAGCTATCAATAAGACTAGGTTACATATATAATATATATGCACATTATACTAATTGTTTATACTGTAGATAATTAAATAGATATGTTAGTTAGTTAGAATAATATTCTTCATTAATTATAAGGATGGCTATGCTATCGCATTAGGTTAAGGCACCTGTAATGGTAGTATAAGCTTTTAAAGAAATAAATAAATAAATAAATATTATTATCTCCTACGCAGTTGGCTAATCCTCGTTGAGATTGGCCGCCGTGACCGATATCGGTTAGGAGGAAATTATTATATTCTACCTAATTCACCAGTATCTATTTGTAAAGTCTTTTTATGTTTGACATTTTGTGTACATCCGTGTATTTCTTTCCTATTCATAATGTTAATGGCGGCGGTCTTATTTCAATTTGATTAACCATTTTTATTAATTCCTAAATCTAAACATACGAATCGCCATATACCTATTTTAACATTTTTAACATAAGATTAAAAAAAATACTATTTATTGGGGTCGAACCAAAAATTAGGACCTTCGTCAAACAGTAAAAAAAAATCAGGAAATAACTTATTTTGGTGACACTAGGCATAATCTTGTCGAAAATAATTTTAATAACTTATGGAATCAAAATAAATTTAATAACATTGTATGGTTTTTGGAAAAAATCTTACTGGCCTTTATATATGTAGATAACTAAAAAAATAATGACCTGACGTTGGCTAAAGATTCAGTAATAATATTTTACAATTATCATTATAGGCGCAGCCTTAGAAGCGAAACAACGTCTCGAAAATACTGGAAATAGCACCGCAGAAGTTTATCAAATGTTCGCTCTGTGATGTGTGCCGCATACTGCCTGAAACTTGCGAGGGTGTTGCCTATTGTCGCAAACAACACCAGGATTATCGGCATGCCAAGAAATTCGACGAATATTAATTTGAAAACTTTAATGAATGTGTTAACGTAATATAATATCATACATCACCGTCGGTATATATTTAAAGACACGAATACATGTTTAAATGGAAAGCCTTGTAACATAAAACTCCACACGAGGTTGTCTGGTTCTCTATAGTTAAAGTAAATTTTCTGAATTATAACATCAAGTAAAGCTGAAAAACATCAAGTAGATTCCTGGAAAATAAATATACCTTCTGATAGGGTTCAGATATTTTGCACTTGTATTTTTATAAGACAACACCACTACAATGTTTTCTGGGTAACATAATTTGTAAAAGTTATTTATACAAATTAGGTATTATATCTTCCTATAATATTGAAGATATTATATCTAATAAAAAATTCATTCGTTTTACTGGTAGTGTAGTAGGAGCTGTGCTACTAGGAGTAGGTAGGTTTTTTTACCACTCTAGTTCTACTCAAAGCATTCTTAATAGTACCTAAAAAAATCCTTAGTTTATATATCATTCGAACAACAAAATGTACAAAAGGGAACTTTGTCTCACGAAATTTTTAAATCCTATCCCATCGCAAAAAAATCCCCCGGCGAACATTCTTCTAAAACATTTTATCACGGTTTGGAATTTTATGAAGGTGAGAGGGAAGTGTCATTTTATATTGATTCTCCTCCTTTGTTTATCTATGGGATTAATTTGCGCCCTTAAGTTTGGGGATCGATACGTGATCCATTAAAACGTGAAGAGGGTGCAGAATAGTATCTATAGAAAACAATGCGGGTGTTGCTTTTATTATTTGCATAGTAATCAGCTGAGTTTTTTCCTTTTCTAAAACACTTATGTTCAAGTTTCAGACGCAGGTGGGACTAGATTAAAAGAGAAATCTTATATGAAGAGCCATAGACATATTTTGTTTTTTTATTTTTATATTCAGCTTGATTAGTTATAAAAGCGAAAACAATGTCTTCAAATGATCATAACCACACTTTGGTTGGATTACCTTTTGTTTTCCATAGCTTAATATAGGTCTAACCAAGAACCCGTGTAGTAGTTCAATAATATTATCTTGGAACGTACTTCACTTAGAGCGTAAAAAGACTGTTGCCTTAGGGGACTATAAAATATATATTTGAATGTTATTAAGCTAAGAGATATTATATTATTAAGTTTCTCACTTCACCTTTGGCGGTGCGTGGAAGTAGAAATATCGATCGGAACTACTGTTATTGTAAAAGTTTTAGAGTAATTGAATTCAGAGGGAAATGGTTACAAGTTTATAACTGATGAATTTAACATTATGATTTTCTAGACTACAAACTTTAAGTCGAGATTAATGAAATGTTTATATTATATATTTCACGTCACATTTCTAATTAACGTAGAAAATTAGATAACGAATAACAAGAATTTCCACTTAACTAAGTAGATTACATTGTTAAATTAAAAATCGTTAAATAATCATTATACAATATTGTAAATTAATACATACCCCTATTGATTTCTTCTTCTATTATTATATACAAGATTACAAGTAATTGATACATATTAAATGTCGTCGCAATGATATAAAATGACAATCTCCCCCGATCACAGGTAGTTTGTTTAAATTTATCCGCCGCCTAAAGACTGAGTGTGTTTACGAAAGAAGTATCAGAAAAATATCAATTTGCCGGCTAACATGGAGCGGTGTCGTCCTGAGGCACGTGATCGCAATAACAACGGAGCTCGAACAGATTTTGAAGAAACAACTTAGCTTGGATGCGACATTGATAGGGTTAAAGTGTATGGAAAACTATGCAAACAGTTCGCCTCCGTGAGAGGTGCGTGGGGCGCGTAACTGTGAATATTATTTGCTTTGAAGCTTGGCAGTTGAATTAATTTAATTTAACAAAGTGACTTGATCTTTTCCTTTTACGCACGACTGCTACTATAAATATATTGGACGTGAACATCATGTGGTATTCTTATTAGCATACATTATGATTATACTAGTTTTTTCTTAAATTCGCTTCCGTGTATAAATTATAGTTATAAAACTATTATTAAAATGACATATTTATTAAGTAGTTTGCCTACCTTTGAGGACACGAGTGGCTAGGTCTTTACTTACAAAATCACAAACTCTTACAGATATAAATAATATACGTGGTGATAAGATACTGGATATTATCACCACGTATATTATATTCTCATGTCCCATGTTGGTCTGGGACTTGGCCCATGTTGATCTGGGACAAAAAAAAAGAATGTGCCAACTGTGATTCTTGTCTAGCATGTCGTAAAAGGCGACTAATGGTTTACGGGCTTTTGGGTATGTGTCTGTGTAGGCGACGAGCTAGCCACTTGTCACTCCTTTTTCACAACTTTCCATCCAACCCAGCCCACTGTCCTATGTTGGCCTGGGACTTAAAAAGAATATGCCAACTGTGGTTCTTGCCTAGCATGTCGTAAAAGGCGACTAATGGTATATCGGGTTTTGGGTGTGTGATTGTATAGGCGACAGGTTAGCCGCTTGTCACTGCTTTTTTTACAATTTTTCATCTAACCCAGCCCGGCTTTATTTTTGGCTAAATGTGGTTGAAGGGGCATGCTGCCCCTTTGACTCTGTCTACCTATTCAAGGATTATGGGCGTGATGTTATGTATGTATGTATGTATATTATATCTAATAGTATTCATATTAAATCACATTTATAATAGCCGTAGCAAAAGCAAAACGTACTTACGTTTTAAAAAGAGCAAGATTGAATCTAAATGACAAATAACAAAGTTAAAGTACTAAGTAATATCGTGCGCACATAAGTGTCCATGGCTTCAAGAACTTCATGCTTTTAAAGTTCCAAGCTTTTATGTCTTGTTCTTCTTTTATCGAGTCGTTGTCGCAAACTGTATCTATTAGAAAGCACTTTATGTTTGACTTAACCTCGTTATAAAGCTTATTCAAACCGCAATTACGTACTTAGGTATATTATTTTTAAATAAAGTCTTCTTAATAATTCTAATCTTCAATTTAAAGTTGAGAATATCATAGATGTTATGTATGTTATAAAAGTACAAATTACAATAGGGTCTGATATTTTTTTATAGATTACCTACTGACGTAACTTAAGTACAACATGTACTTACTTCATAATGAGTAGCGCGCTTAGTTCAGGTAGCAGTAGTATTTAAGTACAATACAATCAGAAAGTTTCAAATGTTATTGTGTTTTGCTAAATAATAAAAGCTATTGTTGATAATAAAGAGTTTAACCTACTGTTTATTAAAACTTATATTAATGAGTATTAAAGATGCTCAAAAGAAAAAGCAACTTAGAGGATTATCTGGCGAGTTTCTCGGAAAAATTGCTTCTGAGTAATGTAATTCGATATTACTAAAACGAAATAAAATCAAATCCCGCGAAGAGCTCTGATTGCCATAAAACAAAAAACCCTCTCGAGATATTTACATTTCCTGATAGCATCCCATTGAAAGCACAAATAATAGCGTCAATTAAGTATAGGAAATTAAAGTAACCGTTTATCATTCAACCACCCCCCAGCCCTTATTCCCCAAAACCATAAAACTATCAAACAGAAGGTATTAATTAGCCGATTACCCTACTCGGGATTACGTAGGTCTGTTCATCTTTGTCCCGGAATTTTTTGTGTCAAAGAAGTAGTTTGTTGTTTTTGTTTCAAAGTTATATAAGTACATACGCCATTTTTAGGTGCTGTTTACTGAAAATATGGTTATTATGAGTACAAAATAGTAGATTTGTTGCACATAGTGTTATTTATGAATGTGTGAGTAAAATTATTGGTTGGAATAATCTTGTTTTAGAAAATCTTGCTTACTTACATCTTTAAACCAGAAGAGACTTGAATCATATTTAAATTTTAATTTAATCACGCTACATAGTTGTCTTTAGAAAGTTAATACAGGATTTCAGATACCTAAATCCGTCACGTCCAATCAAAATTTTATTATTTTAGTACTGTATTACAACCACAAAGATTATATTTAGACCATCATCTTCCTAGCGTTATGTCCCGTACTTAGACGGGGTCCGCTTAGACCACGATCCAGGGTTTAGCCAGTCTAGTAATTGAATTGCATTGAAGCGTTATACTATATTTGAAATGTTAAATGCACCTATATAGTATGATAGTACGACAAGCAGTAAATTATTGTAGCAGTAGTTTATCTTACCAGACGAGCACTTCCTAAAAAAGGTAGCGAAAGAATCGTACATTTTTATCACACAATGATTTACACATCAATTGCATTTTGAAAAAAGAAGAAGTAAGTACACATAAGTACAGTGAAATTGTAGGTAAGTATGTTTAATTATTCTAGCAGGATCATAAACTTTCCAGCCTTATGTTCCATTATTATTAACTGTCCGCTTATACCATAATCCTAGATTTGGCGTTTCTGGTTATTACAGTGATACGATTTCTATCTGACACGCTTAGCCATTAGATAGATTAACTAGAATTTAATCAGGGCCACACTGACTGCCCTAATTGTTTCAATTCATAGGCTTTCCTTACTACTGACCAAGTGGTGGGTAATCTGAACCTATTTTTTCAGTTCAGATATTTAGCTAATCTCTAACTTGAAAGCGTGAGTTTATATTGAGCTACCGCCGCCTTATTTTTTAGTAGGATGTTCTGTACGAAGCTATAAATGTCTTAACCATTACCATGTGTGTAAGTAAACAATGATCCGAATTTCCATATTTCGTGGTAGCGTGTACACGAGCAAGTACCGAGTATGAGTGACGCTTTTCAGCCTGCAAGTCGCAGATAAGTCACGTAGTCATTACACAAAGTTCGGTTGAGCGCGGGTTAGCTTATTGATGCGAGTGTGCGATGTCGCGGCACCTGCCTGGCTAAATTGTTGTGCTCGCTTTGCATCGCCATAAACATGCAGCTAAACTATTGCCAAGAGGCACTTAACTTATCTTTTATATTTATTTGTCCTTTTTGCTCTTTTTTTTAAGAAAATTTAAACACGTCATGGCTTTTTTGGCAAAATTTATTGAAATTTATTAACGATAAATTAGGTGTTAACGATTTATTTATTTATTTATTTATAACGTTTTAGTAACTTACCGTTTTATACATATCATTACTCCATATATAGATATACAAATTCATGACAAGTACGTCATTAGAAAAATAAATAACATAGAGGTTTATACGTTCTAAATATATTTATTTTATTACGATTTAAACGTCTTATGTGCAGCCGCAAGAAAACCACTGCAGTCAGATATTTTCATAAAAAAGTATGTAGACACTAATTCCTACACGTAGGCACCTAACGACAGCGTTCTTGCTTTTATCCAGAACGAATCAACGCAAAAGCGTGTTTAGGCATTTCTGGTGCCACACATGTCGGAACAGCTTGAACATTAACGGCCAAGCTAGAAAACCGATAGCGTTAACAGCCTAACACGTGTGTCGTTTGACATAATTGCCAGTAAAATGAAAACGGGGTGACCGCCGATCGGTCTCTGCCAGCGGTCACGCCGACTGGGTCTCCGCTCCATTACGTAACACATTAATTTTTCACCGCCCCCAGACACATAATTGAGCTTTTCCACCTTTGCGATACAGGCCATGTGTATTAGTCCGAACCGAAATTTTCGTCACCGATCCGAATAAAATTCCATAAAAATTACAAGCCTGGAACCTTAACGGTACCTAATTGCTTTCTACTTACTAAATGATAAAAGGTATTTTCTCCTAAATATCCTTCTTATTTACATATGGATTGTCCAGTGATAACTAGATACTTTTTAAACATGTTAATTAAGTAGTACCTACTGCAATAATTAAATATGGAATATGAATACATAGTTTTTAACTGTTAGAATGCGTGTCGATATATTAAATAGATAATTGGATAGATAGAACTCGTTATTAAGAGACAAGAAACCTGCTAGGTAGGTATAATAAAAAAATAACGATTTGTAATAAACATTTACAGCTGATGTGAATCAATAGATACCAGCTCTTATTATTATTTAGTATCTCAAGGTCACGTTAGACTTATTTAGTTGGCCATAGTTTGGGAAACTCTGTATTGACTTTGTCTAATACCGAGTTTCCCAAACTATGGGTCGGGCCCTACCTGTAGAACCACCAGCCGACCGGGCAAACTTCTTTCCTTTATTTATATTGGTAACAGTTAAAAATTTAACTAGAGGTGGGTCCCGAGTTTATTAACTTGTAGATATTGGATGGGTAACTTGTATGGGATGGAGCCCAGTCAACTTCAGGAACCACTGGTCTAATATATAAAATATTCATAAAAAATCTACATAAATTGCATATAGCAATATAGCATGTGTATACTAGCGTTATCATAATATTTATTTTCTGAACCCAATGCTAGTGAGTAAGCAATTGTGGAATTCATGGAACCAGTTCCAGTAATCGTTTGCATACATCACTAGGTATTACATTTAGTTACACAGTAGCTACCGTAGTTTGTACGATATTTTCCAATGCACGTAAGTTCTATGAAATGCAAAGCCTTTTTCAATGAACTGTAGATAAAAAAGTCGTGCAAATGACTTTAACATTATTTTATATTTTATGAATAGAAGTGAACTGAATGATTGAGCAAAACGTCTCTAGTCAAAAAGGTATAAGAACGTGTCACCATTAACGTGAAGTTTTATCTAAATCAATTCGGTAATACAAGCTCGATGGCGCATTCGGTAGTGATCCTGCCCCCATGCGCCAAGAGTTGTGGGTTCGATCCCCACTCAGGACAAATATTCGTATGATGAATACTTGTGTTTGTTCTGTGTCTGGGTGTTAATATCCAATATTTAAGTATATATTTGTAATACCACTGTTGTTTCTGATATCCGTAACACAAGTGCTTAAGCTACTACCTCGGAGTCAGATCAATGTAAGTACGTGAGGTAGTGTGATATTTATTTATTTTTCGTTGAAAGTAACAAAAAAAATTGCTATTCCTGCCGCTATCGTACCTCTGTTACCTACAAGATTATTTTGTTTATTTGTTGGGTAGGTTGAAAAGATTGTGAAAAACAATATTTTCTAATGTTGTTTTAAGAATTTTTAGAACATCTAAATACAACTAGCTTTAGCAACAAGGGCTCAGGGGCCCTTTGACGATCAACGAGCGAGACGAATCTGAGAGCAACTCGAGTGCCCTAAACTGTTGGTCTGGAATCTCTTCTGAGAACGTACCTAGCGATAATACATATAATTTGATCTCCTTACATTTTATAATATAGGTATTTAGGTATTCTGCTAGGCCGTTTTTGTGTCTCTGGTAATAATATTATTAAAGCAGGATCTATCTTTGTTAGACTAATGTCAGTCTGCTCATGAACGCAATAATGTGATACTTTTTGAGCTAGCCTAGATGCAGATAACGTTAAACATGTTAGATCATATTAAACTCCTAATGGATTTACTACAGACGATTGCTATGCAGATCCTGCATATGGCTGATAGATATCTAGATATGTGCATTGCGTATACTTGCACATTTTAAGATAATATCTCTTTAATGAGGAATTTCTTCTCAGTAGATTTTAGAATAATGGCGATCTAATAATAAATAAAATAGAAAGTTAATGCTCTAATAACTTACAATTTTAAGTATACTTAACTTTATGACAAACTAGCTTTTGCCCACGGCTCCGCTCGCGTGGTACATCGATGAAACATAACCTATATGTTATTTGGGTGTATGAGCTATATTATTGTAAAGTTTCATTAAAATCCATTCAGTAGTTTTTGCGTGAAAGAGTATCAAACATCCATACATACAAACAAACTTTCGTATTTATAATATTAGTAGGATGTTAGTTGTATTCTTTAGAAAACCATATTCGTACTTATTTTTTGTTACTTTATATGACGTGGGCTTCCTATTTTCATAATAATGCGGCTACGTCCATATGCAATTACGATTTACCTATTAAAATTTTCTAATCTCTTATAAAACCAACCAGGATAAAAACAATGTTCAAATTAAATCAGCCGCAACAAATAGATACCACTAATGCAGTGTAGCCACAAACCCACAACGCCCTACTACAAATTCAAACACGAGTGCAACTGCGCTGCGGGCCAAAGAAAGTTCCAAAATTTAATCCACCTACAGTTTACCTTAGCTTACAGATTAAATTACGAATTCGGAAGTAGGTGGCAGTAATAATTACATCTAATAGACGCTCCGGTAACATAAAGCCGTGGTTTAACTGCAAGCAGCTGTGCCCCGTAACGTACCTACGGTTTATCGTTCAACTGTTACTGCGAAGACAATTTGTTCTCAATGTTACCAACTTTGTATGAAGTGGATTAATGCGATGAACTTAAGTCTAGTATTCCGTTTGTTATTGGAGTTCGGGACGGTGACGTAGTGGATGGGGCTGCCGTTTCAGATATATATGAATGTGCTATAAACAATGCTTTTCAAAAGATAATGAGTAAATATAAGTCATTGAATTTTATCTTCGTAAAAATACAAATATACTTTTAAAGGTATCGTAAAATTTTATTGGACCTCTCTTTATACGTTTCAAGAAAGCATTGCAACGATTTCTATTTCTGCACTCAAATGTTCCACAAGAAACACGTTAAAATTTTTCACCCTTAGCCAGTTTATTTCGTTTTTGTTCAAGCTCCAATGGCGAAGCAAATGCAGAAGTGATTCCGTAGGAATTCGCCTCACGTAAAATTGGCGCCCACCGTGGGACGACGCAAACATATCGGTGTAGCCCGACGAAACAATTTTACCCAGCGTACTATTCATTACGGTACAGTACTACTGTATATTTATAAAAATAAAGTCGTTCAATTCACACTCACCTTTATTTGTTTTATTCATATACAATAAAAATTATAAAATACCATATGGTGTTCGGTTCTCTCTGCTTACCTCGTTAGAGAGGTGACGTAAAATTTGTTAAGGAGTTAAAAAAAATATTTTGTTCTGAAATACCCACAATAAAAACCTACTTATTCATTAGAAAAGTGGTGCTCATGACTAGCTGACATCACGTTATAAAAATATACTTAAGTACCTACATATGAATTGTTCATAAATTTATCTTAATATTTTATGAAAACATGACATACATATTTTTAATAATAATACATGACATATTTTATCAGTTTCTGGTTAAAAATCTACGTAAATCATACTAACTTTTATTTTATATTACTTATAATCTTTTAAAATGTCTACTTATTTAGTATAAATAAATAAGAATTATATACTTATTTAGTATACTTATTTAGTATAAATAAATAATAATACTTATTTAGTATAAATAAGAATTTTAGAAGACATTCTAAAATGTCTACTTATTTATACTTAATTAAATTTTGTGTGCGTATGTAAACAAAATTTAATTTTTTCGCCTACATGCAGCGTTTAGATACTAAATAACGAGCATAGATTTTGCCTTTCGACTGCTTTTGCCGACATTATTTATCTGCGTAATTATGAAGTCATCTAATTTGCTGCAGAACGCTCATAACTACCAAAAAAAGAAAAAAATATCAGTCAGAGAGACTGTCGTAAGCAAAGAAGAAAAATACGAAGCGAATATTTCTATGAGCTTTAACTCAGGTGAAACAATATTCCTTCGCAGCACGGTTTCAATTATACCCTATAGAAAAATGTTCACGCCAAATCACAAGACTGCGATAATAATTCACAGTCAAGGTTGCCCGCTTTCATAACCGTAACATTTTGTATACTGCAGAGCTCGCGGCAATGCAGAAAATTAATGCCATGTTAGTTAGACCTCTAAATTATGACCCAGAAAATGTCGAGCTTCCGTAATAAAAGAGAAGACGTTGCAACTAATTCTACACCTGGTTTTATCTTATTACGTGTATGTAGCGCGCTAAATAATATCTTTTATTTGAAAGGATTGTTATACATACATACATAACATCACGCCCATGATCCCCGAAGGGGTAGGCAGAGTCGAAGGGGCAACAAGCCCCTTCAACCACATTCAGCCAAAAATAAAGCCGGGCTGGGTCAGATGGAAAATTGTGAAAAAGCAGTGACAAGCGGCTAACCTGTCGCCTACACAATCACACACCCAAAACCCGATATACCATTAGTCGCCTTTTACGACATGCTAGGCAAGAACCACCGTTGGCATATTCTTTTTAAGTCCCAGACCAACATGGGACAGTGGGCTGGGTTGGATGGAAAGCTGTGAAAAAGGAGTGACAAGTGGCTAGTTCGTCGCCTACTCAGTCACATACCCAAAAGCCCGTAAACCATTAGTCGCTTCTTACGACATGCTAGGCAAGAACCACAGTTGGCACATTCTTTTTTTTTTGTCCCAGATCAACATGGGCCAAGTCCCAGACCAACATGGGACATTACACCAACATGGGTTATAATATGAATTAAATGCATATTTTGCTCTTGCGTTTGGCTTTGGCCTTGAGATTTGGCTGGGTGGCAGTATTTTTATATTTAAATTGACTGACAGATTGAAATTTATATGTAGGTACCTAATACTGTATGTATAATACTGTTTAATGTAATTGGTTTTTAACTAAATTTAACCAAGCCCAGCTGTGGCCAAAAGCTTATTACGTATATTTTTGTGCTTGTATATATAGTAGTTACTAAATTTATTGAAGACTAAAAGTCATATAATCTGAATAAATGGCGAGGTGACGGTATGCGGTCAAGATTGAATTGTTGATGCCACATTAACCCCACACACTTTTAAATGACATAGGTATTTAATGTAAAAACTTTTCTACCATATAAATATTATTTCCATCACAACACGGAATAAGACAACAAGTAAGTTTTCCACACAATAGAACTTCAATCATTTAAACTTGCACCTCTGCTGGCATTCGTGGCAAGGAACATGTTGTGGAAAAAATTTAAAGCATTTTATAATAAAGAGAATTTCGATTATACCGCGGGATATATCGATCCCTTTGAGTTTCATCAGACATTCATTTTTTTTATGAGGGCGTTTCAAGTCGCAGATGAGCCATTCAAAACTTGGACGTAAGTTATCTCATTTATATGTATTGCGCAAATATTTAAACGAAGTTTTTTATATACAGTTACTACCTAAGTACAGTGTAATAGGAAATACATACACATACATAACTTCACGCCCGTAATTTCCGAAGGGGTAGGCAGAGTCAAAGGGACAACAGGTCCGTATAATACTTGAAACGTAACAAATATTTGAAACGTAACCAAAAATATGGCGAAGGGCGATAGATACTCAGAAGGTTAAAGGTATGGTTAAATATATCCTTAATGATATCCTTTAACCACATTTCTTCAAAAATAGTAGCTTAAGTAGTTATGCACCTAAATTGAATTTATATTTTTATCTAAAAAAGATAATTTGAGATATTATACAATAGATTCTTAATTAATCCAGGAACCAACCTTAAGAAAATCGACGGCTGTCTTGCACCTAAAAAATAGAACGCTGCCTTGTATACTTTTTCCATTCGTTTTCCTAATTACCAATTCTATTTCAGATACGTCTCCAAAATAATCACTTTTATTTGCGGATTAGGAGTCTTTACAGATGCGTGTTTTTCTTTCTACCATGCTATAGACATCTTTGACATGGGCTTGATCACCGAAGCCGGCACATATGTGTTCATGTTGATATATAAGATGATGAATTTAACCATCACTAAAGTCCACTTCCCTGCATACATCCACTTCATGCGAGCAATGAAAGAGGACTTCGAGTATATTTGCACTAAAAGCGATAAATACAGGTATTTGTTTTATTACATATTACTTATCTATAATTAGCTTAAATCCGGCCCTGAGCCGTAACTAAGTAATTTGAGAGATAAGAGGTTAAAAAAAAAAATCTTTTATACAAAGCATTATTTAACATCCCAATTTATAAGAAAGACTACTCATTTAGCATTCACATATTATTAAAAACATTCAAACCACTATAAACCACTACCTACTTTAAAAAGAATGTATGTATTCTATAGTCTATGTACTTTTTTAGGTGACTACTTACTACAACGAGGTCCAAATGATTAAAAACCGTCTAATACTTAATAAAGTTCTTTATTGTCAAATCTATGTTCAAGAAACTAAATACCTTTCCTTTACAATAGTATTTTTCAACATGGTGTTCATTGTCAGATATGTAAAATCCCGACTCCAAATAAAATTTATAGGACGTAAGTTCACTGTACCGTAAAAAGCACAAACAATTTTGTAATCTTTATGAGAATTTTATTAAAAAGTGATTTCTAACTCATGTTGAGAATATTTTTAATTGTTAAAGAAAGTTAAAACATTTTTATTTTATATAGAAATATGAAGCAGTTTTTCAGTTTTATTAAAATTGAGATAATTTCAATAAACTAACTAACTAACTAACTAAACTTCACGCCACTTCCCTAGCGGGGAATACAAAAAATGGGTAAAAATGAACGAGTTAGAGACTGATACAATAAAAGTCGAATGCATTAAAACAACGTTCGTTTCAAAATTATGGTCAGAGCTTATTATTATGTAAGTAAGTAATGTAGTTAAAATAATAAATAGATTTATGTGTAATAGTATTGATGTGGTCCCTATGAAAAAACGTGAATTTTAATATACTTACATAAATTTTATATTACGGTAGCGTTTCTCCTTAAACTCAAAAAGTGGAGCCAGGATTTTGGCATACAAAAACAAAGGGAAGAACAAAATATACTTTCATCCTTGCCGTGGGAATTATGGGGATAAGGTTTCAAAATTACAAAATTGAGAAAGTGTATACCTACGTGTGATCTTGTCTTGTACTTGTTTTGGGCGAAGGCAAACGTTGGAAATCTAGCACCGAAAAGCAACAAATTGCAGCGATTGCGCAAGACAGCTGACGAGTGGGGATGTAGCGTAATTTCAATATCCTTGATTACTTATTTACTGAATCAACAAATTCTTTTTTTTTTAAATCAATAAACAAGAATAAATAAAATAAAATTATGTACATATTTAGAAAAGAAAGGTCCGTCCCTCAATTCAAAGTACCCAGAATATCTAAAGGCAACATTGCTCCTTTGAATGGCTAAGCTAGGACGCTGACCGAAATATCTGTTAGCATTCCGGTCTCTGGAACCCTGAACCAGGGTACTCCTGAAACATTCTTCATACATACATACATACATAACATTACGCCCATAATCCCCCAAGGGGTAGAGTCAAAGGGGCAGCAAGCCCCCTTAATCACATTCAGCCAAAAATAAAACTGGACATGATCAGATGGAAAATAGTGAAAAAGTAGTGACAAGTGGTTAGCTTGTCGCCACACAAACACATACCCAAAACCTGATATACCATTAGACGCCTTCTATGACATGCTAGGCAAGAACCACAGTTGGCACTTTTTTGTAAAGTCCCAAACATGGGACGAATTCCACATTCTTCATAAACTTATAAAACATAATAATCATTTACCAAATGTCAAATATAATTTCTACGGTTTTATTATGCATTCAGCACCGCTTAAGGCTGCCTGCTCACCAAAGCGGGGCGAGGCAGAGCGGAGCGGTGAAAGAGTTAAAAATACACAAATAGATTATATAAAATCTCCACTCCTCTTCAGTAGACGTTTTCTATTGGTGGATTCTCAACTCGCTCACCTCTCCGCTCCCGTGGACAGGCAGCCTAAGCCAGACCTCCGCCAACACGATCTAACAACATACTTTCTTATAATAATAATAATATTTATTTATTTAAAGATTTACAAGATCCAATAGATTGTGTCATAGCTATGTTGTCTTATAGCTATGCTAGGAATATTATAAATAAAGAAGAAGAACTAACTAATGTATTTACCTTTGACAGGAAAGTTTTCTTCAATACTCACCTGAACACATTCAAGGCCTGTGTTGTAACGTGCACGTTCATGTTTTGCCTGGCTGTAAGCCTAGTACTCTTTGCTTTTGGCACTCTCCTGTTCTACCTAGCCACTTATACCCCAGGGGATGGCTCTCACAGGCCCTTGGTATTCCCCTTCTGGGCTCCTGGTGTAGATTACACCACAAGTCCTGCGTTTGAGATTGCGTTTACATTCGCGAATATTGGAGTAATAGCTGTCACTTATAATTACACATGTAAGTAGTAGTATTTAAGTATTATTATTTTTTGGAAAAAAAAAACACGACAAGCGTCACAGCACTGTTTTTTTATAGTTACTACTATGAACGCGAAAACAATAAACTAACTAACCAATTCAATTCCATGCATTATATCGTCTTATTCCTCTTACGTATAGCAAATCAAGAACTGCTGACAAAATCAATACAGAATACTTCAAAATCTCCTTATATTCCAGTTGTACTTCAAACAAATATAGTATGGGTCCGCCAAATCGCATCGGAGGCCGAAATTATAGGCATGTGTATCAAAGACCTTTTAGAGGGTATCCAGCCTGCCAATAATGAAGAGGAAAAAAGATATTACGAAGGACTGATAAATTTGAGAATGAAAGAAATAGTATCACGGCATCATTCTATGTACAGGTAATTTAAATATTAAAGCCTACCTATTCTTCTTAGCGATTCCAATATTATATGACTAGCTTCTTCCCGCGGCTCTGACCGCATGGCAGATCGATGTAACATATCTTGTGTTTTATTCTAATGTAGGATAAACTATTGTAAAGTTTCATTAAAATCCATGCAGTACTTTTTGCGTGAAAGCATAACAAACATCAACTCAATCCATCCATCCATACAAACTTTCGCTTTGATAATAATATAAGTAAGTAAGATTTGAAATTTTCGTTTGCTTACAATTAATGTAGGTATATTTTTAAAGACATATTTCTGTTAAGTATTGATGTACAATATTTAGGTATGTATACATTTAGTATAATATCTTATTTCTCAATAATACATTTAGCTACGTAGAGCAGAAGCTTGAAAGAAACTGTATTAAGTTACTTAACATTAAACACAAATTTATTGTAAATTAAACATTTATGTATTTGGTTCTACATATTAAATTTCTAACATGTAGGTACGCAATATTGCTAATGAAAAACTCCGAGACAAAATATTGAACGAAGACTGGCAAACGGACTTGGCATTATTCAGAATCCCTCCACAAATGGAATTCTAAAAAATATACATCTGTCCAAGTCACAACCGCTCCCGCAAATCAGAAGAAAATTGAAACGGATTTAAGCAAACTTCACTCCCCTTAGATGAATAATGATGATCCCCATTTCACAGGTTGTTGGACAGTTACGCGTGCGTCTTTAGGAAGTGTTTGCTGTTCGAGCAGTTTTTCTCCAGTCCTGTTGTGTGTATGCTGGCTTATTGTTCCGCTGAGGTTTGGGCACTCATTAACAATAATAATTAAAAACAAGACTGTAGTTTGTTTTTTAGAGATAGAGCATATAGATCCCTTCAAGGCAAGTTCTACCCTAGATAGATTACCTAAATAGAAAATACGATTATCTTTAAATAATTACAATTGACTTACAAAGCCCTTTCTTTTGTATTAGGTGTGATTTTTCATGAGATAAATATTATCAAACAACTGACTTAAACTCTGCTGATGAAATATGTACATAAAGTAATTTTAAATCAGTCGAATTGTACTTAAATGCGAGGTTATTTTTGCCTGTCTATTGAAAAATCAGAGATTTTTTTTAGAAAATCGACGCAGGGGACATTCACGTAGTTATGATGGTGCTTTGTGTGGGCGCAATGGTCACGCTGTTCTTACCTTGTTATTTAAGCACTTTTATGCGAGAAAAGGTAAGCGATATTGTGAAATTGAGCATTTAAACGCTATAATATTTTTTGACATCTATAGGTACTTTTAAAATAACTTCTTAAAGTACTAACTAATACCTATAATAATACATTCCGCGTTTCATTTCCTTGAATCTTACTAACTAATTAAACTTCACGCCACTTACCTAGCGGGGTAGGCAGATAAAATAAAAAATATATTAATAATAAATACCTATCTATTAATAAAATTTAATGATGACTACATAAATGTCATTGAGAAGCGTACATTTTCTCTTAAACTAAAAATTAGTTAAAAACGATAAAAATATTTAGTGTTAGTAAAGCTGACTTCATTAGATTGCTTAATGTTAACATGACATTATAACAATAAACAATATTTCAAGGTTAGTCTAATCTGTGATGCGTGCTGGGATATTAGGTTTTGGGACGCGGGTCCCAATATACGCTCCTACTTGATACTGATCATGCAAAGATGCCTGCGGCCCCTGCCGCTACAGGCACCTGGCTTTCAGGAGATCTCGATTAAAACATTTTCTAGTGTAAGTGTTTTGTTTGATCTTTATATTTCTAGTTGCTAAATTTTTATTAAATTATTATTAATTTTATTATTAAATTATTGTTAATGATGTATATTTATACATCATTAATAAACACGACACGAAGCGAGCGATACTTGAATAATACCAAATACTAGGAAGAACAAATTGGTTTATGGTAAGAGGTAGCTTAGTAGACACGTAAAATTATCATCTATTATAAAATCAAAACGAATCTACGATAAATTAAAGACAAACAAATAAAGCTCATTTCTCATTCTTAAATCACAATTTTAACAATATTATAATTTCTTTTTTCAGAAAATGACATCTGCATACTCTCTGTTTAATATGCTTAGACAAGCAGATCTGGATTTTTAACTTAATAAATGTGTTTAGCTCTTAGATTATCTTTGAAGACCATGTCGTATGACTCAAGTGAATAGTAAAAGTATCAAAACTGTCTAATTGTTTTATTTCAATCCAGATTCAAATTTGGTCCCATAGACCAAATTTGCTGATGATTATTATTATTCTTGACACTTAACAATGTTTGACCAACAAAAATAGATAGCGTAGCAGCTGCTTCAGCTGTTGACTGCACAAATATGTCTTATATATTTTAATTAAATTAGTAACTAATTGTCAAATCCACAAATTTAACTAGTTTATACATATAAAGTGTATATATTACGGGACTATAAATAACCCTGGTCCAAATTATCTGGTTCCCCTATCTAAAGGTTACGATGCCAGATCGGCAGTCGCTTCAATGTAATTACCAGACCTACTAAATCTTGGATCATGGTCTAAGCGGTCCCCGAGTATTCACGGGATATAACGCTAGAAGTATGATGATATTACGGGATCATAATAAAACATATAATAATATGACAGATGATATAAATACTTAAAATACTTAAGTTTTTTAAGGGCACTATTATTCGGGTATATCTAAGTTAATCAGCTTTAATTTATCATGTCATAGTATGTTACATATATGTGCCCAATATTATTAATATGTTCCAGGATGTAAGAGCAACAGGTGACAAATGATATGAGAGCACTTGAGCCCGTCTTATTGACGCGACTCGTTAAAGCGTGTAATCCAGTTAAGTGTTTTGATTAATGTGTTTAACTCTGACTAAATTTTTCACGTAGGTATGTATTAAGTTATTTGGATGAGTAGTAGACATTTGATATTAATTAACACATATAGTTAAATATTAAATTACGGTAAAGGAAAGATCGACTGCGCTCTAAATGCTGACTTAGTAAGCGTTGTATTCTACTTTTTACAAGTCTAAGCGCATAGGACCACTATCACTAGCGAAAGCGCCATCGATCCAGTCGAAATCACATAACATACCTATCTATAACTATTTATGTATGTGATAGGCTTAAGGGGACACGTGACTAAATGACATAACCTAAGTACCTGCGAGCGTTTTATCGGCGCGATTCGGTAACGAGCTGTATTCGAGTCACTCCGAGAGTCGGAGTAACTCGAATACAGTGGAGTCGAAGAGTGTTTTGATTAATTCGAATGGCCTGTTGGTCGAGTGGTCAGAGACCCTGGCCACGAAACCAAGGGTCGCGGGTTCGAATCCCGCTAGGGGCAAATATTTCGTGTGATGAACATGGATATTTGTACTCTAGTCATGGATGTTTATAAACGTATTTAAGTATGTCTATCCGTTCACCTAGTATTCATAGCACAAGCTTATAAGCTTAGTTTGGGACTAGGGAATTGGTGTGCCAGTCTGAAGAATTTATTATTATTTATTATAATGTGGGCTACTGAAGGTAGGTAAGTGTGCAAGAGTAAGATGATCATAATTTTTTAAAGGTACCTACAATAAAATATTGGACAAGTTTTAGGAAATAACGACAACCATTTTCTCACAAAAGTCCTTGAAAATCCATATATTTTTAAGGCGATATAAAAATGGCTCTGGCTCTATAGATGACAGCAGCACTTCACTGGTAGCTCATTAGATTAGACACAAGACACCTGACTTGTTTATATATAGCAATCACCGAACTCGCAATAATGAAGAATATTTAAATACTTTTAAAAGTCCATGTATATATGACAAGATCAAACAGTAATAGGTGAAAAATTATATAAGAGCTCAACGTGAGCGCGTTTTATCAGCGCGTCGGTAAGGCCAATGCGCCGTATTTGAGACACGAAAATAGTAATAATCAAACTCGTTAGTCAGAAGAATCCGCTGACTACGTTAGTTACCACATACGCCACACACTTAAAGGGCATATATAAAGTCGCGTACATATGACAGGGTCAAAGAGTAACAGGTGACAAATGATATAAGAGCGGTTGAGCGCGTTTTATCGGCGCGTCGGTAACGTCAACGCGCCGTATTCGAGTCACGCGCGCCCGTTCGCCTCGCCGCAAACACGTCGCCGTGGCTCTTCTGAGCGACTATTACACTATTTGCGGTATACTTATTAAACAATATATAGCGGCACTGAATGTATTTGATAGACTGATAAACAATTTTTCACTTAGTTGAATTGTTTGTTTAGAGGCTGGGTCAGTAGGTATGCAAAGCAAGGAGTTTTTGCTCGCTTGAGCTTTGGTCGAAACACCGGTCACATAATTTCAAAATATATCAACATGAATCAAATTACCTTTGAGAAAGTGTTTTTATAAATTAGCATCATTTAGAAAAACAAACAATTTATTTTCAAATAATTTGTGATCACAAATCGATAAATTAATATCTAAGTACATTAAATAGCAGCATCAACTGTTATTAAGTATGACACACTTATGTAAGCCAGACATACTATCCAGGGTAAAAAAAGGGATTATTAAGACGCTTTTAGGTAGAATTTAAAATATAAATACAATAGATACTTACATAGGTACTACATGCCATCATATCTTGAAAAACAATATTTAAGTATTTAGAGAAAAACTTGACACCTACATGATTACCAGTAAATCGCATCACAGCTTTTAGCTAATGATGTTAATAAACCTTGAGAATATCTATAGCCTGTTAATAAGTAATTATTTAGAATTTAATATCATTATCATTACTTAGTCTTAAAAAGCATGTAAGTAAACGAAAATCCAACAACAATAAATTGCATTACTTATATTACCGAGTTTCACTACCCTTAATATCGCATAAACAAGAGATTGAGTTTGTAAGAAGACAAATAGACACTTTCACAGCGCAATATCGAATACAACACGTAAATTATCACGCTCCAACGGACACTGAAAATAGACTAGGAAGAAAGAGGCAGGCTTTATCCAATAATAATTCTCACTTGAATCGCTCTATTTGCTCGCCGTCGTACGATCTGATATTGAATATGGATAAAGTGAATTATATTCCGAGTGGCGGGCAGCGTCGACTCGCAGAGTTTCAGATAAGAGGATTACTTACAAGTTATAATTGGTTCTCGCTATTCAACTGAATAGGAGAAAGCCCTGGTGTCTTTTCGAGCACCTCTTCAGATAAGAACGTTTTTTTGCGATGGATGCTATCCGAGCCAAGGTGTATTTAGCGTGCAGCCTGGAATCCTCCTTTAATTAATTAAGTCGAGACGTTTAATAAGATCTTTAGCTATTTTAAATATTCTTCTTAAGGTTTTTATTACAGATAATCTTATACCTCCGCTGCTCAAATACTTTTATAAATTAAAAGATTAAAAAGATGTAAGTACCTATTTGTTATTTTCTTTAAAAATATATTCAACGCATTATGTAAAAATATTTGGTATAAGAATACTGAAAATGTCATTATCATTCTTTGTGTAATGTTGATAAAAGAAGAACCAGATAAATTGTATTTTAAATAAATAAAATAATTGTATTGTAAATAAAGATAGGTAGGTGGTACATACATGTACTATCGATTGGTAATTTATGATTCTACTTAAACTAAATAAGTAATCAGATAATCGACATGTTTCAAAATCTATCATGCAAGAGTACTATTATCTATCTCATTTGATTTAGCAGCCTACATACCTTTGGTATCTGCAGAATTTTCATCCGAAAAGTTAAGAACAAAAACCGGTCATAAGTTTCGTATCGCTCTCGGACGTAACTCATTTTTATACCAGAATTTTCGTATCAAACAATCTTTACTCCGGTTCAAAAACGGTTCAAAACAGCCGCTCCACCATCACTGCTCTTTAGGTTGTTTGCAAAAAAGCCGGTCACATTGAACAAACACTGTTAGGAGCTGAGAGCTCGGACATGTTTGCTGCTAACGCAATTACCACTGCACGGGCATCCTGCAATCTGGACCCGATTCAATTAACATTGGCTTTTAAGTTCACCTATTGTCCGTATAACAACGTTACGACGCAGCGCTGAATTATTTGAGAGGAATAAAAAATGTTGTCGGGCTATTTGCTGATGGAATATGTAGTCTAATCACGGCATATCGGAACATAAGAGTTTAAATTCTCGTGAACGTTACTTTTATAAATTTTTCCTTAAGTAAGTAATAACAGATTTATGTAATTCTTGGACTGCTGCGTGTCATTGAGATTAGGTATTGGATATGAGATGCAACGACGACGCCTCTTGTTTTTTTTTCTGATAAATACCCACTTCATAAACGTATCTACATAAAATGGAATACTTCAATAGAGCTTTGTTCTAAATACATACCATACCGCCTGCCATTACCGAAAGGGTAGGCACAGACCAAAGAGCAATAAGGTCCCTAAACCAGATTCAGCCAAAAATAGAATTGATTTGAGTTAGGTTAGAAAATTGAGAAAGAGTAGTGCAAGTGGCTAGGTCGTCGCCTTCGTTATCACAAACCCATTAACCAATGCACCATTAGTCGCATTTTAGGTACGACATGTTAGGTAAAGTTAACATAGCAATTGGTACATTATTTTTAAGTCCCAGACCAACGTGAGACGTGACACATGTATTATTTAGGAATATATATTAAATAATATAACTGTATTAAAATGCTTCTATAAAGAAATTGTAAAAATGCAGAAAACCTTTTTCATTCAATCTTCGAAATATGGTAATTGGCCAAGTTATATGTATGAAATACATAGGTAGGTATACCTATGAACGTTTTAAATATTAAAACCTTTTGAAGTGGTCCTGGGATGCCTAGGTATGTACTTACGACAATATTTGACCTTGCTTCATAGATATTAAATACATTATTTAACTTTAATCCGTTGCTATTAAAGCATGTTCCTATATTTCCTTAAATGGCAATTTGTGCATTCTCCAACATCTATAGACGCTTATCTATAACTTCACCACATGTAAGACAATGTCTATTGTCATTCCCTTAAGCTACCTATCGCGTCCCTAATACTGTACCTAAGTCGAAGAGATATGTACCTACCTATGTATGTAGACAGCCAATTTACTTTATAATACACAATGACATGATTTAAATACAATTAGGTACTTACTACGTACTAAGTATGTAGGCGAAGAGGCACTTGTCACTACTTTTTCGCAATTTTCCATCTAACCCAGCCCACTTTTGTTTTTTTGCTGACTGCCCCTTTCACGCTGCCGTTCCTTTTCGGAGATTACAGACATAATGATATGTATGTATGAAATTATCTACTATTCCAAGTGCTTGCAGATTTTACTTTGATGTCATCATTGAAAATTAAAGAAGCTAGGTAGACGGTGTACAGGAGAACTTTTCTTTAATATTGTATCTGTTAATATTTTATTACGTCCATACATATGTACTATAACGCCTTCAATCCATGGAGGGGTAGCCAGAGTTCAAGGAGCATTACGCACTTTTAACCACTTTAGTGATAACTAATACTAAACCAATTTCAAAATTTTAATTGAGTAGAGTTACATTATATTGAAAAATTGAGCTTATATCGTGATCTTCATAAGGGCTCGTAGCACGTACTTTACGAAGTCTACCTAAGTAGCATGAAAACATGGATTCAATATGCTGGATTAATAAAACACATACGTAGTACTTTTACCTGCCACAGGAAAAAAATCTTTTAGCTAGGCGACAGAACAAAAATGACACCAATTAGTTTGTGCTACACTTTGCGCTATCCTTTGTTTTGCAGTATTGAATTAGGCAAGGTCAAACAGAATTTTGCCAAATTAAATTACTCAAAACTACCGATACTAAAAGACCACAAAGGGAGTACCTAAGGGTGAAAAGGTTCAAACATTCACAATGGCATTTATTACAATCTGCGGAACAGGGGCCATATTATAAATTAGATTAGAAGTCAAGTCCGAACGGTGAACGTCATGCAATGTTAAAGTATTATCGTTACAGGATCAACGACTTTGCGACCTTTTCACGGACCTTTGAGATAAATTCCCCCATGACATGAGATTTTCAGTAACATCTGCATTCAGAAGTTGTCGACCACAGTGGATGCGGTCAAGCCGAACCTATTTGCCCGTCGACATTATCAGCGCGGCAAATTTTCTACAATCTCAGTCCCTTTGTGGCTCGCAACTGGCCATGACATGTCAATTACGATATCCTGTAAACGTCTGATGTTGATACATACGGCCGCTGTGTTGGTAGCTAGGGTCGGAAGGCTTTTAGTTAAGTACGAAAATCGATTAACTAATGTTATTTATATTGAATACTTACAAAGTTTTTCCGTTTTGTTATTTTTCAATCGACTTAAAAAAAAAGGAGGACGTTCTCAATTCGACCGTATATATGTTTTTATTTATGTGTGTTCGCGCTTCTTTGTTTATGAACCGATTTTGATGATTCTTTTTTTGTTGGAAAGGAGATATCCCAAGGGTGGTCCCATGATAAGGAACCCAGGATCTGATGATGGCATCCCTAAGAAATCGATAGAAACCTTTAAAAATCGTAAGGGCGACTAGTGCGTTTGTAATTTTTTTCATTAAGTATTTTAAAGCACTACAATTTAATGAAGGTCTGGAGTCGATCTGATGATGGAGCCAAAAGACAGTCGACGATTTACAGCAGTTCCCTTTTGTTGGGCTTTACATCATACGGTTCAATATGCCAAAATGTTCAATTCGTACAGGTTAGGTCTACCATCACTTAAAATGGTAAAATATAATAATTTTTAACAAAAAGAACCGACTTCTAAAACGAACCTAATGAAAATAAAAAATCTATTTACTTAGGCCAAAGTAATACATATCTTAATACTTATAATTTTGAAGTCGGTGCCAAGATAAACAATGACTTGGTACAATTGAAGCTAATATTGGTAGGTAATTGTCGCCGAAAATGTATGTATTGAGTGATAATAGTACCTATACCAATTTAAGCACTTGGCACTTCAAATTTATAAGTATTAATTAAACTACGTATTACGGCCTAAGTAAATTTATTTTTTACTTTTATTAGGTTCGTTTTTGAAGTCAGTTTTTTTTTCTTATTTAAGTAGGTATTCTTTCATACTCATAGGAATAATTATATTTCAGGTTAATTTTATACCCCCTGACCAGATACTTATGTACCAAAATGCTGAAGAGATGTAGTATATTTACGCCACATAATCAGATTGAGATTTTCTAAGTAGGTATCTAAAATTCAAAAACTTCCAAACAATATTTTGATGCCATTTTCTAAAATGTCGGTAACTAGGTACCTATTTTTAACATAACCAGTAATTTACTAGTCAGTGAATAGAAACCATCAGAGATGTATATAGGTAGATTTTTAAAAACGTTTTCTAACAAAACCCAGTAGGTACAGTAAGTAGTAAAATGAAAGTCTATTATCAGTAAGAAAGTAGATTTTGTTATCTGTACACTATAACTCACCGCAATTCCTGATGCTTCAATCCAGCCCAATTCATGTGAATATTATGGGGACAAAACATACCCTCATCAAAACTTCACTCAGTATACAACGTTACCATTTTCATTTATTCCATTACAATTCAACTGCTAACACTATCATAGAAACAGTCTGAAAGCTAAATTAAAGACACGACAGCCGACACGTGACACGTCCGCTAGTCACCGCTGCCGAGAGTTGAGTGACATCTTATTTCCTCACCGCGACACTAGCGCCACACAAACATAATAGCGAACTATTCTATATTGAGCGACGCCGGAAATCGTGAGGGAGGACACCCTACATTTAGTCACCGTGCAGTTTTGTTACCCTGTGTGTTTTCCAGTAAGCGATTTCACACACGTTCTTATTATTTAGTTTTGATGAGACTCTTGACGTAGTAAAAAAACATTTAAGTAAAATTATGTGATGATTATAAAATATAAAAAACATAGCCTAAACAATGATAGGGATTTTTTTCATAAGACTAAGTCATTGGAAAAATAAATATTTAAGTATGCAATATTTTCCAATCTTAATTTGTACTACTTATTATTATAAACGCGAAAGTTTGTGTGGATGTTTGGTACTCTTTCACGTAAAAAGTACTGCATGGATTTTAATGAAACTTTTACAATAGTACTTATTTAGCTCATACATTAGAATAACACATAAGCTTTGTTTCATCGATGTACCACGCGAGCACAGCCGCGGGCAGTTGCTAATATAACATATTTCTATTTCATCGTCAATACCACATAACATAATATTTACCCAAGCCTAACACGAATACCTATCGTATACACCAATTAGTTAAATTAATGTGTGTATCTTACTCTATTTAATTAATGTAAACTTAGAAAGTAACAATTAGTGCTAGGCGGGCTGGCACATAAACTTACAGGATTTGTAATAGTGAAAACGTTAGATATGCAAATAGGGAAATGGAAAGCTGACCTAATGACGTCATTAAGTTGGAAGGCTGTCTGTCCGATCAAACAGACCCTTTAAATTTTACATTGCTTAATTGCTAACTCACAAGTTTCTATCTCTGCTGAAATCCGATAAAATTAGTTCAGTGTTTTAAAAATGGAAAATGTTAAGTAAATAAACTAAAAACACGCTCCCATCATGCACTTAAATTATCAAATAATGAAAGTAATTTCCGTTTTTACTTACCCATAAAATAGATATAGATAGATAGATATATTCTTTATTGCACGAAAAACAGATACAAACAAATACAATACAATTTAGGCGGTCTTATCGCTAAAAGCAATCGCTTCCAGACAATCTTCAGGTAGAGGAAAATAAGCTACCGAAAAGAGAGGCGCAGAGCCGTGCAGTAAATCTATCTAAAAAATACTATTTAGATAATAAACAGGGATACAAAATAAAGGATGACACAATACTTACTTAAATTAATTATACTTATACATACATACATATGATACATATAATAATTCCCTTACGAACAAATTCGCTTCATTAATCTCTTAATTTTTTGTGACGATATTAAATTTCTAATAAAATTAACACCCACAATATACTTACATTTTTAGTGGCTAGCTACAAGTGAATCTAATATAAAATCCTATTTAAAATGGAAAACAGCAATTACAAATAGAGCTACATATCGCATGTTTAATAGAAAAGTGACGAACTCTATTATATAGTACCAACCCTATATATTTAAATTAATCTTACGTTTAAAACATTTTGGTTAATTTTCCAACAGCAGCATATTTTGAGATGGTCTTAACCAGCAACCATGACGTCCTTAGCTATTCTTTTACTTCTATATTAGTATTTTTTGAGGATCCTATCATACTTACAATACAATATACTTACAATATATACACTACTACTTACCTATAACTAAACTCAGAAAGTCGCAATTAGTATTAGGCGGGCGGGTAACTGGCAGTTTGGAACACGAGCTAAGGAAGTGTTATTGCAGAGGCAAATTAACGTTTGTGGAGAATGACTTCACAGGCAGTTGGGTAACGGGTCATGATCCAGGCTTCTGCCGCTGATGCCAGCTCCAATTCTCCAGCGGAGATTACGCCTATGGAGGTCGTTCATTCGATAAATAATGGCTAGGTACATGTCAAAGCAGCAATACTTGTTGATTAACACCAACCACTGCAGGGCAGCACAGGACATGTTGTCACAGGTGCTGGCCGAATGGTTGGTGGACTTAGCGGTCGTCACCGAACCATACTTCGTACCTAATAGTTGGTTGGGTGACAGAGATGGCTTGGTGGCAATTGTTTCAAGGTCCGCCACGGACTCGCCTCCTCTTACCTTGATTGAGAGAGGTCGGGGATATGTCGCCGCGTCTTGGGGGGACATCGCTATTATTGGCGCGTACTTTTCCCCCAACCGGCAGCTTCAGGATTTTGGCGACTTCATGTCATCTCTTGCATCAGTTGTTAACCAAATTAGGCCACGCCAAGTATTCGTTGTTGGCGATCTGAACGCAAAATCTACGGCGTGGGGCAATCCGGCCAGGTCCTGCAATAGAAGGGGGCCAGTAGTGGAGTCATGGGCAATATCATCGGGTTTGTCGCTCCTTAATAGAGGGACAACTCATACGTGCGTGCGGCAGCGGGGTGGGTCCGTGGTGGATGTCTCTTTCGCCACCCCCGCCTTAGCCGCACGCGTAGACAATTGGCGTGTCGAATTAGCGGAAAGCCTCTCCGACCATCGGTACATCCGGTGGGAGGTCACCACGCCCAGCTCTACAAGTGTGTCCAGGTCGGGTAGTCAAGCGTTTCCCAGGTGGGCTTTATCCCGCTTGGACAGACAGGCAGCAGTCGAATCCACCTTTCTTCAAGACTGGTTCGCTCCTCCCCCCACCGATGATGTCGACCTATCGGCTACACATCTCAGGGACTCTTTGACCGAGGTGTGCAACTCATGCATGCCTCGGTCCCGTCGCCCCCAACCTCGCCGAGCGGTTTACTGGTGGTCGGAGGAACTGGCGGGACTACGAGCTGCTTCCATCGCAGCCAGGAGGGAGCACCAGCGTTGCCGGCGCCGCCATACTCGTGACCCGCAAAACGAAGAACATCTGTATGCCATTTACACTGAGGCAAAGCGGGTCCTAAAAGCGGCAATCGGAGCGGCCAAAAACAGATGCCGGGAAGAGATGTTGGAGGGTCTTAATAACGATCCTTGGGGGAGACCCTATAACCTGGCACGGCAGCTATTGCGTCCCATTGGTCCCCCCCTCACTGAGACCCTCGAGGTTGGTCTGTTGGACGCTGTAGTGCAGGGACTTTTTCCGGCTCGGTCCCCAGACTTCTCCCCTCCCAATATGGGCCCTTTCCCGAGGCAAATTCTTTTGTCGGACATCCCTCCTGTCTCCTCGGAGGAGTTCGGTACGGCGGCACAATGTCTCCGTGCCAAGAAGACAGCCCCGGGCCCAGATGGCATCCCAGCTAAGATCGTGGCTATTGGAGCTTTAGAAATGGAGGCACGGTTTCGGGACCTCTTCGACCGGTGTTTTTCGGTCGGGAGGTTCCCGAAACCATGGAAAGTAGGTCAACTCTGCCTTCTCAGAAAAGAGGGGCGCCCGCCCGACTCCCCATCCGCATACCGGCCCATCGTTCTTCTAGATGAGGCCGGAAAGCTTTTTGAACGAGTCATTGCAGCGCGGATCAACGTCCATCTTAGAGAGTCGGGCCGCGATTTAGCTGAGTCGCAATTTGGGTTTAGGGCAGGGCGTTCTACTATTGACGCCTTGTCCCGACTCAAAAATGAGGTCTACAGTTCGTGGGAAAGGGGGAATGGAGTGATGGCTATTTCTTTTGACATAGCAAATGCCTTCAACTCCATTCCCAATTCGACAATAATGGAGGCACTCAAATATCATCGAGTGCCTCTATACCTGCAGACTTTGTTGGCAAATTATTTCGTTGACCGCGACATCGTCTATGTAAACAAGGAGGGTCATTTGTGTCGCCATAGAGTTGAGTCCGGTGTTCCGCAGGGGTCTGTATTGGGGCCCCTCCTGTGGAACATCGGCTACAACTGGTTGTTGCAAGGCGCACTTCTCCCAGGCACGAGCGTAATTTGTTATGCTGACGACACGCTCCTCACTGCCCAGGGGAATGATTTTGACTCTGCGTCGTTGTTGGCTGTGGCCGGTGGCAATCTGATCGCCCGACGTATCGGCCTCCTCGGACTTAGGGTGGCACTAGAAAAAACTGAGGCCATTTTCTTCCATAGGCCTCGGCAGCGCCGCCCTCCCCCTGGTGCTCACCTCATGATCGAAGGCGTAAGGGTAGATGTCAAGGCCCAAATCAAGTATTTGGGTCTCATTCTGGATGCGCGGTGGCAGTTTGGTCCACATTTTAGTGGTCTGTCACCGCGCCTCCTAAAGGCCGCTGGAGGTTTTAGCTGGCTCCTCCCCAACTTGAGAGGGCCAAGGGCGGGATGCCGACGCCTTTATGCCGGTGTCCTAAAGAGCATGGCTCTTTATGGCGCGCCTATTTGGGCCGACTCCATTTCTAAAAGAAAGAACTTGGCCAACCTGAGGAGGCCGCAGAGGGCGATCGCTCAAAGAGTGGCCCGCTGCTACCGCACCGTAAGTTTCGCGGCGTCGTGTGCCCTGGCCGGGACTCCACCATGGGAGCTCGAAGCCCAGGTCCTGGCCAGGGTTTATGCCTGGCAGTCGGCTCAGAGGGCGCTCGGTGAGCGCCCTACATTAACTGAATTGGGAGCGGTCCGCAGAGAGGCCCAAAAAGAGTTGGTCCAACAGTGGTCGCGGGACCTCGCCGCGGCCACATCAGGGAGGTGGACGCTTGACGCGCTCGGACCGGTTTTGGAACACTGGCTCGAGCGCCCTCCGTCGTCTTTTGTAACGTTCCGTTTGGTGCAGGTGCTGTCCGGACACGGTTGTTTCCGGAAGTACCTGCACCGGATAGGTAGGGAAGAGTCCCCGTCGTGCCCGCATTGTGGCGCGGCGGAGGACACGGCGGAGCACACGCTCTCTGTGTGCCCGTCATGGTCCGCCCAGCGCGCGCAACTATGCACTGCGGTCGGACCAAACCTCTCGCTCCCGAACGTGGTAGAGACCATGGTACGGAGCGAGAGGGCCTGGGCGGCAACCGCTTCCTTTTGCGAGGACGTTATCTTGCAAAAGGAGGCGGCGGAGCGTGAACGAGAGGATGATCCTCTGGCTCCGTTGCTCCGAAGACGTAGGAGGGGGCGAACGAGGCGCCAATTTAACAGCCTCGCCCCTCCTAGCGGAGGCATGCGGGTGGCGGGTGCGGGGGCACCCCCATCCGCCTTGCACGCGTCTCCGCAGCCACCTGACAGGAATAGCTCGGTACCCCCGGCTATCCCTGTCGCCCCCCCGGATGGAGGGGGACAAGTGGTGCCCGCCGTGTAGGGCGGGCCGGTCGCCGGAGGTGTTTACGGCAGCGAAGGCTGTGCCGAGATTCCCGTAAACACCTCCACTCAGGCGTTGAGGGGTACCGCGGAGTTTTAGTGGGTACACCCCGGCCACTACCATCTTTGGCCGGAGCAGGGGCCCCCACTCCAGGGCCTCCGGGAGTCCCACACACCACCCTGCCCCCCCGGGTAGGGTGACGGTGCGTAACGCATTTCTTCGCGATATAAAAAAAAAAAAAAAAAAAAAGGCAGTTGGGTAACCAGCGCACTGTCGTATGGGCGTGTGAAGACGGCAGCGTGATTAAGAAAAGTTGTCACTTTAAATCTCTTGGTACAAAATAAGTTTTCTGATGCATATCAACTGAGCGTCCATTTTCCACAAACTTTAAAACTCGAATATGGCTGGAAAAAATATACAATGTACCTATTTCTTTTGTCACATTATTTTACGCGTGCAAATTTTTAATATGTTATTCTTAAAATCCACATTGACACAATATTATTTAGCGTTCATGGAGTGTTTCATGAATTTAAAAAACAGATAAGTATACAATTTTAAAGAGTGATGATAAAAATCAATTTAGTTTATGGAAAAACTGTAATGTTATACTAAGATACAATTTGGAAAAGAGGTCCAAAAATTACATGTATTGTATATTTAAGTTCTAATAAAATATATTAGGTTACTTGTCATTGGTATCCCTACCCTTACAAACCGTAGAAAAAAAAAATTATAAGTTGTTGGTAATAGAGGTAGAATATATTAACCGTAGACAACCGATCACTTTATAGAAAATGACTATCAGTCAATATATAAAAGTGTTATACCTAAATTGACGCGGAGAAAATTGAAACGACGTTAAAATTAATGACCGAACTATTGCTCAGCGTATTAGCTCTACTATTTTTAAATAACCTTATAATATGCATGAGATATCATAAAAAATACGTTTGGCGTTTATTGAATATGAATGCGTAAATTATGATAAAATTGGTCTCCTTCCTGATTTAAGTGAGAACAAAAGTCTGACGTCATTCGCTTCACTAAATTAAATATAAGATATATACATATTATAATCATTCTTACCGGTTTCGGTCACGGTAGCGGTCAATATCAACAAAGATTTTCCAACTACGTAGGAGAATATGTTGGGTCAAATGGTTGTCCCAACCCGAAATTTTAACCCAGCTCGTTGTCAGGTACTACTAGTAGTTTAACAAAGCAATTGTTATGCCTTATCCCTTTTACCATAAACGTATTTCATATAAAATAAAATCAGCTACATGCATACCAAAGCTCTCTACCACAGATTTTTATAAAATCGGTTCAGCTGTTTCAAAAATAATTGGAAGAAACCAATTGGCAGACAGATCAAAACGTGTTATAAGTAAATCATGCTCTAGAAAAGATAGGGTATCTAAATAGAGGCGCAAAATGATATTAACAGGTTTCAATACTAAGAGAAACCCTTGTTCCTGCGTTTCAGGACACCAAACAAAACTTAGTAGCCCAAATAATAATAATTATAATAATAAATTTATTTATTTATACTTACACAAAGATCCATTTTTATCAGTAACAATGATTCTTAATATCTATGTTAGTAAGTACTTACAAGAAAAACACATTTAACTTAATTAGCATAATGTGTACGCGCGTTTTAAGTAGGTCTTACCTTGTTTCAGGTTTTGTAAATATTATATGGTCCAAATATATGTACATGATACATGATTCTGTACAAGAAAAATCAGGTCTCGTATAGGACTATAAATAAGGTTGCATATATTAGATAATAACAACATCGCAACGGCAGAGAATGCATTTTATCGTTGAACGCGATTATTTGTATCCAATTTCCTTCTTCTGCTAGCGTTGACAAAAAATATTCCCGAGGGTGGACAGATTTAAAGCGGTCTCAATCAAATCATCACAAGGTACCTAACTGAACTCACCCCGGATCTATGAATAGTAATCTAGTCCAAAAATTACATTCAGTATAGTTCGGTAATAGCAACAATTACACTTGAGGTTAGTAAACCAGATGTATGTAATTAAAGTATTATTTTTTATTAAATATACCTACGGGATCAGGGTTCAATTTCAATTCTAAATTTTCATGGAGGTGAGGTAAAATATTTTTGAAAATAAATTGTCTTTGCGACAAGTCTTCAAGGTCCGGGTAAATTTACTATGTATATAATGAATATTTGATAATTGTCAATGCAATGCAATTAACTATAATAGATTGACAATCTACTTAGTTTAATAAAAAAAAACTTTAGAATTTTTATATTTCTAAATTAATTAGGTACTGTTTGAACCGCATTGTAAGTATATGCATTTTAACCTCGGTATTTATCACTCCAAATTCTTGGATTGTTTGATGTGACGTTTGTAAAAAACATCCATCCTTACTATTCTTTTATATTATCACATATTAACAGACCTTGTTCACTATGAAACGAATTAAAAACAATTTACTGCGTCGTCCAAAACTTCCTTACATCCAATATTTCACTCATCTCGATTATCTACTTAATTACAAGGCGGCCGATACCCTAGTTTGCACAGACCTAATTAAGATGCCGATATAAAACGTCCTTTAACCCTCCGTTGACAAAAAAGCGTCCCCGACGGGGAGGCTCAAAGCGATCTCAATAATAAAGGTGCAGCGGACACTCATCGGCAGCGCGCGTTAATAATTCATGAACATGCTTAGCGCGTGCTCCTCATCACGGCGCACTTAACCCGTGATCGCTTCACCCTTGTGTACGGTCCATGGAAAATTCCCTTTTGTCGAATATTTAACGGTTTTCGCCCACAAAATTCAGCGCAGCCGACGAATACTAACGGTAATGCGGAACGCTTTCGATAATTTTGGTTTTCGTTATCTGTTCTTGGTTTTCATGCGGATTCCAAAAAAATGGTGATCAGAAATATTATTCAATTTGAGCGGGCATCAAATCAACTTATTTTTGTCAGCAAAACCACGAAACGATAATATTTTCGACAAATTATTCATTTGAATGTATTTCATATGACCACTATTGTTTTATGTAATTTAAACTTACATTTAAATGTAAAACTATTGTTTAAGTAGTAATTTTTCTTTAAGTTTTGATTAAAACTCGAAATTTTACATGAAAATAAATTAATGAAAATAAAGAAATTTATTGTATGTACATCCATGATAAATATTACGAGTAGGTACCTCTATAAGCATAGACAAAAGTGTTATTTAACATGTTCATTTTCATATAAGTACTGAGTATGATCTATTTGGTTGAGTAAGACAGACACTTCCATGTGAGTACCTTAAAGTCAACATTTCAAATTCAAACGGCACAAAATACGACACAGGAAGGCACTATCTCCGAATATTTTGGGACTACATTTTGTATCACGAACTCCGCATGTCCATGCAAGTTACATTATTATGTCTTTTGCTGCATGGCCAGAAATAGCGATAGTTCTTTTGTGTAGTCGCGTTTTTTTTACAAATTATAGGTACCTACACCTTTTTAATTGATTTGAATTTGGTTTTTAAACGAATTTCTAACTAGTAAATAAAAAAAAACTTTATTTAAGCCCCTTTTATTAATTTATCGGGACGAATTCTATTTCATTGAAATTTTATTTGTATCCAATAAGTGAAGATGATTGCTGTATATATTAATTATATAACATCTGCCGTAGTTTACGGTATTTAATAAACGTCTGCTATAAACATTTATCATTTCATAGGTACGCAAGTACACCCTTTTAATTTCTCCAACACTCAACGAATGAACTTTTAACATGAAACGTTTATCCGTCGCATCATCACGGGAAAGCTTTTAAAACAATTAGTTTGTTGCCCAATATCGGCTCGGACTCACTTAATTTAATTCCACATGTCAATATAAAAATACAAGATTCATTATTTTACCTATCTAACATCCGCTCTCATCACATTACAACTTTGAACCTTTCAAGCATATTAATACCTAACTGCAAATATTTTTAAAGTAATTAACCTACACATTATTTTTTTCATACGTGGAGAAGTACTCTAAACATGATTAATTAATGTCTATGCACAGGAATCAAAACATTGTCAATCTTAAGGTAGGAGTGTCCAAAATATGTCTGTACTTACTAAATTGTAACCCTTACTTACAAGATGCGCTTACCAAAGGGTAGCTAAGTAATGCTATAAATAGGTTCACCCATTTACCACCCCATAACCGTACACGGTGCCGTGTTTCACATATTAACCTAAAACGGTTTGCTCCACTAAACATTATCAGCTCAACAAGTTATGGTGGATTTTATATGTGGCACTTTGAAGTGAACCAGTCTTCTGTAAGGGTTAATTAGGCGAAAGATTCACACGACCGCTGGACCGAGTGATCGCATTAGACAAATTAGAACATATTATTGAGCAAAGGACCCGTTTATAACTCTGCAAAAATAAACATACTGGAACTTTTTTCAATAACAACCTTTTTACTGCTGTTTTAAGAGAGATAATCGCGTGTTTCTTGTTTTATAATGGCAGAAGAAGTTGGCCCATACAGTAAGGGCTGCTACATGATTAATAACACCGCATTGGTTCGATTGGCAAACGATTTTACATGCTTGGAATTTTACGAAACAAATGAATTCTGCTTAAGTTAAGTAGTTACTTAAATACTTTTACATTTCGAGTACAAAAATGTTTAATATATGTTGTATTGTAATAGTCAATTCTTTTACGCTTCGTTTATCGTATTTAAAGTATATGACCCGGCAAAATCCAAGTTAGCGTAAGTTATTTTTGATTAGGATCTTAATTTCTGCTAATTGCATTACAAAGGTCAACCATCGGTTTCTTAATTATTTGCGATATGGACAGTTTACTGCTATCGACTGATCAGATAGATAAATTTAAAAGATCACTCGCCAAATGGCCAAATTAGGGTACTTATTGCATTACCTATATAAATTGATAAATAAATAAATTAAAATTTTTAGTGTTATTGCTTCGTACATACGACGAACGTTCATGTGACAGTACCTACTCTAAATATACTTACGTGTAGGTATATTTATAACTACCTATATTTTTAAACAAATTTCAAAAAAAAAAAGCAATATGTAAGTAAAACCTATATTTATGAACCGCATTAATCACAATAATATTATTATGGGTTCAAAACAAATTACCTGTGTGAATATTTATTTGGACTATTAAATTTTTATATGTGTCCTAGTAATAGAAATATTTCGTCTAATTATCCAAATTTGATTGATACCGCGGATGCTGTTTAGTTTAAAAATATATATATTTAAAATGAAGGTGAAACAGGCAATTGAAATCAACCAGTTATGTTAAATATACTCTCGAGTCCATGATCATGTCGTTGACCCTGCGCTTTACATATTTAATAATACCTAATATAAGTGTGACCTTACCAAATCTACGATAATACGATACACTATTATGTCATCATTATAAAATAAATACAGTTCATAATTTCAGAGTAGGTAAGTGCATTTACTATAACTTTTAGATACCTACATAAAGTGTGTACCATTTAATCTATAGTTACTAATATATAAAGCTGAGTTTGTTTATTTGTTTTCTTGAATGCGCTTATCTCAGTAACTACTGGTCCGAATTGAAAAATTCCTTATGTGTTATATAGTTAATTTATCGAGAAAGGCTGTGAGCTACATAACATTAATTATAAACGCGGATGAAACCGAGGGCACAGCCAGAAGCGGATATTTCTGTGATGTCAAATTACTGAAGGTGCTAGCTGTTTTCGGGATGCATTGGTGTAATGTAAAGTCAAAATGTTCGGCTTTATTTTTTTTTTTTTCGGAAATACAAGTATACGGGTGTACCTATATGTTACAGCTAATGTTATTAAAGGGTTATTATTATTAATAACTGGCCATTTTACATAACTGGAAAAATAAATATGGGGATTAGAGAATGTGATAAAGTAATCATTCTAGCCGGGCATTATTCATATTAGCTAATCATAGTTGGCCAAAGTGCCAGGTTTGCTTTAGCCTCCCTGATCTCCATACCATAAGATGATACCATGAGAGTTGTACTGTTCCTGGTTGGGAACTTATAAGGAGGGTTAACTGTTCACTACCCTTATTAGTTAAACAAACAAGTCACAATTTCATCAATTTGTTTCTTCAATTTTATCTTTATATGATTAATTTTACGATACTTACATATAGGTATTTTTTTTAATGATCTAGGCAAATATTACTCCTAAACTAATAAAGCTAACTTAGTTGTGACAGTTTTTATATTATATTTTTGTAGAGGAAGGCACGCTTAACAACAAAAATTGCATTTTTCAATAATATTCCCAATTCATGTACATACGGCGGGTAAATATTTTTTTTCAACCTATTATTATACTGTTTTAAGCGTGATTTGATTATTAGTTAAAATATCAACTATACATAGATAACCATGCTAAATTATAGTTTTCTGGTAGGTACTAATGGCGGACGGACAAACAGACGAATTTGGCAAAATCATGTGCTGGACTGCGGAGCCCTAATCACCCGGGGTGTTCCACCGCATCGCTCCTGGAGAGGGGCCCTGGGAACCCCTCCCACCTGCGGTAGCTCTTACGGGCACGACTTCAATATCGCTTAATTGACCCATACCTACGTAAACTAGACGTCTGGCTAGGATGCAGTTGATGGACCCCTGGATCTATCACCGGCTAGCCGAGACTAAGGCGGTATGCGTGCCGTGAAGTGCCCACGACACCGACCAGGCCTACGGCGGCGCATGGGTTGGGAATTCGGGTTTCGTTCCGCCCCCTTTGTGCCCTCTCCTTTTGCGTCATGACGATATCGCCAAATGTCACCATCGCACTCCAGGCCTGCCCACTGCCGACCATAGCTCGTGTGATCGCCAATAGTGATAGGTCTCCACCTATAACCGCAGACAGGTGACTGCGCGGTATTCACCATGCTAGATAAAGTCCTGGCTCCCTTATCTACAGTATGGCGGTAGATTCGCGTCTTGCTACCTGGCATAGATATTTGCCAAAGCATCCATGGTCAGAAAGCACCTGCGCTAGATGGAATGTCATTAAGCCTTGTTTTGTAGTCGACCTAATCTCGGAGGACCGGCTTTATTATCTACTAGTACCCGGCTAGCTCCCGGGTTGATAAGTCTCTCCGACCATACGACGGGCAATGCTTGTTCCGAACCGGTGGTAGATTCATATTATTAGTTGATTTTCTTGTTGAACATACATACATAGCATCACGCCCATAATCCCCGAAGGTAGGCAGAGTCAAAGGAGCAGCAGGTCCCTTTAAACACACATACATAACATACATACCATCACGCCCACGATCCCCGAAGGGGTAGGCCTAGGGGACAGCAAGCCCCTTCAACCACATTCAGCCAAAAATAAATAAATAAAGCCGGGCTGGGTCAGATGGAAAATTGTGAAAAAGCAGTGACAAGCGGCTAACCTGTCGCCTACACAATCACACACCCAAAACCCGATATACCATTAGTCGCCTTTTACGACATGCTAGGCAAGAACCACAGTTGGCATATTCTTTTTAATTTTCTCCTTTAACCACATTTAGCCAAAAACAAAACTGGACTGAGTTAGATGGAAAATTATGAAAAAGTAGTGACAAGTTGCTAGCTCGTCGCCTACGCAATCACATACGCAAAACCCCTTATAGATACCATTAGTCGCCTTTTACGACATGCTAGGCAAGAAACACAGTTGGCACATTATTTCTAAGTCCCAGACCAACATCGGGACACACAACAGGACATTTCTTGTTGAATTGACGATTTATAAGTGTTTGTTTCAAACCTTTATAAATAAAGTGTATTTTGACTTTGACTTCGCTTCATGCCGCCAATCTTGGACCTCGCGGGAGTGAGGACGAAAATTCACTCGAACCGATGGCTTCGACACGTCTCCGCAAGAACCGCAGCCTCTAGCTCCCATGGAACCCTAATGTTTCAACAAAGTTAACTCAATTCTATTCATTGTGTTCTATTACTTTATCCAACTTATACATATATTATATATAAATGACTGTATATATATTATAGACAAAGTGGTAACTTTGTTGTTCTAATACATCACGGAATACGGATTATAATTTCGTGTGGCTGAAAAATACTAAGCTGATTCTGATTTTAGACAATCAAATATCCATATGGTAACAAGTTGTTTTCTTGTAGATCAAAGTCAATGTAATCACCATATTATTACGTTTACCGAAGACTTAGAATGTGAGAAGAAATGACGTTTGATTTCTGTCGTAACAAAACTAGTTTCAAATATGGTTTTGTAATTATGTTGACATCATACAATTGCCAGCTTTATGTTCCGTTCTCAGTCGAAGTTTGCTTGGACTGTGATCCTGGTTATATCGCATCTGGTTATCACATCGAAACAATTGGCATCTGGCCTTCGTAACTCAGAGAGGGAAACCAGACAAATTGGATCATGGTTACACATCGATAGTTATGTGAAGGAGTACCTAGTCACGTACCAAAGGTACGTGATCAGGATTGTTTAAACCAACAAGCGCGTGTCCTTACCATTGAGCTACTGGTTGTAGGTAACAAATACTAAGCTTTATCCTTACCACGATAGAAAAGTATTTGTATCTCAGATATTTGTATCTGATAATGGCAGTTGCATAAGAGACAACAATAAACAATATAATTACATATAAGCTTAAAAATTGTATATGGTAATATTACAAACTTTTTATATTATGTAGGTACATCTTACAGAGAATTTAATAATAGTTAGTTTGACCGAGTTTATCTTACATATAAGATATTTACGAATAATAGATATTTACCTTGATCGGATCTCGAAAGGCGCGTAACACTTTCTTTTAAATGTTAAGAGAATATTAATTACTAGCTGTGCCAGCGGTGTCACCCGCGTTTATGCTTAATATTATAAAGACTATTTCTGTCATACATGATTTCTATGTAACTTTAACCATTATGGCTGCACACTTCTCCCGTTTTCCCAACATTTCCCTTCACTACTCTGCTCTCATTGATTGTAGCGTGATGAAAAGTATACTATAACCTGCCCAGGAGTATGAAAAATAATTGTACCAAGTTTCGTTTAAATCCGTCGAGTAGTTTTTGTTTCTATAAGGAACATACAGACAGACAGACAGACAGACAAAAATTTTACTGATTGCATTTTTGGCATGAGTATCGTTCACTAATCACCCCCTGATAGTTATTTTGAAAATATATTTCATGTACAGAATTGACCTCTCTACAATTTTATTATATGTAGGTATAGATGACTCAATGCGCATAAAAACCCGAAAGATTTGCCTGTGAGCCTGTGTAAGCAGACAGCTACTTCTTACACAGATTTTTAAATCGAATATTGAACGTTTCTATACCAACAGCTCGATAATGCTCACAATCATCATGAATGACCACATCAACCTGCTCGTACAAAAAACTGGGAAGCTATGATTCAATTTGTTTGATTCTTTTAATATGATGGTAAGATTGCAGCCGCTTCTTTGTAATAAACAGGTTAACTAGATTTAAGATCACGATGCAAATGGACGACTAAGCTAAAAAGAAAAAAAGAATACGCGTGTTCAATTAAGCTTTAGCTTACACATAAAGCTACATTAATACAGCAGACATCATCATGTCGCTACATATTCTTGATTATTATGCAATCTTTATATAAACCAAGGCTAAGAATATGGGATGCGACCATCCAACATGTCTATAATCGATGGCTGTTAAAGTAATTGTTACCTTCAATGATGTCAAGGTTGAATCGAATCAGTTATCAAAGACATTCTAGTCAAAAAGCAATAAGCATTGTACATATTCACTGCGAAATATTCACATACCTATACTTAATTGCATTGTTGGTCTGTTTTAATAAGATCTTTTTTCTATATTATCGTTTGTTTTTATCAGATTGTAGTGTACAAAATTGAAGACATTGTATTTCATTGTATACCTAATGATTTAGATACAAGTGAGGTGGGGTAAGACAAACATAGTTTCCTCCTAATTAGTACAGATTAAAATTTATTGCATAATTGTTCGTCCTACCTTTGCACCTAAGGTAACATTAATAAAAAGAAATCATAAACTTTAATGTAAATGTGAATATAGCTCTGTAAATGTGTTAAGAACGGTTATATTAATCAAAACAGTTATATATGAAAACTGTTAGTCTTCCTCCATTCAAGGGGTAAGACTAACAGAAATTAATTTACTTTCAAAATATAGACTTTTGTTGTTTCTGATTAGACATAATAAAAGCTAAATTAATAAAAAAACAATTGGTAAAGAAAAAAGGTTTAACCGCCAAAATCTTATTAAAACGACGACTAGACAAGCAACGGTTATTTACTCACATCTGTCAAGATTTTATTTTTTACTAGCTGTGCCAGCGGTGTCACCCGCGTTTATGGTTAATATTATAAAGACTATTTCCGTCATACATGATTTCTATGTAACTTTAACCATTAAGGCTGCACACGCGACGGAAGCCTAAAAAATGGAGTAACTTCTCCCGTTTTCCCAACATTTCCCTTCACTACTCTGCTCCTATTGATTGTAGCGTGATGAAAAGTTTACTATAACCTGCCCAGGAGAATGAAGAATAATTGTACCAAGTTTCGTTAAAATCCGTCGAGTAGTTTTTGTTTCTATAAGGAACATACAGACAGACAGACAGACAGACAGACAAAAATTTTACTGATTACATTTTTGGCATCAGTATCGATCACTAATAACCCCCTGATAGTTATTTTGAAAATATATTTCATGTACAGAATTGACCTCTCTACAGATTTATTATAAGTATAGATATGTTGGCAAAACTGACATGTTGCGGCGACATCTATAACGTAAATTAAGAACATCTCTACTGTTTTATTGACTAATGGAACTAGGTAAGAAAGCTGTATTTATTGATATATCTTAGAGTGCTAGTCTTTCCCCGGTGGTAGTCTTACCCCACCTCACCTCAAATAAAAAAAAATAAATAATCTACTTACTTACATTGATTGTCGAGCGACTTGTCGCTTAAAAAACATACAGTGTGACGCAAAAAATGAGTAAGTGTTACTTAAGTCTATTATTCATGAAACTCTTTATGTAAATTTATCTTTTTAACAATGTGAAATAATAATTGTCATAATAATATGTTGGTCGGGGACTAAAAAAAGAATGTGCTAACTGTGTCTCTTGCCCAGCATGTCGTAAAAGGCGACTAATGTTATATGGGGTTTTGGGTATGTGATTGTGTAGACGACAAGCTAGCCACTTGTCACTACTTTTTCACAATTTTCCATCTATCCCAGCCCAGTTTTGTTTTTTGGCTGAATGTGGTTAAAGGGGCCTGCTGCCCCTTTGACTCTGCCTATCCCTTCGGGTATTATGGGCGTGATGTTATGTTGTGTGTGTATTGTTATGTTATGAAATATTATATTAACAGTTTTCCTGGAACATTTTTACTCATCTACAGAGTTGAATTTACCACACGAAGTTGCTAATATTGCGGTTGGCGTTCCAGGTCCAATAGTTTAAATCATAAAACCAGGAGGCTGATTTAAGTATTTATAGATACATACATGTTACATACCCATTAATTACTGGATTATGGTTAACCAAATAACAATGAGGTCTAATTAAATTAGTTTACTGCGGTTGAGCACGACGGCCTGGTTCGTTTGATAGCGACTGTTTAATAGCTTTGATAGGTTAAATACCTAGGGAGACTAATTATTATAATCATAAAGTACCTAACTAACGTGAATTTAAACAGTATTCTTGCCAATCCATACTAAAATTATAATAAAGCTGAAGAGTTGGTTTGTTTGTTTGCTTGAACGCGCTTATCTCAGGAACTACTGGTCCCCCCCCCGCCGGGGTCCTCGGTTTGTCGTACCGGGGGGGCTTAGTAGGCCCTGACATGGCAGGGCTGAAGCGAAGAAGGACCCCGAGGTGAGCCGCAACTGCACGACTTGTTACCGGGCAGTTTCGGCGGTCCGGCTGTAGACCCACTGCGGCCGGACCAGGGTTGCCGAGGAAGAGGAGGAGCTGAGTGTTGTCGTTGCTCGCCTCCCTATCCTCGGCAACCCGACAGGGGCGCGCTGGGTCGCGCTGTGGTGGGTCGCAGAGGGATTGAGCGTCTCGATGCTCTCCCTCTGCGACGACAGGGTTAAGCCCTCAATCTGGGTCGCCGGGCGGAAGGCGGCCCCTTCGACGAGGCGCTCTCCGCGTGCCCCTCTGGCTTAGCAGAGGGCACAGCGCGAGAGTGGGCCCACGACGCCGGTCACGGGGATGATCGGCGTCTGAATCCTGGGCGGAGTGGTTGAGACATGCTGGGTGGCCTGGCATGTCTCGACGCGCGCGCGTGCTCGGTGCTGTGCATCCGACGACTGTTGTCGTGGGCTGCACAGCATCGACCACCGCCGCGCGAGGTGGGCCGCGTAGCGCGGCACGCGCATCACCGGAGGAGCAGTGGTATAGTCCCGACAGTGGGGATACAGGCTCCTCCGGAACTGCGCCGCTGGAGGCCACGTTGGGGTTTAAGTCGGTTCGAGTCCGACACACCGCCCTCTGCTTCCCCGAGTAGAGGGTGACGGCTCGTGGGAGTTTCCCCAACTAAAAAAAAAAAAAAAAAAAAAAAGGAACTACTGGTCCGATTAGAAAAATTTTTTCAGTGTTAGATAACCCATTTATCAAGGAAGGCTAAAGGCTATTATAACAATAACCACAAACGCGGATGAAATCGCGGGCACAGCTAGCATTATAAATAAAAACCTAAATCTGTCTGTAGATATGTCTTACCAGTTCATACACATTCACAATGTGAACGAAATACCTACATATATTTATATTTAACGTCATATACCTAGGTAGGTATAGTATATTCACGTAGGTACGTGTACTACGTTAAATATAATCGTATTTATACACAATAGGTGTGTCTACTAAGTATACCTTGACAAGCTCATATCTTTTTAATCATGGTAGGACATAGTAGAAATCTTTACTCTTGTAAAACGAGTGTTTTTTTTCTATGGAAAACTAATTTTACTCAATTAAAGATAAAATATAAAACTTGAAAAAAATTAAATGATTGATAAAACATAAACAACATTTATTGTAATATATAACCCGGTAGGTAGTGCGTGTACTGTATACGTATTCTTTTTTAGCGCATTGCGAATTTTTAAATCAAGAGCAAAACATTTTGAAACCTGAATACTTTACTATCAAATAGATAACTCCATAAATCAATTGGAAATGTAGTACTTAAGGAACATACCTATCGTGTAATAAAAAACAGACTCCGACCAAACTCGTACGTGAATATAAAAAAATAAGGTGCAAGTAAACCTCTAAAATCAAAAATTCTTTATCCCCGCCGCCTTCCGGATACGTTTCAAAAACCTCGCCATGTTTCTATTTCGATTACTGAAATATCGGAAAATATAAATGCTATCGTATTTTGGCGCGACAGGCGGAAATAAAGCCTGTCGACAAATCGACAGACGAGACGAGTCGCTAGCGAGCGATCGGACACGCGGGAACCGTACGCAAATATTATACAGAGTTTGAAAAAACCCACCAAGCTGACGTCACCAGCGGAATCGGACTACGGGCATGAGCTTTTGATAGAAACGAAATTACTAGAGCTGCGAAATGATAACGATCTTATATTCATGTAAATTGGAATCGTTTTTAAGATCCCTTACAACCTTTTTTCTTTTAATGAAACAGTAATAAAATGATAACTGGAAAGCTGTTAGAAGTATGGAAAAATACGAATCTTAAAGAAGTTTATAAAGCGCTAAATATTTTTTTACTAAGAGAAGACTATTGTATTTCTGAAAAGGAATTTAATTAGTTGAATACTTAGGAAGTGGATTAACTCTTTCGAATACTCTGTACTTATAACAGAAAAAAACCTTTATGTACCTACATAATTAAAATTTCCGGTGAATTAACGTCCACAGAAAGTACTGTTTTATTATGTTATCTTAAATAACAAGACATGTAAAAAAAGGAATACTGTGCGTGGTGTCTGATGTTTAAGTTGATTAAAATCCTTCCGCATTATACCAACCTATTAATAGCTATCTCACGAATACTAATTTAACTTAATAAATATTTAAAATATATGACAACAAAATTTCAATGTTTTTTATGCATCATTAGTGTGACGTATCTTATATTATAAACACTTTTTGTCACGTGTAACCTTTTTTTCAACTGTGAACAAGAAGAGGAAGACTTATAGATAAACTTTTGTTCTCGAAGTAATTGATAGATTCCTCCCCACAATTTACCCTAACCTTCTAGCCGGAACTACAGCATTGCAGCATTTGCAGGTACTTGATAGCTATTACCTAAATAAATAATTTAGATGTACTTACTCTGAATTCTCCCGGGTTCTGTTCTGCTTTCCAATCCGCACATACTAAGTTCATTAGTCCTGAATAAATATAAAACGAAGTCGTATGAACAACTTTATTTATATTGTTCATATAGTCGATTTTCTAAATGAATAATCCGGAAATTAATAAATATATTAAAATAGCTCTAGTTTTATTTCAGCTAAATTATTTAGCTGAAAGAAAACTAGACTTTAGAAAACGACTACTAAAAGAAAACTAGACTTTAGAAAACTAGCTTTCAGCACTCAATAGTTGAATGTACCTACCTATCTACGCAATGTATAAAGTCGTCGAAACTGGTATAAATTATCATATGAGGCTTTACTTTCTGATACATCAAACTCGAACTTGACACTTATAGTTAGCTAGCCGATGGTTTAAGAAATTATCAAAACGATAATCATCATAGTATTCTCACAGCGATCATAATAAAAATACCGAGAATAAAGAATACCAGCAATAAACCTTGATAGCCGTGTTGAGTAATCACATTCGGTCTTCACACCAAAGCTTGAATCTTGTGAGTAATAACTCATACACCAAAAGTCACGGACGTTATGTCAATGACCTTCAAACCGTGTAGAGATGAACTTCTAGGTACTACTGTAAAAAGAAACGAGTTCTTTGCTCCCGTGAAATACTACTACTTTGGGAACTTTTGACCGTACTAATATAAGTGGCTAACAGGGAATTTTGGACACTAGAAATTTAAACATGTCTATGTTTATTAATCTTGGTAAAAGAGTATTATAACAACGTTATTATTCTATGATGCGGAATTATTCTCAAATATGTATCTAGTATTGTACAACTTTGGTAATCTTTGTAAAACTCGCCGAAAACCCAACCAAGTGATGTATGTATCGTAATTTTTTAAATGTACACTTGGATTATGAATTAATTTCCAAAGGAGCCCTTTTATATCGGAACTTCAATAAAAAATAAAGAATCGGTGCCAAAATAGGGCCGCGAATAAAAATCTTATAAAGCAATGCAGCTGAATTTGAAAGAAACTTCTAAGAAAATTCACTACTTGAGTAGATAAAGAATTGTGCTACAAATAAGTAGATACTTACATTCATCAAGTATTAAACAAGTTTTAAATTTGAACATTTGAGTGTTACAATCCTTCTCTGTCGGGACTCGTCCTAACAGACAGATGAGATGTCGAAGGATGAAAAGATGTTACCAATCTTTCCACATTAGTTGTGGTTTGATTGGACCTATTACCATCATACTTTGGTGTGATTAAATACTCGGAGTTCTTAAATCAATTTAAATAACTAACTAACTAACTAAACAATTTAAATCTAATTTAATTGGTTTACGAATTTTAAATGGGTTTACTTTATATGTAGGTATATACTTACCTCTTAAAAACCGTGGTTATCACTTATTTTAGATGTCGCATAAACTAAGTTACTCTAACAGTGAAGTGATATTTATTAAAGAAGGTGCACTTTTAGAATAATATGGTAATCCTAAATATTAACATCCAATTATGTATCCATAAAGGTAGAGATTTTATGTGCTGCTTATTGACTTAGATTTCGTAATTCATTTTATTCATTAATTTTACATAATTTGGTCTTTATTATAGCGAAATTATAATAAATAGCATGGCTGAATATATCTGTATGAGACCGGCCATTTGTGCACGGAAATTGAAATCTCAATTGGAAGGAGATTTGATGAAAATGTTTACCTAATTCTCTTTGGTTTTTTAGAATTCCTAGAATTAATAAATGTAAGTATTTAATGAAAACTTAGATAAACTTTCGGTAGATAACTATACGAAAGTAACCATAAAAATACATTACGAGTTACGATATTAATGATGCTTATGAGGATTAAAAGAAAAAGTCCGGAAAGTTCGAGTTCCGATTCTCAATTGCGTAAATCTATTATAACCATGATAAATTATTGTTTTTGGTAATAAGTAATATATAAATTCCTTGCCTATTCAGCATATTGAAACGCACATCCAGAGCAGGCATGATAACCGCTTTTCGTCAATGAAGAGCTCGTCGCCCAACGCAAGTAGCCACGTTCATTACTTGGACAAAGGTGAGTGTTTTCCACGTTAAATTGAGTGTAGAGAGGCAATCCGAACTGGGCGTCTGGTCACGACACCGGGGTCTGACAGACCGAGTTTTTTAATTTTTGGCCCCGCTCTCGCAGCACACGCCTTGTTATTTGTTTTAACCCGAGTTTTGCGAGTTTACAGATTGCGAGGTGCGTTCGTCGAAATTCGAACTGGCGAAATAAGTTTTTACAGTATGCGGTGATTGACTGTTCACGTGAACAATAGTGGACCGCAGCCGGATTTGGGATAGACCCGGTAGATTTTTTTTATGAAAAAGTATTCGGAAATTCCATTAGACGAGATGAAATGCTCTTTTAGTTTGTTTTTCTTTTGCTTTGTGAACTATGCAAAGGATACTTTAGCATTGAACAAACGAATATCAACTATCAACTGTCTACATATTAAAGCAATTATTACAACATAGACAAGAAATGTTTCCAAAATTATGAAATGTTGTGTATTAGGTTACTCGTTTATATAGTCGTTTGGTATATAATCTTATTGCCCCTATTCTTTTCAGGAACTTTTGAGTTGTTTGTTTTTCACAGGCAAGTACATATTTAGCTATGGAATGATATTCTTTTAAATTAAATGGTCATATAAAATCAAAACACCATTTAAATTTTGATTTAATTAAACTGACAATAATATAGGAGAAAGAAAGAAAGAACATCCTAAACATTATTTTGCTTTAATTTTCATATTCCTTGTTTTAACTACAAAGGATACAGCTTTGTGGTTAAAATAAACAGAAACAATAGGCAGAAAAATAAATAATGTGTACGACCAATATCTAAGGAAGTAAAACGTGTGTTCGCTAAAATTCCCAATTCCATATTGAACTGCGTCATAAAATAGTACTGATTAAAATTTCATATTATTTAGCGGATAGTTACGCGCCCAATGACCCGATTGATATAGGCTGAATGAATAGTCGATCGGGGCCAAATTAAACTGTTCGGTCGAAGGCCCAGCCCCGGGCTGCGGAGCTAATGAAATATTTATGGACTCCACTTGAGCGGACCATGCAGTCAACGCCGACGACTAGTTTGTCATAGAAAACTTCTTATGATTTAAATTTTGAACTACTTATAGGAAACCTTCCCAAAAGTAAGTAAGGGATGACTATAATGCGCTGATTTCCATGTTGGTCTAGAACTTAAGTCACCAACCAACACAAGTTTAGACTTTTTTTACAACACCGCTTAAAGTTAAGGCTATTTTAATAAGATCGGCAAAACAGTGAATTTTTAGAACATTTAGTCAGTCTTTTGTTGATTGCATGACATTAGATAAGTACGCTAGACATTTTTACTGTAACCACATTTGACGGTTACCTGATGACTGTATTTACTCGAAAGCCTAATTTAAGCTACCTGATACTTTATCCAGTGAACGCTGGCCAGAACACCATCACTCGCCAGTCCACGGAGTCGTAAAATGCCACTAAAGTGCTATTGGATGTTGAGTTTGAGGGTGTAGGCGACAAACTACTTTTAAACTTTGCTTGTCCTTTTGGGTATTGTGGAAGTGATAGTTTGATAGCATTACATTAATTGATAACATTAAGGAAAAATTTTAAGAAAAAAAAACAACAATTTTTATTATGTTTTCTTATATCAACAAAGTTGCCATCAGACAATTACTAGATAATACTAACAGAATTTGGCACAGAAATGACTTCATCATACAATTATACCTAAAATATATTAACATAAAACATTTTGTAACAGTGTATGACTTTTCTTACATTATTTTGGTATCTACTAATTACAAAAGTGTATAAAACAAATAAAATCTATTTGATCATCAACCCAGTATGACTATGATCCTAGATGTACTGAGACTTTATTGTATTAATGAGACTGTCATTGGACCTTTGTAGTGGAGTTATTGTATGGGAGTAACCAAATTGGCAAACTTTCAGGATTAAAAAAAGTAGATTATGTTTAGCCCGTCAATTAGAATAGCAAAATATTGAATAGATATATATCTTTGCTTTATCCAATACCTAATAGAAAATTTAGGAAGATACATCGCTTTAAAGTTCTGGAGAGAAGCGGGTTTACGTTACTTATAGGGCCTACAATTTAAGCCTCGCTGTGTAAAAAAGTTACAAACTAATTATTTTATCTTTTTACTTACTTATTTAATCAACAATAAAGCAGTTTACATTGTTTCGTCGCCTATCACATGTTTTATAGGAGCCAATTTACATATTTATTTCTTTAACCCGGAAAAAATAGTCTGCCGCTTAAACAAGCTTAGACATTTTATACGTACGCAATTTAGTCTTACTTACGTAAAAATAACAACTTCCTATTGTTTATTTAAGTCATCCATTAATATGCTCACTACAGGATCATTGATCAGACTCTTGACACGACTACCGAATACAAACTCAAGGTGTGATAACTCATAACTGCTATTGTACAATATAAATCTTTTGACATTTGGCAATTTGTTCATAAGCGTATTTACATCTTTGTAATGACTAATCCAATCTGATTCACTAGCTATAATATTTACTGGAACAGTAACTAACTTGACGTCATACACCGGAGGATACCTAGATGAATAAATCTTCAGATTCTTTTCCACACCATAATCGAACCTTTGAAATCTTTTAATATTATACCCCTGAATACAATGTATTAAATTTTTCGCCGAAACACCAGCAGGAACATGGCTGTCTATAACAGTGATTTTATCAGGAGACAAGTATTTTGAATTTACCAGTCCAAAGTTCAAATAATACAGTAAGTTACAATACCATGCTGGTTTATTTCTACGACAATTTATTGACTGAAATGCTCTTTTACTATCAAAGGGGAATATTTCATACAAACCGAATATATTAGAAATTGATTCTAACAATTTTATATTTGGACTTACAAGCTTTACAATCGGCATTTTAATATTACTAAGCCATGCCACTGGAGCTAAGAGTATAGGTACCTGGATTTTCTTATTGTAATCTGGTAGCATGCTGCACATTACAAAAAAGATAGTCGTTCCTTGAGAAAATCCGATGTAAGATAGTTTTTCTTGAGATGTAACGTTAAGAATATGATCGATTGCGGCAGGCATATCATTTGTTGCTATTTCTTCGTAACTGAAGTCCCAATATTGCTTCTTTGTAATATTCATCGTATGCCCTTTACTATATCTGTTGCCTCTATAGTTGAAGATCCAGACATCAAATCCCTTATCCGACAGTAGATATGCTAAGGATCTTTCAGGGCCCAAAACCAGCCATTCATCCGAAGAGTCGGTAATCCCATGAACTAGTAATACAGGTGGACCTTTTTTTGGTATACGGAACATGTTTGTAATATATCCATCTTCTGATGTTATAGAAACCTTTTCTGCAGGATAACCATATTTTTCTAAAAATCCCAACGAATCCAGAAACGCGTCAGATTTAAAATCACTTAAATAAATACTGTCACTAAAATTGTTCACATTCAGCACATTATTAGAAACGCCACCGAAACCGCAAATTAAAATAAACACGGCCAAAATGAATTTCGTCGACGGCATGTCTCGATAGGCACGAAAACACGTCGTGACATAATAAAAATCGAGGAACTAATGTAATACTGGCACTTTTGGACGCGTATTTACACACCTTGATTATATTCAATGTCAAAAACCAGCCAACTGGATTATTAGCCGAAATAAAACACGCAATTGACCTTAGGGTTAGATTTGCAAGAACATGCGAAGTAAGTACAAGTACGAGTGATAGATGATGTACATAAGTGTTCAAATATTAATGAATGTACGAAAGGTATTGGGAGATAAGATGAAGGGTACTTCATATCTATATAGGAGGAAGATACAGTGCGCATAGGAAGAATTATCGCTTTATTTAGTATGGGTAATGTAATCGCATTAATAATATCTAACATCGTTAAATTGGCAAATTGGATTTTGAAAAAAGATATGATTGGTATCACTCCCACTTCACTGAAAACTATTTTTCTATGGATCCATTGTCTGTCATATGGTTATGGAAGAAAATTAATATAAATAGGTATTAAACCCGTAGCTGAATTAACTTCCAGTCCTTACAAAAAAGAAGTAGAGCTAGGTGAAACATAATTAGGAAAAAGAAGAAGTCTGTACTTGATTTAAAATATATTAAAACAGAGGAAGGAATGCAGAAATCTTCTTTTTTTGAAGATTTATAATGGAACAACTACGAAGAATAAAAAATCAAAAGTTAAAGAATAATGTTACATTGTAAATGATATAAGCTAAATATTGTATATACTGTTACCTTTTCTAAGTAGGTATCGTTTTCAAATAATTGTTAAATAATTACGACTGACTTTAAGGTAAATCATTCCATAATCCTAAAAAAAATACTGTACCTAAGCTCATTTTTGACTTAACAGGATACATTTTTCTTCACTAATACTTTATGTTGTTATTAAGAAGTTTCTATATCTACTTATAAGTTTATTATGTCTATACTGAAATCACATTCTAAGTACCTAGTTGGCTATGGATGGTACGAGTAAGGAAACCAGGCGCGATGAAGCGAGAAGACCAGGATTGTGCCGAAGGCACTTTTTTTTTAAATTGTTCAATTACATATCTACCTCATTTAAAAAAACAATTTGAAATTTCTATGAATGTTGCTTATTCGATAAATAAATACAGATTCCGTCTACATATAATGATTTCTTTTATATGTGTTCCCTTAGGGGGTACGACAATGGCAACCTTACCCTATGTCTACATTATGAAGGCTAATGATACATACTAGAATGCTAATCTACTGTTTTTCGCTCGCTTCGTTTAATTGTCCAAGGGTATATTCACGAAGTACCCACACGATGCTGACAGTATTGAGAATTCAAACGTGTACCTCAATGTTATTGTTATCGGGTATAAATTATGTAATGAGAGCCATAACTATAATTTTTATTATGCCAATATCAAATTCAGTTTATTGTTCGCACGCCTATAGTTCATTGATGACAAAACATTCATCAATAATTTTATTAATGATATTTGTAAACATACAGCATGAACTCATCAGTGATATAATAATTCCTTCGTACGTAAACACAATCAGTTTGAATGACTATTGAGAGAGTTCAGTGCATTGTCTAGTGAAATCACTTTCCAATAGGACAGTGGTAGTGATAGTGAGAATTTAAATAAGACCACACGGGTACTGCTGAACCCATTTGACATCAGTCTGAAATGAGATCAGCCGAAGGTTAAAGGTTAGTGTAATTTTAAAAATATATCTTTAATTCACTTAGGTTACAGTTTTTCTTCAAGTAGGTACCTATAACACAAAAATACATGTAAGTAAGTATATATTATATATATAAAAGGCTTCCTTCCTCAATCATAATTATTACTACGCGAACATATTTAAAATAAGGCATTATACTTAGTGTAAATTCTACAGTGAAAAAATGTGTAGGTAGGTAAATAGGTAAGCCAAAAAAAATGCACATTTAACCATTATGTAAATGAACGTTCACCATAGATTTTCAAAAGGTATATTAGTGAAACAATTTTTACCTATAGAAAGCTTTTTGACATAGCTAAGTAGATCTATCACCTCGTTAGTCGAAAATAATTAATTCACTCAAACCCACTACCAGTTCATCGAAGTGTCTAAAATACATAAAGTACCAACATACTGCGTTCGTTTCCTTGAACATAGCCGGGAAAGTGTAAAATAGTGAAGCTAGCACCCTCAGACCGGGATGTCAATTCACTTAAGGGGAGTCGATCATGCCACCGCTTGCTACTAAAAGCTACTAAAAGCCCTCCATAAAAGCAATAATTAAATTGGCGTAACGTAATTTAGTAAGGCGATGCTGTCAAAGGTACGTTCCCGGACATATTATACTCAACTTTTAACTGCAAATAGGTATCCTACCATAAACCTATAACCGTAGTTAGATGTTATGCTCTGAGCCAATATCGATTTTTCGATTCTGTTAAATTATGGTTGGTGAGGCATAATATAGGTATAGGAGAGTGCCTATGTATATCTGAGATGCTTATATTATATTATTCTAATTAAAATTTGATTATAAGTAGGTACTAAGTATAATGACTGTGTGGATTGTTCTATAATTTTGTAAATTTATTGACTTAAATAAATTAAAAACCGGCTCGGCGATCACGAAAGTATAGGTATTTTTAAAATATGGGTAACTATATAACTAACTAATAAAAACGTGTCAGCTCAAAAACGGGAATAAGTAAGTAGGCAATTTTACTAAAAAAAAATTATAGTCCACTATTGAGATTACAAAAAAATATTGCCTACGTATTATTTCTTTCGCTTACTTAGCAAACTAGAAACGATGAAGATTCAATGCGTTAAAGTACCGCGTGATGTGACTAGGTGTGTAAAATTTTACCGTCCAAGTGACGTAAAGCGCCCAATTCCAGATTTTTTAAGCGATAAAGCAAAAAATACGTATTCAGTACTTTTTAATAACATAACATACGAACTATACAAATATTTTGAGTAAATTACCCCATTGAATCATTATAATTTGAAACCACAATATAATCAATTTAGAAAATACTTTAAAACCATTTTAAATGTAAATAGGTAGATACTTACTTGATGGTATTATTCGAACAAGTATTCAATATTGTTTGTACCTCTCCACATGTCAATTAAATTTCAATATTTTAATCTCTTGCGTTTAGAATTTTATTAATACCTATGTATTAATAAAATTATTTTTATTAATACCTACCTACAACATAACTTATTTCCCGCCTAAGCATGTAGCGTAGCGACATCTGTAGAACATTTAGAACATGTTTTTTTTTCTTTTAATTATAGCTTTGGAAGTTCTTGTCTAAATACGAATAATTTAAACTCGAATTGAGAGTTTCTTCTGACAACATTATCTGCCCAATAATAAATTTTATAAATTATAAAATTTATTATTGGGCAGATAAACAATTAATTTATGTTTTAAGTTAAATATAGCTCAATAATGTTATATCACGCTGCCTATTGATGAGCATAAGAATTGAAATGACAAAGGGTCGACGGACAGCAAGAAACGTTCAAATAGCAATAATATAAATGTCAGTAAAATGTCATATTTTAGGGCTGCACATTTTTTTTCGAATATCGATCAATTTTCATTTGTAGTACTTGACGTTATTCTTATTATGTATTAGAAACAATGCGGATAAAAAACTATTGAGATTTAAATTATTTGAATTTCATATACATTAGGTTGATTCATTTATTTTTAATCCTAATGTTTACATTAAAAATGAAATGCCTTTGACGTTAAATTAAAAACCTGTTTTAGGTACACATATTGTGTAGTAGGTATATTGATCTAAGTTTGGTTACTACATACCAAATTAAGGCCATGAACAATTGTCATATTAATTGCAAACTGAACTAAATAGAATCATGGTGACATTCATAATAATTTGATTGTGTAGGTTTCTGTTAATAGTGTTCCTAATTTGTCTAACCAGATAAAAATCCGTAGCCAAATATTAAACTGCTTTTTTTTTCAAATTCAGTCTCATATTTAATTAATAAAAATAGGGTTTCAACTGTTATAGATCTTAAGATTTCTTTGTTTGAAATAATTTAAATCTCAATAGGTATTACATAAAGTTCTTGAAACACGCAGAACCAATACAACTATTGTTAATTTTTTTTAAATAATGTTTGTCGGGTTAACGGGATAGTAAGTACCCTGAGCTCTAGACGTACGATAGACACTCGAAAAACCAATTTACAAAAAAAGGGGTGTCAAGCAATTAATTGAACTATTCGATATCAATATCGATTATCGATATTCATTCACTATTCAGCTCAGCACCATTTTCATATAATGTCATGGTGATTATTTGTTTATTTGCTAAGTCGCCAGGAGCTTAATAAAGTAACTTTTATATAAAATGGTTACAAAACATGATTCTTCGGTTACAGATAAGTATACCAGTATTATCGCTCAATTACAGTGCTCGTACACATGTGTACAAGGTTACACGCACGCAATCGGAACGAGTAAATAGTTGTTGCAGTTTCATCATTATGTAGAATAAATGTGCTTGTTATCTAAAGAAATTAATTGTATTCGGAAAGTTTATTAATTCTACTGATAATCACGTGTGAATAAACACCTGTATATTGTCTTGAAAATGACAACATTGAGTAAAGTTATTGAAAATGAACAGATGAACCAGATTTTAGGGGAGTTTACGAGATTGAGAGGTAAGTTGATTTTATAAGCGAGCTTGTTCGACCTTCAGTATAAACTTGTTTAGAGAGAGAGAGACAGTGAGAAATTAGTGATGTACCAGTAAAATGTGACTTAAAAATTCAAAACAGTCTTCAACAGACTAGACACAAACTGATGATGCAGTTTCGAAGTTAAGTTGCTTATTCAATAATCATTAGTTAAATAATCACTAACGATTATTTAATAAGCAACTTAACTTCGGCAATTAATTGTAACCTTGAAGCTGATTATTTTTAAGAATAAAAAAAAAAAAAAAATTTCCCTGCCTTAAGAATATCCTGTTGATTTCTAATGTGGTATTTATCAATAATATGCAATTAACATTACATTTTTAAAGTACTAACACAATTGCACAATGTAAATGCAATATTTTAATTACTACAATTACTTAATTACAGATCAATGTTATTTGGAAAATGCCGGAGCCTCACTATATCCTCAATGCCTACCAATGCGCGTGAATCAGGATCTTTTAACCAACGTGTATATGAATCCACATACAGACAAGTATACAAAGGATTGCATTGAACAAATCAGGTCTTCAATTCTTAGACACTTCAATACAGATTCGTCTAACTACTCAGTCATATTCACATCTGGGACGACACAAGCATTAAAATTGGTTGTAGAATCATTCCAGTTTGCATATGATCAGAATGAAGTCTTAAATTGTGGGTCCTTCGTATATCTACGAGATAATCACACATCTGTGCTTGGTTTGAGGGAGATAGCTGCTGAGAAAAATGCAGATATTATCCACATTTGTCATGAAGATTTCCTGAAAACATTGAAAGCAACAGAGGAAACTCCATATCTCAATAGGAAGAATAACTACAAAAATGATGGTAACACATTACTGGTTTATCCAGCTCAGAGCAATTTTAATGGATTCAAATACCCCGTTGATTGTATCCAGAATATTAAAGATGGATGTTTAAACAACTATATAAAAAAGCATTTGTGTAAAGTTAATTGCAATTGGTATGTGTTATTGGACGCTGCGTCGTATTTATCGACAAGTAAATTGGATTTGTCACAAAATCAGCCTGATTTTGTTTGCTTGTCTTTTTATAAAATATTTGGATACCCCACGGGTCTTGGGGCGCTGCTAGTTAAGAACTCTAGTGCAGATGTTTTGAATCAGAAGAAATACTTTGGAGGCGGCACCGTAGACATTGTGTTGAGCAGCGAAGATTACCATATTAAAAGAGAACTCCTACATGAGAGGTAATAAAATAACCTATATACCTATATATATTAAGTTACTTATTGTGGTATTAACTGACTAAGAATAATTAATACTTTAATGATAATGATAATTTAACTTATAATGTGATATTTTTTAATTACTGTCTGTTGCTGTTTTTTTACATGTCCGTGGGTCATATTAACCATTTTAAGTACTACCCTGCTGGAAAGTAGTGTTAAGTTTAGTTAGTTAGTTAAGTACTTCAAATAATTTAAAAGAAAAACATGTTGTTTTGTGTGGTATAAAGTTTGTTTATATAGCTGTTTCCATTGAAACAGATAAGGCAACCCAAATACTATTTACGTCATTACATAAAGGTGCCTAATGCATATAAAACCTTAGGTATGAATTTTAATAAGCCATAAATAAGACACTTGACACAATGTAAATAAACTTGTACCCAAGTAGTTACATTTAGTGTTATTTTTTGATTGTATTAGTAGGGCTGTTGTTACTTGTTATAATAACCATAATCATTTCTTTTGAATGAGAAAAAACTAGATTTCGGTTCTTGGTATTTACTGTTAATATTAATAAAAACTAAAACTAACTAACTAAACTTTACATAACTTCCCTGGCGGGGTGAGCAGAGAGAACCGAACGCCATATGGCACGATTCTTACATACCTCACTATAAGTATTAATAAAATAGTTCATTAATCATTGACTGACTGGATATAACTTAATTTGCCAAATACAATTCCTAGTAAAAGCTAATTTACTTCTGTCTTTTCATCTTTCTTCTGTCTTTCGGCTTATTTTTGATAATTTTTGTCAGTAATATATATATGACCGAATTTTTGCTAGGGTGATAATATGATAATTATTGACTCCGATAATGATTTCCCATAACAATTGTAAGTTTATAATATTCCAGGTTTGAAGATGGCACCCTACCATTTTTGTCTATCATTGCCTTGAAACACTGCTTCGATACTCTGAATGAGTTGATACCAAGAGTGATCAGTGAAGATGTAATGGACACTATATCATATCACACATATTACTTAGCAAAAGATCTCTACCACCAACTTGAGCAACTTCAACAGCGCAATGGCAAAAAAGCTGTTGTGTTTTACATGGACTCAGACTTCACAGATATTAATAAACAGGGTGCTATAGTTACATTTAATATTTTAAGAGATGATGAGTCCTACATTGGTTATTCAGAGGTGAGTTTCGCTGCCTTTTAACCCAATAAAGTCTATAAATAAAATTAGTTTATTATATTAATTAATAATAAGTTTATAAATAAAAAGATTAAATTAATTATTTATAATTGAGTTATATAGTACTAGCTTTTCTAGAGAACTTCATATTGCCCCCCATTCTTGATATTTCGTCATCAATAAATTAAATTAGTTTGATACAGAATGTATGAGAAACTAAGTTTTAATTTTTTTTTTAATATTTTCCATTTTATAATATATTTAAATATGTAGAACAAAGCAAAGTCAGCAAATCAACAATTATAATTTAAGTCAAATAATATATATTATGTTCTATTAAAAATTTCAGTTCCAACATATGGCTGATTTATTCAACATAAGCGTAAGAACTGGATGTTTCTGCAACTCGGGTTCCTGCCAAAGGCATTTAAATGCTACTAATAAAGAGATGAAGGATATGTACAAAGCTGGTCACAAGTGTGGTGATGAAATAGACCTGGTTAACAGCAGACCTACTGGTGCCATAAGAGTATCATTCGGGTACTACAACACATTTGATGATGTAGACAAACTAATCTCGATGATAACCCAATGCTTTGTAAAAGCTAAAGTGAAGAAACCAATCCGCTTGATAAGCCAATTCCCTCATATTGAGTCTAAACAAAATGAATGTAATGAGGAGTCTCTAAGATTATTAGACGATGATGCGCCCTATTATAAAAAGATGGACATTTTAAAACAAATGTCCCCATTCGAAACAGATATTACTTTAAAAGATATATCAATCTTCCCCATTAAGTCCTGTGGTGCATTCAAAATTAAATCGTCATGGAAGATTGGAGCTAAAGGCTTCGAATATGATAGAGAATGGATGGTCGTCAAAGATAATGGAGTCTGTTTGACTCAAAAACAAAACACGCGTATGTGTATGATAAAACCTAAAATCGATCTGAAACAAAAGGTTATGATTTTAAATTGCAAAGGTAATTATTTATTGATATTATAATAAAAATATATATTAAAAATAAGTCCAACGGCATATTAGCCTCTAGACACTAGAGTATAGTGAGACTATTGAAGTAAATAATAACTCGTACCAACACAAAATCAATAATATAAAAATCAATGCCACTTTTCGTTGTAATTTTATAACTCTAGAACGGGCTCAGCTATTTAAACCAAATGTTTAGGCTTTGTTCGGACTATTTAGTAGATGATTTATGTGAAGTTTGCACAAAATCGGTAAAGCGGTTCTTCATTTCATCACATTTTTGTAACAAATGAATTCAATAAATGGCGGATTATTTTGTTATTAGGGATTTTGCTGTCAAATTGAAACTTTTATAATATTTTACTTTATACGTAGCGAAGCACGTACCGAGCCGCTAGTAAAGTATAATTTAGCTTGCAGCATTTCGTTTCTATTTGATTTATGTATGGAATTCTGAGAGAGAGATATAAGACAAATAAATGCAGGTTTCCAAGTATCTATTCACTGCAAGCAAATTTTGTTTTGTCTGGCTATTTAACAATCCACAAGCCTCATCAATAATTGAATGACTTTACTCTAATAATTTTCAGGTATGTCTCCGATATCAATACCGTTAGATTTAGCCGACGGCAAGCACAAAAGTGCCATGTTTTGTCAAAGCAAAGTGTGTACTGATATAATTTACGGTTACGATTGCGGAGACGCGGTAGCGGATTGGATATCAAATGCCTTGGAAGTATCTTTCTTGAGGCTCATCAAACAATCCAATGAGAATCACAGAGTCCAAAAGAAGAAAGGAGATGGGGATCAAAAACTGCTGTCGCTAAGCAACCAGGCCCAATATCTTTTAATCAACAAAGCTACGGTTAGATGGCTTAGCGACAAAATTGAGGACCCAATGTTTTCGGACTCTATTGATGATTTGACTGACCGATTTAGAGGGAACTTGATTATTGATATGGACCAAGAATTAGCGGAAAGAGATTGGCATCGAGTTGTTATTGGAAAGCACGAATTTAAAGTAAGTTATTGCTTAATTATTTTCCCTTTGAACTTCTTAACCTTGTTAATCTTTTGTTTAATGTTATCCAAGTAAACTCATTCTTTTCTGGTCCATAATGGGTCGTAATTAATAATATTTATCATTTTAAAGTAACTTCAAGAAAAGACAAAAGTCCTGTGGAGTATACTATATCTAAGCTATACTACTTAGATATAGTATACTCCACCATACAGGACCTCCTCCATATAGTATATGTACTCTTTTTTATATGAATGTAATATGTTTCAGGTTGAAGGACAGTGTGCAAGGTGCCAAATGGTGTGCATTGATCAAAAAACGGGAGAAAAAACTGTAGAGCCCCTTAGAACTATATCTGAACAGTTCGCAGGGAAGCTGCGGTTTGGAATTTATCTGAGTTATATCGGTCCAGTAGATGGTTCAAAAGACCGAATTTTAAAGCTGAATGGTGCAATAAAACCGATCATCAATGATGACGATATTAGCAGGTGAAATATGAAATACGATGATATTTTATCAAGCACACACTTAGAAAGAATCTCTAAAACAAATGCACAGTATTATAGGTATGGTTGTTGGCTAGTAAATGTAATATTTGCATAGAGTTTTTGTAAATGTCGTACTATGTTTTTCTTCTGTTTGATATATTTAACAAGTTGTATGAGTGTCGTTCTATTATCGACTCTATACAATAATCTATATACTGCTGCTCCCAAATAACAGTGCGATAAGCGTAATTATCATAATTATGTTTCTGAGAAAAAACATAAAATTACGGATCTGCTATTACAACTAAGTTAAGAAGCAGGCTCTAAAAGATAAATTCTAAATAAGCACTTGTCTTCTTGTACCATGTCTTGTATTCTGCACAACTCAGTTAAATCAGTTTAAAAAGTAATTCCTTTTAACTGATAGATAAGGTAAATATTTTGCATAAATAAGTAAAATAATTACCATTTCTGCCTACCCATAGAGTGAAGATTATTAGATGACTACGTCCCTTTTTATAGGCTTTCGTGATAAATAAATAAGTTTCTTATTTTTTCTTAAGACTTATTTGCTCAAGGATTTGCAGCTTGCCAAAAAATTTGTGAATTTTATATTTATTTGGCTTTATGAACAGGACACAAAGCGTCCTATTTTATGAATTGCTAGTCTTACGAAAGATTATAATTCTTATAAACCAAAATAAATAAATATATAATGTGTATGTACGTAAAAATATCATAGTAATTTTTATTTAACTGCAATCTTCTTCTACTACATAATGTTAAGGTTTCTTTGTTTAGATCTTGGATGTTTGTTATTCAATGACACAAATGCAGGATACCTAAAACTTTAGACTTCTTTAATAAATGGACTGTTCCTGGTAGTTCCTTGATCACATTAGCATAAATTTTAGTGTTGTAGTGATGTGTTACTCAAATTAATACTTACCTATATTTTTAATACATTTCTTATTTCTGTGAAAAGTCTGTTAAAGTCTATTGGGTTCACAAAAGCAAACAGTTTTTAATTTGTAGACTAGAAATATTGTAGTTGATCTGAACATTTTAAAATAATGACACTTTTTATAAATTGAATTACATATACTTAATCATAAATCTTATTTTAATTAAACCTCATGCTTTTATTTGCAGGTTCAAGGATTGGTTTTACATGTATTTTATAAAAAATGTCTCATGTCCATGTATTGCAGATTGTGAACATAAAAAGAGGAAAAAGAAATGTTTAATTTGCAGCTCATGATACGAGTGCTTAAATTTTGAAAAACATACTAAGTATAAAGATCTTCATAAGGTCTGCATAATCCAAATAATTCTAAGTATAAACTTGGCATCATGATCTTGACCAATTTATTCATAATAAGGAGCTATTCTGCACTCTTCGATAAAATCGTATTGTTCTTGTTCTTACACTGACTGAAAAACCTTACAAATTCAAATAAGTAGGTTAATAAGAAAAAAGTTTTATACTTACATTGTAACAGTCTAGGTACACTTTATACACATAATTTATTATGAGTGCCAATAAAGCCAAATTACATGTTTATTAGATAGGCACTTATACAAATAATGGTGATCTAGTTAAATAATGAAATTGTGATGAAAAAGCTGGTGAAACTAGATATATATTTGTTAGAATAATTTATTTACATTATTTATCACAAATATTGCAATTTTTACAATAAATATCCCCTTGTATATTACATTGTTTTTTTGTTTATGAAATTAGCTAAATAAAAAGTAATATTGTATTATGCAAACTGCATTTTATAAATAAGGGGATTAGTTTGACTAAGCACTTGTTTGTTCGGGATTGTTTGTTACTTAAATAAATGTTATGAAATTGCACAATTTATTGGCTGTTGTCCTTTTATTTCCCTGGGTTCATTGCCTTGAGATACATCGTTAACTACTTGTGCTACTTCTTGATAGTCGGGTAGTGCCATTGTTTGTAGTTTAGAATAAACCAATTTGTCATTTACCTCTACTTCAAAAGATCCTGGAAAATACAAATTAACCATAAAAAATGATTTTAAAAATATTTGTCCTAAAATTCTTAAAACATTAAAAATATTCTGGTGTCTGTAACCATTTAAATATCTAAGTATATCAAAGTTAATTGTTATTTAGAATCTGTAGATTTGTGGTCAATGGAATCCTAATATTGTAAAATTACTATTATATTATGTAAATTGTTTTACATTTACCCTGCCTCCCCCGTTTACAGAAGACCAAAGCATTAGGAGTGCTTTCTCGAATAGTTTTTGCAAGTGCCAAACAATGGCCTCCGTAATCACACACTCCACTGGAAAAGCAATGCAGAATATGTTATTTAAAAACATACCTACCAAACTAGAAACACTTTTTCCTTACTAGTATAAAACTTATGTTCTCTGTGTAACAAGTAAATACATATTATACAAAAATTTTCACAACAAAGTCGATTTACTTAAAATTCAAAGCCCCTATGACCCAGTCCACTTTATTTTTCAAACTGTTACTTTAAAATTGGACTAACAAGACTTAAACAACTTTTACATAATTGTTTTAAATTTGCAATGCAAACAAATTTATTTATCATATCATCCTTACCAATACTCAACATGAACCTTAGGATTGGATTTTTCTAAATCTCCATTAGACATTATAGTATTAATACATATATATGATAAATAATAGAAAAAACAAATTAATTTTCGCAAAACTTTTATAAGTACCTACTTTCCAATTTATTAAAACGTCAAATTGACGTTGACAGTGACTATGAAACAGCTGTTTGATATTTTATAAATTCATAGCATTGGACAGCTGGAACTTTACTGTCTTTGGATGATACGCAAGATGGACTTTATAAATTCATAGTTTAAAGATAAAAATCTATAAATTCAAAATAAATAAAATCTAATTTAATTCAACGGTAATTTGCAACCATTCAAAACATTAACACGTTGAAGTCTTGTTCGCTTAACCATGCTTAAAGTATACGATACGCTGTTGCAATTTTAAGACAGATGTCGCTGTAAAGCAATAAGTTTTTAATAATGTTATGCTTGAGACCGGTTTGATTGTTAATACGCGTTGGTTTAATTAGAATACGAATTATTATTATTTATTTTTTTACTTAAGTTTATATTGAAGTAATATTATAAATAAATAATAATAAATATCCGACTACATCACATACATTGATCTGACTCCGAGGTAAGTAGCTTAAGCACTTGTGTCACAGATATCGGAATCAGCAGTGGTATTACAAATATATACTTAAATATATTGGATATTAACACCCAGACACAGAAAAAACACAAGTATTCATCATACGAATGTTTGTCCTAGGTGGGAATCGAACCCACAACTCTTGGTGCATGGGGCAGGGTCACTACCGAATGCGCCATCGAGCCAGTCAAAAATGAATACCTACCACCCAAACAGTTTTCTTCTTGAGTTTCTAAAATATAAATTTAGATAGCGATTTAGGTATCTCTACTTAAGTACCTATATTTTGTGTAAAAATGCTTAATCAATTCTGACTTTATAATAAGAAAATAAGCTTTAATAACTATCACACTATCAAGTTTGATGCTTGAAAAATTATTAAGTTGCTTATTTGTCAGATATTTTAAACATAGATAATAAGAATCAAAGTTTAAGGAAGGAGATTACCTAACTTAAAGCACTTGCAAATGTCTCCTCTCTAAAATAATAAATCACATTGCGGACACATGGAAGGAACAAACGACAACACGTCATCATCTCGAATCATGTGGTCTATTCGCTTGAGATACAGCTTATGTTCCCATGAAATTGTTGTTCGCTTCGTGTAACCATACAATTCGAACAGGGAAGGGTACATTGCAGAATAAATGACGTCATTTATCAACCCGAGGTGTGTCGTAGGCAACGAATGACACGAGCGAATGTCAGTGTTTCCCAAACTTGTAAACTGGTTTACCCTCAAGCTTATTGCATCGGTGTCGTAAAATTAAATATTTGATAGAAACAGTTGAACCATAAATTTCCTTTATATTGCAAGATGTGAGTTGAATCAATGGGCGATCCGTAATTTAAATAAATAGATAGGTCTTCGAAACTGTCTTTATATGATGTAATGTCTTTTTTAATGTAACATCTTATGCGAAGGTCTTAAACTAGTGGGATAAGATATCTACCTACTAGACTTATTTCTTAATGGGCTATCATCAGAAATACGGAAGAGACAATACGTGATTTAAGTGATTTGACATCAGAATACTTAAAATATAAATTATCAGGTTTGACCAGGCCAATTCGTACATAATAGTTCGTTTTATTAAATTTGTAGTTAGGTATACCTACGCGACCCACATTTTGGATAACACTGACGTATATTATTCGCACGCTATAGGGAACAGGTTTTGTTTTAAAAAAATATCGGAATTTGAAACAGGTGTTGTTAGCGGCCACATTTCATTTGTGTACCGCCTGTCGGCCTATCGGCCGGAATGTTGGTGATATATTTTTGTTCCTTTCCTGTTACGTATCTCTATCATTGCCAGCCTAAATTCGTAAGTACCTACCACGAACATTTGGGTTAGTAAAAATTTACATACTTAATATGTAATTGAGGAAAAATTTCACGCGCAACACTTTAATCGTCTTTTATCCAAACATTTACCAAAAATGGAGTTTCTTTTTTCTGAAGAGTTGTCACACAACATTACGTCCGCTGTTTTCCAGACAGTTGTAAGTAAGCTATTATATAGATGTTATATTAGATATATGGAATCATAGGGTGGATAGAAATTATTTATAGTAAGATTGATCGCATGTCTTAGCGACCAGCCAATCAGCATTAAGCTCTCGTGGAAGATCCTTCTATTCTGTAGCATTTCGTTGTTGAATGAAGTCTGTAACTTGCAGAGGGGCGTATAGCACTCGAATCCGCAATTTCCGCTACCAGACAGGAAACTTCTGTGGACTAGGTACAGAATACAGGGATTCGTAACCGGATGCCCGGCTGACTTCCTATTCACATCGGTTTTGATAAGCACTGGAGAACTCTCCAAAACCAGGTTCCGCCAAAATCTTATCTGGTTTTCGTTGATCAATGTGTAATACTTACCTAAGAATGTGTGTAGCAATATAGTAACCGACCATATTATTTATCTAAGCCTATTTATTATGCTAATTATACGATTACGCACGCAGTAATGTAGAATTATTGGTAATTCTGCATAAAAGTTTAGGAACAACTGTCCGGATGTAGGCAATAGTATTTACCTACTTATTCTAGTTCAGGATTCAGTTACCGGACTTTACGAACTAGCACATTGTCCACGAAAAACTGTGACCCAATTGAATGGGTGTGTGCCTGATAAAAGCAGGATGAATGGCCTTTAGCCGGCCACGATACATTCGGCGGGAGCGCGAAAGGTTGAATTAGCAAGGCATCGTTGGTTTTTGGGCATCGTTGGGCACAGTTACTATGTAGGGCTGTGTTTAGGTGGTGAGCGACAGCGGGGTTAAGATGTAGAAATTAATTAAATTAAATGATCTATGAATCTTTATTTATATAGGCTTCAACAAAGCACTCATAACTCGTTAAAACAAAATCAACATCAAGCAACCAAATAATATTTTGTCGCAGCTAAACAAAAAGAACTAATTTCAATGTGTGGTTATTAAGATATTAGGTAGGTAGGTATATAATATACCTACCTACCCACCTTATACCTAATATCTTGAGTGTGTGTGTGTGTGGTTTTATAAATACCTTGTTTAAGTCTACGATGAACTAGCAATTCAATACAGAGACGTATCCGCTGATGGCGATATCAATTAGGCTGCAAAAAGTGGCAATTGAAATGAAGGTATGTGCTGCTTTAGTCTATGATATACATAAAGCCTAGTATCTTTAAGTGAAGGTAGTTACAATTATTAATGTTGATATTTTTAGTCGAAAATGTAGAAGCTATATAAAGATAGACAATGCTTCCGAAGTATGCCACAATGACTGGACTGCCTTAACAAGGATTAGAGGACTAAGTCATTTGATTAGCTGAAGACGCACACATAATATTATGCAGGAATGCATTGTGTGGGAATAGTTAATTGGTTTCTATGCTGAATAGGCTTTCCATCTATCTAATTAGTTTCTATACTAGTCCTGACATGGTTGTGATTCGATGCAGGTAATCGATTACCCTGTCAAAAGCACATAGAGATAGAGAAAACATAGTGTTCATTTAGATATTGTTTGTTCATACCGATCTTCTCTGCTCCGAAAAAAGAAAACCTGGATCCGGGCGTTATCGAAAGATCGCAGTCATCTGTTAATAATAATTACTCGGTTTGTTCTGTAGTTGATGAAACGAAAAAAGCGTTAAACCTGTTACAAACATTACTACAAGACATGACGACGGCGTACATTGGCGGGGACATTGGGTTTTAAAGTTTCTTACTATGAATGAATAGGACCTTACGGCATGTCAATAAAATAACATCTGTTGCGTAGGTAGGCAGGTAGGAACTTAACAATGAATAGGTATAGGCTAGGTCCTGGCAAGAAAGACTTTGAACCAACGGCTCACATTACACATGCTTAGTTACAATAAAAAAACATATGACGTTTGCAAGAGCATCTTTATTCTGAGGTGGGATACTACCAAACATTGACTATGTAGGTAGGCTGTTTTCACTATGTCACCGGCCTCACAGTATTTTATCTGAGCGTGACGGGCCATCTGAAGGTGCTTCCAGTAGATAAAACCATGGACTGATTTTGAACAAACGTCCTTTACTCCATTTCTAGGGACACTGAACTAACCGATATAGTATTATGATTTAATATCAATGTACCTACTCGTATATTAAGACATAGGAACTATGCTGACGTGGGGGATAATATCAGCTTAGTTCCATAGTTTCGTAATTAAGTAATTCTTTGTCTAAGTATTCCATGCCTTGCTAAATTCTGTGAAAATATAATATGTCTTCTCTATATATCCACAGAAATAGATTAAAAAGCACCCACAGATAAATTACTGTAATTCATTCTCTCTGTCATGGCAGCTCAGAAGATTAATGTGGAAATAAGTATTTAAGCTCAAAAAAAGTATATAATTAAATCGTGAGAGCTATGCATAGATTTGATAGACGTGTAACTTGTACATACACTATAAGTTACAATAGTTGCATTAAGCATACAATGACAATGGTTAGCTGACACAAACTATTCCAGATAATACCGCATCATATTACGTCTGATGCGTACAATTTGTATTCCCAGCATTCCTGGAAGCGTTAACGATGATACCTACATCAATTCCGGATGAGAACAATGGCGGTTCGCCCTCCTAATTCGGGCTGACACCTAAGCGTTTTTCGATCGCACATTATACGGGGTCATTCGGAAGATAAATAAATGTAACCGCCATTAAATCGTACACAATGCCCACCCCCTTTATGAGCATTGTAACAGCAATAGACGCCACCGCGATCTTAATTTTAAGCGGCCACATTTCGACCCTTTATATTGCAGCTATAACGATAAAAAGTCGCTACGATATCTCGAGGATTACTAAAATTAGCCTAAATATTCTGTTCCATTGTCACTGCACTGAGTTTATATTCGGGTACTATTGTAACTTGCTTTTTAAATGGCGTCTACTAAATTATTATCATTACCTACGGTACGCCTTTTATCTTACTTGAAATGTAATTTAAATTCCCAAAAGATATACCTTTACCTTTTGTTGGTATTTCCTTAAAAAAATTATGTGGTAATAGAAAGCCTTGTCATCCAAGTTCTTTGAAAATGTATAATAATGTTCATATCAAGTCGTGACGAGGTCATTTTACGTATAATTTCATAGTCATAGTCATCATAATACCGGTCAGTAATAAATTGTTCTATAATTTCTTTAGGGAAATCAGTGATTTTATAACTAAGTAAGTTCCTGAAGCAGAAATAGTACCTAGAGCTTCCCGCATGCTTACATGTTGCACATTAGTTTACCTCAAATACAAAATAATCTTATATATACATATGCCAAATACCATTGGCACATTTAATTGTATTACCCTTTAACTATATTTATTATACATGCATTATCACATCTTTAAAAAAAATCCGCAAAGTTTTATTGTTAAAGTATCAAAGTCATTATGTCAGCATTCTAGACTTAAAAAGCTCGTCAAATTAAACGGTCGGAGCCTATTTCAGGTCAGGAGCTGAGCCTGTCTCGGCCGGTTACATACATTCATGGAGTTGACGCGATGCGGATACCGCCATGTCCGCCAGGCGATGCCTGGACAGTGCGGATATGTAGCAAATGCACTACACTTACCAAGAGTTAAGCACCATAACCTGAAAGGGCCCTTGAATATGCCAAAGGCTCTGCTGTGAGACTGATGGTATTTTTCAATGTTTACATCATAATATATGTAGGTAGTACAACAACACTTGAATAATAGTGTACCTATGATTGATTTTTTTAATGAGAGAAAGATTATAGAAAATTCTTATTTGTTTCAAAATTACAACGAATAGGTACTAAATGCGAGCTCATATATAGAAAGGCTAAAATTCCTTTGCTTACGCAGAAGATGTAAGTGGAAAATCGGTCACCTACTATTGTTCTTAGACGTACCTACGAACGGTTAACTAAATTTTAAAACGGCTGTAGGTACAAATAATTTATGATTTTCGTATATTTTTGGCATAAACAGACATAAGTAAACATTGTATGGGAAAAAGACGTTACCTATTTAAATACTTGACATAAATCTTATAGTCAGACTTTCCTTCCTGCATACTTTATGTTCGTGTTGTTAAATATTAAATGACACCGAACCAACTGAAATTTCATTAACGTTGATTGGCGCTGAATGCAAAATTCGTATCAAAACAGATGCAGTTTGTTTTGCGCTTACGGCGCTCGCGAGGAAAGCGCTACGAGCGTTAATTACAGAAAAGTTCTGTACACATCTATGTTTCTTTTACCTTTGCAACATGGAAACTTGGTTTGCTAAATTACTGAACTAAGCAAGAAGGATACGCTTAGATAAATTGCCCGCGTGTGTGGAGTTGCGGAAAGTCCTTTTGACATTATACTTATTATCTTGTTTTCCCTGACTTTCTGTATTTTAAATGTAATGTCTAAAATGTAGGTAATTTAGAATTTACACTTATAATTTAAAAAGTCTTTCATCGATCATAATGGACATAGGTGAAATTATCCCTATATAAAAATGAAAACGAAAGTCATTCGCAACGAAATTTTGGAAAAGGACGATGTTTCTCTATTACAGTCGATAATTATGATAGTATTCTAATGATCGGTTTAGCATAGTTCCTATGTCTTAATATACGAGTAGGTACATTGATATTAAATCATAATACTATATCGGTTAGTTCAGTGTCCCTAGAAATGGAGTAAAGGACGTTTGTTCAAAATCAGTCCATGGTTTTATCTACTGGAAACACCTTCAGATGGCCCGTCACGCTCAGATAAAATACTGTGAGGCCGGTGACATAGTGAAAACAGCCTACCTACATAGTCAATGTTTGGTAGTATCCCACGTCAGAATAAAGATGCTCTTGCAAACGTCATATGTTTTTTTATTGTAACTAAGCATGTGTAATGTGAGCCGTTGGTTCAAAGTCTTTCTTACCAGGACCTAGCCTATACCTATTCTTTATTACAGTCGATAATTATGATAGTATTCTAATGATCGGTTTACCTATACCATATCACATTCACTAGAAATTCGGTCATCTTCTAATCACAAATTTGCTATTTATCCCGTAATTTACAGTCAATCAATAGCTACATTGCGTAACATTTTCAATTACATTTTAACTAAATTCTTAATGAATAGCAAATACAATTTAGTTAAACCTTTTCTCCGAAATAGTGCGAATTCCTGAGCAAGAAAGTAAAAAGGCTGATATAGTGTCAGAGTTAATGAATTTCTACGTTTGTAGCCTCGGAAGTCGTAATCTTAATTTAGTTTGGAATTTTCCCGAGGCTATGAACCTACTTGTTCTTTACGGAGGTAGTTATGAACATGGCTTTGATAAGGCCACATTTAACTGCATTAAACTTAACTTATGAACTTTAGCTTTACCCACATGCATTCATCTTAGGATAGTTGGCTTGGAATTGGACTACATTTAGTTTGCGACAGGGTGTGTGGATGAAGTCTAAGCGTGTGGTTAATTTAACTTAACTAAGGTACTAACATTGCGTGCTGTTCTCCTGTTTTTTAACAATCGCTAACACTCTATTTTGTATTCACTCCATTACACGGTACAGCTAGCAATTCATGTGCATGCGTAAGATAGCAAAAGGCTTTGCATTAACACAGTAATTTAGGCACTGCTCTCTGCGCCATTTCTTTGGGTTATCTGAGAATGTGGGCATAAAAAAAAAGGAAAAGTTACTCGGGGCAACTGCCCCGAGTAAGCCCTAAGTTGCTAAGCGTATCTACCTACTTACCTAGTACTTCTCCGTTATAAATTAACAACATACATATTATCACGCCTGATATTCTGGGAGGGTTAGGCAGAAGGGGGCAATAGGCTTCCTAAATTTGATGAAGTCAACTAACACATCTCGTAGAATCGAGCTAGCACAATTGTGTAGTATTTTCTACTGCTTATTTAAGATACGTAAGAAAATGTACCTACTTAATATAAAAGAAAGTCTTCTAGGTATAAAAAACTGGTAGCCTTGGAATTGGTGGCCTCAATCTTGGTTCTTATTTCTTCTTATCCAAATATGCACAAAATTTATACAATAACAACTATTATTATCAGATAACCGTATGTAACTTTTTAAATTGCTCATTAAAGTGTACGCACTAAGTTACCAATACCTTTTTTTTGTATCGCGAAGAAATGCTTTACGCACCGTTACCCTACCCGGGGGGCAGGGTGGTGTGTGGGACTCCCGGAGGCCCTTGAGTAGGGGACCCCTGCTCCGGCCAAAGATGGTAGTGGCCGGTATACCCTCTAAAACTCCGCGGTACCCCTCATCACCTGAGTCGGGGATCTCGGCACAGCCTTCGCTGCCGTAAACATCTCCGGTGACCGGCTCGCCCTACACGGCGGGCACCACTTGCATCAACATCCATTGCATGTGTATTATTAATAACATCTAGATTGAGAATTGAGTATTCGTAAATCAGTCATAATGATCTATGTTTGAAAATATAAAAATACTCGTTAGAAGGAAGTTTCATTATTCGTTTCACTAGATTGCGCCATTACGGGAGAATTACATGACACCGCAAGTTTTATTAATTTAATTGTGGATAACTACCTACAAGTTAAGATCTAACACAAGGTGCCTTTTTCGTTTTAAGGACCCAAAATATGTTCTAATTTTAAGCAGAAATCTCTTTTCATAAAGATTATTTAAGTGTAGGTACCTATATGAAAATATTTTTTGTGGTGTGTCAGTCTAGAGAGAATTATATTATGCTTTACGCATTTTTCTTTTGTACAAAGTTAATATGGCACGTTTTCTAATAATAATCGTTGACATCATAAAGGTATTCATGTATAATACAAAACTCAATATGTATTACATGTTGTAGCAATATTAAAACATGTGTCATAGTCTCCTCACATACGCCCCAAATTGCTTTTTGAATTTGTACTTTATAAATTTCACGATAATAATAAAGGAGAGTATGTGACTAATATACTGAACTTTCCAAGTAAAACTTGGTAACTGTAGCGCAGTGCACTTCAACTGAACTTTGGATTGACTCAAAAATTACGCATTAATGCTAAGCGCGGCACTTTTTGATTCGCCCGGTTCTGTGCAGCGCGCTCGTGCGGAGCACGTTTTGAAAGAGTGAGTTGTTGACACCTCGGGCGAATTTAAATAAGCAGTATAACATTTGGTTTATCAAGTTAAGCTTTACGCTGTAATTTAAGACGGAGGCGTTACCCGCTTTTACACAATACTCTCAGTAGTCAATGTAAAATAACGTTTGAAATTGTTTCGCTTTCTGTTTTTTTTTTACCGATTACGCCCCATATAAAAGTACAATTATTTTACTATTGGTCAATATAATATTAATAAGCAATACAATGTTGATAAGCAAACTGAAAAGTGAAGTTATTAAGATTAGCATCGGTGTAAACATTGGCTTTAATAGTTACCTATTCCATTTACTAAATCGCAACAAAAATACACATTCATTATCGAATCGCTAATAAAGGCTCTACAATTTTCTTTTAAGCGGCTTTAGGAGCTTCGCCAAAATCGTCATTGGCTCTAAGATAATGCATCTTAATTATTTCAAGCACCCATATTCTCCAAATTGGATCTAATATCAGTGGGAAAGTACCTAGTTAGCTTTAAACGAAAGTAATTTCCTTCTGAAGAAGTAAGTGAAACGGGTAGGAACTTAGTAGAATAGGTATCTTGGAATAGGAAAATAGAGGTTATTGATATTTTGAATGAATGTTTTGAAGATCAGTTAGCATACTTATTATGAACTGTCAAAACGTAAAGAAATTTAACATCAAATAAAAAAATGTGTATCTGCTTGTAGAAATAAATCTTTAAGTAATAACGAATCAAAATCAACTGCAACTTACATTGTTTAAAACACTCGTGTGTTTTAAAATTTATTTACGTTTTAATATAGTAAGTTAATTGGTATTTTACGAGTAATCGTACAGCTAAAATGTAATTAAATCTTTAAATATGTATTTGAATAAACATTACTTAGGCCTTAGGTACTTATTAACCGAATGATCTAAAGCGTATTTTATCTACCTCTAAATTACATACTATATCTGTAATTTACCATTAAATAAACTAGTTTATTTATATTCCTCAGAAATTAATTAATTTTGACTGGAGATGTTAAATCAAAATGTTTTTATTCTGATATTAAAGAGACAGTGGAAATATTTAATTAAACTAAACTCACTGGGTTTTGCCGGCTGATTCGCCTGCTTGGTTGATATTCGAGTCCTAAATCGAAAATATTTAGTGTTAATAGTATAACAAACATACAGGCATTTATTATTCCATTTATAATAAAGCGTGCGGGTATGCAAATTAAATGATAATAAATTTATAGTCATATAGAACTGAGATAATAACTTAATTTTTTTTTAGTTTTACTGTTAGAAGCAAAATTTCATGATTTTCTTTTTTTAGGTATTATTAAAAATTGTTATTTACTTTTCTTACTAGCTTGGCCTGGTCTTTTTGTACTGTGATAAAATATCTCGTCGAAGACACGTCTCCTTTCTCACAATATATTAAGTGAAAGCAGAAAGGTATAGAAAAAACTAATAAATTGAAGACGCAAGATGGAAAAGGCGGAATCTTTTTATTCAGCACATTTATCAAAGTCGCTGTAGGCCCACTGCGTAAACAAAATGTTCTAATTAAATTACCAAAGTAATTGCTTAATCGTAGCCGAAATGTTTCTGCGGGATTTTTCTTGGCGTTTATCGAGTTCCTTAATAAAAATGATTACATTCCGAAGTTAAAAACTCCAGATTTTATTGAGTGTCTGCGATTCGATGCGCGATTTTCTTTTAATCGTTTAGTCAACTGAATTGTTGGTTTTATTAAGTTGAAATGTTGTCCTCTGACTATTTAACTGCAAATGAACATCTTTAAAGATGGGTTTCCGTAGTAATAACGACGACTGAAATGTTTATTGTACATAATACTATACCATTTCAAGTATTATTATTATAATAAGCGAGTTTCGCTAAAACGTTATAGGTAAACGTATTGTCATCTTTCAAGCGTTATATCCTGTTTCTAGTTGGAGTCATGGATGGTCAGAATCCTAATTAAATGTCTGATTGGCATTGCATTTTCTGGTCTTTGATTTTAGATTTTAATAAGCTAGAAGTAGATTTCTGGGTTTGTACAACACTCCTTATATGTGAGAGATTGCCATTGAGCTGCCTTGATTCAGGAAGACGAACGTATCTAAGTACTTAGGTATAGCTTATTTTAAAGATGAAAAACTTACTAAGGCACATGGAGCTATGTCAAGTCAGGAGGAGGTAACGATATTTCAATATTGGTCTAGACTGCAGCGGACATTTGATTTATGCTATTGAAGGCGATTGCATGGCCCGGAATGTATTTTGTCTTTAAGTTCCGAGGATTTGTAGTTATCTGCGACATTTGTTGCTAGATGCCTGCATATTTAAAATAGCTTCTAAATTATTAAATCATTTTTACATATACACAATCACGCCTCCAATTCTCGAAGGAGTAGGCAGAATCCAAGAAGCAATGAGTTCTATAAACTAGACTCAGCTAAAAATCGAGGTGGGTTAGATGGAAAATTGTGAAAATCATTGACTATGAATAGCTCGAATCCAATAACCAACATTGAGCTATTATATAGTTCAATGATAACCAATACACCATTATCGTCTTTTATAAATGCTATCTATGTTAGGAACAAATTGGCAGATTATGTTCGAATCTCAGACCCACGTGAGACTTAATTGTTTTTTACGTTGAATAATAAACACGTAACAAAACGAACGTTTTCATCCTTTTACCGTTCTAAAAGCTTAACTTCAAAATGATGCGACAAAGATCGTATTTGGCGGCATTTACTCAACGCGTCCCATCCCATCGTAATGTCACTTTGCTCCGAGCACGAATTTTGGGCGGAAGAGCCCGACACATTAGGCTCACATTAGAACGCGCTAGGGGAATGCATTTGCCCCGGTTAACAAGTAAAAAGTTTTGTTTGTGACAAAACTCGCAGCCCGGGGCGGCGGGAAAATAATGAAACTGGCGGCTATGTTTTTACTGCGGCGTTATAAAAGTTTACGAATTTCACAGTTTAAGATACATAGTATGTATTATCTTGACAGATTGATTGGTATACGGACAAGACGATGTTGTCTATTTTATTATAGCGTCATTAAATTGGAATATATGTGTTTAGTAGCTATATATAGTATTCAATGGTCCTATGTCCTATCCTTGACTGGCTCGATGGCGCATTGGGTAGTGACCCTGTCCTATGCGCCAAGAGTTGTGGGTTCGATCCCCTCCGAGGAAAACCATTCGTGTGATGAATACTTGTGTTTGTTCTGTGTCTGGGTGTTAATATTTAAGTATATATTTGTAACACCACTGTTGCTTCTGATATCCGTAAAACAAGTGTTTAAGCTACTTGTCAATGTATGTGATGTTATGGGATTATTATTTATGCATGTATGTCGGTCTTGGACTGTCCCGTATTGGTCGCGGATTGTAATTACCATGGTCTGAAACTTGAATGGAATGTACCAATTTTCCTCATTGGTCCCTGCCTACCCCTTGAGGGATTGCGGGCATGATGGATTTCTGTATGTAGTAATCGATAAAATTATTATGGGCTTGTTTGTTTTCGGTTGGTAACTGCATTTTGTACGCTTATTTCTTAATTAAAGCTTACGCGTTAAGCGTATCGCTTTAAGCTTCTTTAGGCATAGAATTTAGGTTTGATATTTAATATCAAACCTAAATTCTTTTTATTATTTAAAAAAAATAAACCTAGGTTCATACTTTCATGAGCATATAACAGTTCCTTTAAACGTTATTTTTACGACTTATGTTGAAAAATCACTCTTGAGCGAACAAGAAGGCAGCAATATTTCAATTTTAGTTACCGCAACGGTGACCAGCGTTGGAATGCTGTCTAAACCAGGATTTCCCAACCATTAGGCCGTATAGGACCTTGATATATTGTTGCATCCACATAAAATTTATTGAATCAAATATCCAATACAATCAAAAGGTAAAGTTAAAATTTAAATCGCGCAACAGGGTGCAGTTCTATAATTTGAAAATGTTTTATGCAAAAAAAATTACAATTTTAAATACATATACTTATTTGTGTCCAAAAACTAATGTTTCTCTGTTCCATTCCAACAAATTCAGTTTGAAAAAATTCTTGTTGTCAAACATATTTGTGAATAAATCCAACGAAGCTTCCAAAACATGTCCTAAATAAAATTTTACAAAGCCTGTTTCATTTTAGCGTTGCAACAAAATGCTTTCTTTTTTATTTGTCACACATATTGCGCACAATGCCTTCCTATTGAAGCCAACAATGCAAAACATTCCAGCCTGTGTGAATCTAGCTAAACAAAATTAGCCCAAGCTTATAAAATAACAAATGCTTTTTATGTTTTAGAGCACAGACTGTGTGGAAGTTGCCAAGTTTATAAGATAAGGCTTTAGAATCATACCTAACTTCATTTTTAAGATCTCCAGTTGTCTTAGTAACAAATGCAGATTGTTGGCACAATGACTAGAATAAGTGAAGATTGAAGGTCAAACGATTCTGCTGGGATCAAAACCCAAATGCAGACGATGAATATTGTAACATCGCCTGAAATCTCCGAAGATAATCCAAGAAGTGACAAGCTTCTTAAACCAAATTCAGCCATAACTGGACTTAATTTGGGTGGCGATGGAAAATTTTGAAAGAATATTGACAAACGGCACTGTGATTTAAATGAATTTGGTATCAATTTATAGTTAGTCAGTAGTTAGTTAGTTGGTAGTTGAACTTGTAAAATAGTACCATTTTTAGTATTATTAATAAACTAATTAGTACTCAAGATAGCGCGGAACCAATTTCAAGTATGTGATTCCATACTTTTGCTCGCGAGTGTAGTTCATTGCCTGCATATGCAGATACTCAACATTATATAAACCATTGATGGCTTTTTACGATATACTAGTTAGGCAAAGAATACAATACATTATTTATAGGTTCCAGACCAACATGGGGACATTTTTTTTTAAATTCTAGGACCTAGGTATAATAATAAATTTCATGTTGGTCTGGGACTAAAAAATAATGTTTTTGCCTAGCATGTCGGAAAGGCGACTAATGCTATATCGGTATTTAGGTATGTGTTTGTGTAGGCGACGAGCTAGCTACTTGTCACTACTTTTTCACAATTTTCTATCTAACCCAGCCCAGTTTTATTTTTGGGCTGAATGTGGTTAAAGGGGCCTGCTGCCCCTTTGAATCTGCCTACCCTTTCGGGGATTATGAGCGTGATGTTAAGTTATAAATCAACTACTTAGCTGCATGCTCATTTAGAATTTAATACCACCTGTTTAATTTTATTTTATTTGTTATCAGATTACAAAATCAGTCAATCACTTATGACCTAATGAAACACATTGGAGTTCAGAATGAAACAGTTACACGGAGCGGTGGCACTACGGACACTGTTGTCACATTCGAAAAACAAATACGCATCACAAAAAGGGCAGTATCAGAACCCGGATGAAGTTGCAATTTCCACGTGTCGGGCTTCGGAAATGAAAAGCGAGTGTCGATAACCATCCGAACGCATTCGCCCTCATGTTTAGGCAACTAGGCGCATGGGGCTGCATATGCGCTGTTCGTGTGTGCAGAGAGCTTTGCTTGACTCAAGCATACGGGCGGGAACCGGAAACTATTACCACTTGAAACTGAGGTGCTTCACGTCACTTCCCTTGCAACAAGGACTAGTTCATGCTTCTTTTGTTGTCCTGCATCAAGGTATCGCGCTTTAGTGAATAACATGTTTTTTTTAAGACAACATTTGTTTAGAGAATAGTTTGTTAGAAAAATTGTGTTTATACTAGCACCTGATTGAGTGATGTGTAAACTCAAACTTAAATGTACACAGTAGACTAGCGACTGAATTAGTGAATTGTTATATTTATAAGTTATAAAAACATGCTCAGTAGAAATTAAATAATTAAAGTAAAATCTGCACAGTTCACATATATTTTTGGCAAATATTAACTCAATCATAGACAAATATTTGAATACTCATAAACAAAATTCATTAATTATAGAGGATTTTACCGACTGTTATTACAAAAAAACAGGAATTTTGAATATTCTCCATCAGTTAATAAGATAATTTATTAATCAACATCCTGTCATATTCTGCTCTAAGCAATCTCACCAGTGTCTTATTAATTTACAGTTAAGATAATATCTGCTAATGTATATCCTGCGATACAACTTGTCTAATAAATTGCCGAACTTCGATGATACTGTAACAACGAACTGCGTTAAATCAACGCTCTTGTATTGTGTAAGTTGTGTAGGTACACGTGTTACAGAAACTACTAATAAAGGTGGGAAAACGGATGGATTTATAACTTCTACTCAATATGTACCCATTATTCGTATTGCATTGAAAATTAGCTACGAATAAACTTAATTATTCACAATGCCGGGGCATTATGAATAATTGGTAGTTATATCGGAAATTTAGCAATTTTTTTGTAAATTTTGTTCCAGGAAATTAACATTTTCCTATGACGTTCCCTGAAAGAACCGATCTTTCAGGGAACGTTGAGTTGACTTTTAATATATCTGTGTAGAAATAACATGCCCGTATATATTAGTGCCCTATGAAAAATTTACAGTTAGAAAGCTTAAGCAAAATTCACTGCAGCAGAATTTGAGTAAATCGTTTTCCGTGATTATGGTCCTCTTGGGTCATATTTCATACTGAAAATACGCTTAACGATACTCGTAACAGGATAAATGGGACCGGCCCTCATCGGTATAGACATTGGTTGGGATTAATTTCTTTTGTTTATTTATGTGATACCAGGTTTTTCTGAGTTTTTTGCAGTAAATAGGCGAATTTTGTGAGTTATTTTAAACAAGCACTTATAATTTGGTACTTATCCAATCTCCCATTCGTTTGTTTCACAAATATATGTTGTATTGAATATACGTTCATATGAAAATAGCCCCTATGTGAAAAAGGTGTGACAGTATGTATGTATAAAAATAAATAAACTTATACTACGGAAGTACTATATACTATTATGCGATTAACTTCTATCTCTACGATCTGTATAAGTTACCAAAGGCTGTACTGTACCGATAAACTAGGTATTCATTTTATCAAGCAAGCTTCATATTATAGGCTGTCTGTTAAAACATTTCCTGCATGTTTACATAGTAAGTAGTGGCTGTAAAATTGCTCACTACAATTATCCTCAGAGAAGAGACCTAATAGTGGCTTGTATAGCATAGCACTGTTTGCTCGCACTTTGCACAACCTAATTTAACTTCAGTGGCGTGATACAATCTTTAAACCACAGTATGCAAATTCGCTAGGATCCATCCCAACGTTTGTTGCATAGTCTGCTTTGCAATTTATTTAACGTCGTGCCAACAGTTCAGGATGCCTTTACTTATCTTAACTACTTACGGTAATTGGCCATTTGTGCAGTTAAGAATTAGTGTACTGAAAACACAAGGAGTATACCTATGTGGTAAAAATAGTTGCATACCGAAACTCACTGCATTTTACGATTTGAATATTCTCGCAAGCACGTACTCCCTGAAGAGGAGGAGTGCATTAATGATTCTGTAATCTGTTCGGAGGTTACATATGAGTTTGTAGAGGCCATAACAAGCAGGACGGCCAATCATATATTCAAGGAAAGCACTGGCCAAATCTGCTGTGTGTGTCCGAACGCTCTTACTGTTATGGGAAAGCTAGCTGTGCAAGGGAAACTGGGGAAAATGTATCATCATCTTGACTATTTGAAAGTGATTATGGTATTTTTTTAAATATAAATATTGCGTGTAGGTAGCCACTTAATAAAAAATGTTAGAATATGTTTACCGCACTAACTGACATCGAATTTACTGTCGCGTATTATAGGAGTTGATGATTGACAGAATAAATTCTAGTACCACAACCAAGACGGAACCGGATCTAGTTAGGTATACCTTGGCTTAGGTAGTTGCATAACAAGTTACGCACGCAAATGTGCTCGGAATTATAATCTGTTCATACAGATATTATATACTGGAAAAAACACTGCATAATCAAAGCCCAGAATATGATTTATTTTTCTGAAACATACTACTTTTTAATAACATAATACATATATATTATTAGAATTTAGTCGGAGCTATAAAAAAAAACCTTTTTTTATAGTTGTGAGTGAGTCTAACAAGATGTGATGTTTCCACCACCTTCTAAAGTTTTTAAAAGTGTCTGATCAGAATCTGTTTGAAGTTTTATTTCTTAGTACTTTATGTAACTCCTGTTTTTGTAATTATCAACAAACCCAACTAAACTTTATGTTTAGGCTAAATGTGGTTTGAGGAGCTGTATTGCTCCTTTAACTCTGCTACACTTGCGGGCGTGTTATGTATGCTATATATTTTTTCAGTTTACAATCTGAGTTAGTTAATTATGATTAATTTTAGAAAGGAATGGCTTAGGATTGTCCCCTGGTTCCCCTGCAGCGCACAAGCTTAGCGCACGTTCCCGTCCCAAGCCTCTAAATGGGTAATGCAGTCACGTACTTTGTTCCCCATTTGACTATGTGAGTACAGAGTCTCGTGGGTGCCGGCACTCGAGATTGGAATCGTGTCGGCTTTTTTGGCTATCGACTTTTGAAACGCGGAGGTGAACAATAAGGAAAGCTCCAAGGACTTGTTACCTACTAGAACTTGTACGTGATACCGAACGGTGGAAGTAACAAAAGTGGGTTTACCTTTTTTATATACTAAGTACAACTGGATAGGTAAGTATATATATTATGTACTAAAAATCGTATATTGGTGTGCGTTTGTATTTAAAAAAAAGTGAAATGTTTATATCATCGATTTGAAAAAGTTTTAAAATTCTGCCATTTTAAGACGCAGAGTTGACGATCACTTATGGCTTTTCTACTTATGGTTATAAGAATACCAGTTAAAATAAGTCATGTAATTCATGTAGGTATTCATAGATATAAGTAGAAAAATTACATATTTTCTGATGTGGCATAATTTAAGAAGTTATATGTAGTGAAAGACATTACATATTTTAGAAAGAATATCTAAGTATGTTACATTTTGAATTGCTAAAATTTATTTCGTTAAGTAAAACCAAAAATAGGCATTCTTATTTTTACTACTAAACTAAGTAGTAAAAAAAGGAACGTCTATTTTTGATGCGGTTATCAACTTAAACACATATTTTTTGGATTTCGGAGGGTTACTTGCGTAAATGAAGGAAGACTCCGAATTTTATCGTTTTGATTCGATAGCGTTGTACGTCTAGACTTATAAATAAAGGTTAATTACCAAATAATCTTAAGTTGATGAAACTTATTCAGACAGTTGAGAAAAGCAAGTGCTCTTCAATATAAATGGTCTTTAACCTAATTAAATCTCTTCTCGTCTGAGAGCCATGATCTACGTCAAGTAATTGATAAATAGCTAGAAAAAATACATTGTCTACCTCGCTACGAATTCTATTAAAGCAAAAGCAATAAAAATGGGAAAGGATATTAAAACATAATAAGTGGAGGCTCTTAAAGTAAATTACTTAAGTATTTCCACTTTTGGTATAGGTACCTGTAGTACCTACACCAAAAGTGGAACTACAACGTACATACATAACATAATATAACAAATAAATAAATATCATACTACATCACATACATTGATCTGACTCCGATAATAAGCATAAGCACTTGTATTACGGATATCAGAATCAACGGTGGTATTACAAATATATACTTAAATATTGGATATTAACACCCAGACACAGAACAAACACAAGTATTCACCATATGAGTGTTTGTCCTGGGTGGAGATCAATCCCACAACTCTTGGGGCAGAGTCACTACCAAATGCGCCATCGAGCCAGTCAACATCACGCCCATAGTCTCCGAAAGGGTAGGCAAAGTCAAAGGGGCAGCATATGGGCAGAATATGTTCATTTCAGAAAAGAACAAACACATTTTGTTGCCTATACAAATATGTGACGAGCTAGCTATTTTACTTTTTCACAATTTTCTATCTAACCCAGCCCAATGTTATATTTTGGCCGCATGTGGTTAAGGGTCTAGTTGACATTTTGACTCTGCTTACCCCTTTGGGTATTATGAGCGTGATGATACGTTTGTGTACATATACACATGTTTTAATATAAAATGGTTTATACAGGTTTATACGTATGTAGGTATGTGTGAATATGTATAGGCGGGAAAATGTTAAGTTTTTGGTCTTAATTTCGTTCGTTGACTCTAAGTTAGTAACCTTAGAAGGCTAAGTGCGGATAACATACGCCTAACTAACTGTGTACCTAATTCCAAGTTAGTAAAACATCACACGACGCTAATACAGGCATAAGATTCAATTTGCTACCTTTGGCCGGAGTTAAGGATAAATTTGAGTACAGTACTTAGTTAATAATAGAGTCGTATACATTTTTCGTCGAATCTCACCCTGTGTGTAAGCTATTAGAAGCAGAAAAGCTGTTGCAGCCAACATCGCTGTCTCTAAATAACGAGTGAAAAATAAAACGCGCAGTTCAAAAATAGTGCTCTTTAGTTTTTATTTTCTCGTAAAGAAATACCGTTATTGTGTTGGCCGCAGTTGGCTGACGGGGCGGCCTCATTGTTCATGTCGAGCAGGCGTTCCTGACGCGTCCTGTTTCCTGCGTTAGTGTCTGGCTTCGTTCACACTTCCTTCGTGCATGTTTTTGATACAAATATCAACGTTTAATATCCAATCAGGATATTTTCTTGGAATAAAATTATTTTTCTTTTCATCTGTTTGAACTATAGAACGAGGAAAAGGAATTTTGGGGTCATAGAATATATTTTTCTGATTTATGGAGTTGAGGACTTCAAAACTCAATTTTTTAAACGTTTTTGTTTTGTTCTGTACAATCAACTTGAATAAGGAATCTATTTATTTGACAATGTACATACAATAGCGTACCATTATACAATATAATTGGGTAGGTACCCAATTATATTGTATATTGTTATCTATTGTTATCTACATAACTAATTGTTGCTTAAAATAAATATGTTAATTTATTTTGCTGTTATGTTGTTTTTCAATATAATTACAATCAACATTACTTTCTAAGCTTAGTAAATAGCTTAGAAAGTAATGTTGATTGTACAAACAAAAATCGCCATTCAATGTTCGACTGGCCCGTTGGTCGAGTGTCAAAGACTCTGGCCACGAAATCAAGGGTCGAATCGAATCCCGCTAGGGGCAAATATTTTATGTTATGAACATGGATATTGTTGATGTTTATAAATGTATTAAAGTAGTCTATGCGTTCACCTAGTATCCATAGCACATGCTTATAAGCTTAGTTTGGGACTAGGGAATTGGTGTATCGGTCTGAATAATTTTAAGAATGTGATTGACTGTAAAGATAGGTTTTTTTTACCGTTTTAGCAACATTCAATAAAAAGAAACAAACGGTGGGAGATGTAAGACAATGTTACATTATGTAATCATAAACGGAACGGACGGATATAGGATATGTGGTAAAGAGTACATGTTTATGGCCTATTACAACGTAGTTACGTTATGGAACGGCCCATTGTATTAGCTGATCCGATGTTCCTGACACGTATTGTTTTCTGAGGGTGCGTTCCCTAGTTTTATTTACGTTTCCTTTATGCATATTTTTCCGACTTAATAACTATATATTTGAAGTACAATCACTAACTGCAATTCCAGAAGAGGTAGTCATTTTATTAACTATTGTATGTGAAATGCTGAAATAACCCTAAGACTTAAAATTAAAAGGGGTAGATTCTAAAAAACACGAAAGAGCCATAGCCACTTTTAGATTAGCCATTTGCGCAGGAGATATTATAATAGTGCAGATGTGTGTGCGCAAACACAGGTGCACTCTCTATTCCTTCACTCTCATAGTCCGGTGAGACGGCAATTCAACATGACCGGAGATAGGTCAAGTGCAGGACCAACGGCTTAACGTGCTTTCCGAGGCACGGGGTTGATGAAACCGCCAACATCCTGACTCCGGGCTGTCACTGAGAAATTTCAATATTGAAATACCCAGCCACAGATTTACCACTAGACCAACGAGGCAGTCAAAGTATTGTAATTGTAATTAAATATAATGGTAACATGGTAAACAACCGATTGTTAAGAAATGTATCAACAATGTTGTTGAGCTACTACTATTCTAGCTTAGTTACCTCGTGCAAAGCGTTGCTGACGTCACCATGTCAGCCGCAGTGTCCCGGACGAGCTCATTGTGCGCAGTCGAGCCGACGTCCCTACCGCGTCCTGTTTCCTGCGGGACGCTCTGTTATTCCCTGATGCTCACGTCTCACGGACTATAATACGCAATGTACTGAGTAACATAACAAAGTTGACCTTTGTGATTTGATCAAAGTTTAAGACAGTTAATATTTTACTTGTGTAACACAATTAGTATTTAACGCTGGTGATATTGTCTAATAGAACTTGTAGCATGCGCCGCACAAGGACCAAGAGGTCCCGGGTTCAAATTCCGGGTCGATATGAACGAACCCGGAATCATCTTCTATTGTTTGCGTCTCTATATCAATTTTTATATAATTGTCTAAATTGGGTTCGTATTCTCCGTACGCTTACATGAAAGCCTCCTAATACAACAGCATAGTGTAAACATAATAGCGTTTGCTTGCTAAACCGATTGTACAATGCTAAAATATTGTTACTTTTGGTGCCTTACATTAAATTTAGGGTGCAGTTTGCTGGAAGAGGCTGCGGAGAGGCCGGGGAACGGCAGTTGCGCGGAGAGAGGCCGGGGAACAGCGGTTGCGCCGCGGAAGCTCGTGAATACGTCGCCTGCCGGCCCGCAACCGCAACTTTCGGTATTACCTGCTTGCAATATTTCCGGAGCTGTAATGAAATCATAAATCATATGAGCAATACGCTAGAGTAACTTTGACATTTGTCTTTGAAGTTAATCGAGTCTAAGGGGATTCGAAGCATTGCATATAAAATGTTTACTAACAAGACGAGCAGTCTTCTATTTCTATGTGTTTATTTTTGTAGATAGTAAATTTTGTACAAACAAGTCTAACTTTAAATAATACAATACTATTTATTAGTGCTATAAAAGAGCGCTAAGATTTTTTTATAATACTTACTATTGTAACCTTTTCACTATTTTATTTAGTTGAAGAATAATAAATGTATAAGCACCATTAAGTAAATTACTATTAGACGGCTTTCAAGAATGTACAATAATTTACGTCAAATCTTCCCTGAAATATATCAGTCAAGTGTCATCCCGACTTAGGTATATGCCACTGCAAATGATATTCACGCAGTGAGATATCGTAAAAACAGATGCAGGCGTTTTCATGCAAAAGAAAGAAGAAATTAGATAGACAGCATTATATACATCATGTCAAAATATACTACATAAACACTGTCAAATCGACCGTCAGTTAACGATTTGAGGCTACAGTTTGCCTTAGTAAATACTGCTATCTTCAACTCTCTACGAGTCCTACAAATATTGGACTTAATTTAATAAAAAATAATAGATAGTATTCCGTTCTTCCTGCCTACCCCGCAAGGGAAGTGCCGTGAAGTTTAGTTAGTTAATTAGCTAAGTAACTGACCTATGTATTAACTAATAAATAGGTGGTAGAAGTATGAGATATTTCGCATAAATATGAGGTAATTAAGGCTATCTGCATCTTTGTATAGCACACCTGACAATTTTCTTTCAACATGCAATAATTTCCAGACTTTATTAGCTACCGACTTTCTAGTAATGTTTCTAAGCCATATTTTACAATCTCTCCCGCAGTTCTTAGCTATTCCTACTCTCACATAAAGTGTACCTAGTTGACGGGATTTAATAATAAATACCTCGCAGCAGGGGTAGGAATGCAAAGTTTGTTTGTCGGCAGAATTGTTCCGGAAATAAAAACTATATGTTGAATGCTGCACCGCAGCGGGTGGGACGTGTCGCGCTTTCGAATCGCCTTGAATTTGCCTCGAATGACGAGCTGTGACCACCGCACTAGTTTAGCAGTGGGATAATAGTTTTCTATACAATGAAATCAAAAATAGTTTAAAGGTTGTCCATACAAAATTAAATTATCGTATTTAAGAAGTATTATTATTAACGTTTTGTTGAGGTAATAAATAAAAAATAAACAAAAAGTAATCGTGCAAAATTACGAGCTCATTAACATTTGCATAAAATGTCTACACACTATGGTTTACGAAAAAATAAGTGATTATTAGGTAATTTTATAATTTACAAACAAAGTCACAATTTTTTTTTCATAATTTTATCTAATATGTTTTTCTCAAAGTGTACTGACCTACTTATTTAAGTTTTTGCCATATCCTGCTATTTTCAAAACTGTTGTCCCATTAGCCACACGTGTAGTACGAATCGACTTGCCTGGAGCTCGTGTTTTTAGAGTTATACGCTAGCTTCAAACTTGAAAGAGAGTTGCTATTGGAAAACAGGTATCTTTCGTCTCTACAGGCACTGCTCTATTTATAAGTGTCAGTAAAGTTAGCTATTTTATATTTCAGACTATCTAACCAATTATTTGTTGTTAAGTGATTAGACCACTATTATGGCCTCTGCAGGCAGTGATGGGTAATTTTCGGAAATTTTTCAAATTATGGAAATTTTCCAATTTATTTTTCGGAAAAAATAAATAACTGGATATATACTGGAAAAATATTGTTTACATTAAATTTTGACAAGAATCAATAAAATCACACCTTCCTTAAAAGCTTTACATCTTTATGAGTATAAAATCATACAAAAAAAGGCACGAGTTAAAAGTTTTTAAACTCACGAATCATCAACCTGTTATTAGCCAATAATGATAATATGGAAACAATCACTTATTAGCATTAATTTTTCTTCAAAAATTTGATTTTGGCTTAAAATCAAAACCACAATTTCTGCTTGCCTACGTTTATAATTGGTGTATGCGTTAATTAATAACTTATATCATAAATTGTGAATATTATATTGAAACATAAGCAAGAGTACAAGTAAGTGCCGTAGGTCATTAAATTGTTTTAAGGTTTATGAGGACGAAATTACAGTGTTGTATCCTCAACCTCAGCCTGGCGCCTCACACTGGCGTGTGCCAGTGTAGGTATTTATTTTTGTTTAGTTTAAATACACACGTATTTCCTTCAAATTTCATAATTTCCAATTGCACAAGTATTTGTAATCTTTAAAGAATAAATGTTGATTATATGTATTTCAGTGTGTTTATCTTTTTCATAGCACAGTGAATTTTTAACATTAGGAAAAATATCAGAAAAATATTAAAAAAAAAAATTAAAACTGATGGGAATATATATTTTTTTTCTTTTCTTTTCCGAACGAAATTTTTCCATTACCCATCACTATTTGCAGGTCTTTAAATATTACGCAACAAAACAACTAAGTATTTGAAAACTTTTGTTATTATGGACTTTCAGACGTTACATTTTCAGCAATGTCACGAGCAATACTAGTCAGGTAATAGTAGACGCGAGTCGCACCCGCCCTAAATATGGCCTTCTGTAAAAGTTGAAAATAGTCAGCAGTTCTGACTATTCAATATGATTTATCTGTACCTATATTCATTTGAAATGCTTAAATCTCACGTAAGTTTCAATGATACCATAAAATAATTTCACAATATAAATATTACCACTACCACCAATAAAAGGACTATTCATAAAACATATAAACAATGTGCCAACTGTGTTATTTGCGTAGCATGTCGTAAAGGCGACTAATGGTATATCGGGCTTTGGGTATGTGATTGTGTAGGCGACGAGCTAGCCTTTTGTCACTACTTTTTTTCCACAATTTCCCATATAACTCAGTCCAATTAATTTTTTTGGCTGAATGTAGTTAAGGGGGCTTACTGTTCCTTTGACTCTGCCTACCCCTTTCGGGATTACGGGCGTGATGTTATGTATGTACGTATATATGTAGCATTTCCACGTTTGGTATACCTATATTCTTTCATAAGTAATTTATTTTAAGAGCCTCCACTTATTATGTTTTAATATTCTTTCCCAGGTTCGTAGTAATAATTTGTAGCGTGCACTGTGTGCTAGGCTAGATGGGACGTGATCAAGAGACCCTTTTGCTCATCAGCACTCAACACAAGCACCTCAAACACGTATTTAGAGTACCTACATACATATATCGAGTTCACTAAAGTGGGTTAAAGTTAACTGAGTGTTTACTAGGCTTTTAGTTGCAGTACATTTTATATTATAATGATTTAAACTTGAAATCTCTAAAATTATTGTATATCTATTTAAATAGAATTTTAAAGTTTGTTTGTATTAGAGAAACATTCACGAGTCTTCTGAAGGGGGTCTCTCTTGCGTAGGATGACAAGAGAGCGGTGTGTCGGACTCGAACCGACCCGAGGTGGCGTCCATCACAGCAGTTGTAAAGGTGGTACCCCATTACCGCGTCTTTACACAACAACACAATCAACTAAATAAATCCACCACAGCGCCCAATAACATACGAAGTGCTAAAGATGCTCGATAATGCCGTAACAGTGCATCTACAAACAGCTGGCGCACCGCCAGCGCGGCCGCGCAGTGTAGCGCGCCCTCGACGGGGCGGGACGTGATCAAGAGACCGCTGTTGATCAGCGTTTTGTTTGAACACGCGCTCAGTGCGCTTGTTTAGCGCTTACAAGGCAGATAAGCGAGGGCCGTATGTTAAGGGCAACGTATTGTTTTATAGGGAAAAGTCTCGCAAAGTAGGGGACATTGCAAGATTTTTAGTTTTCCTCCTTAAAGCAATAAATAAAGTGTAAAGAGAAAACCGAAAAAGGAGTGCTTATTTGATATTTATTAGGACCTCAATTGGTTTCCTTAAAGGTTTCTACTAGCACTCCGATATCTAGATTCGATATACGTGTATGAATAAAATAATGGAGCTATGGAATCTAGGAAACGGAGAGACTTACTTAAACGGGTACCTAAGTATATAAACGTTCATGACTTTGCACTCACAAATGACTGATCAGCAGACGGCTCCCCTAGCGGGAATTGAACCTACTTCAGATTACTCAGGCGACTTGTTAAAAGCGGTTAATGTATGACATGTTTAACGAAAATCATGCTAAGATGTACTTACTTACATTAATAAATGAGAGCAATACCGAGACAAACATCTAAACAACAGCAGTACCTTGATACCAAGAAAAGCAAAAATAAACAGACTATATTAGTACCTACTTCAAGATATTATTGATATCATTCATCTTGGTAGAGGATAATAACAAGTATTCAGAAATTCGCATGTAACGCATTTTTTATTTAATAAATATTGTAATGCATGTTTAGGTAGGTATAATATTGACTGGCCCGTTGATCCTGTGGTCAGAGACCCTGGCCACGAAACCGAGGGTCGCGAGTTCGGATCCCGCTAGGGGCAAATGTTTCGTGTAATGAACATGGACATTTGTACTCGAGTCATGGATGTTTATAAACTTATTTAAGTATGTCTATCCGTTTACCTAGTATCCATAGCACAAGCATAAGCTTAGTTTGGGACTAGGGAATTTGGTGTGTCAGTCTGGAGAATTTATTTATATTTATATTTATTATAATATTCCATTTATTATGCCATATGGCGTTTGGTTCTCTCTGCCTACCCCGCTAGGGAAGTGGCGTGAAGTTAGTTAGTAAGTTATAATATTCCAAACGGTGACCGCCATCTCGGTTCATTGTCAGGTACTCCCACCTTTATCAACATTTGTTTTATTTCTAAAAACGTGAGTGTGCGACGATCTCCGGGGGCACATAAAGTTAACAAATAGCTGCAATTTCCAATGTGTAACGTATTTCGATGGCAATTTTCCCGGTGAAAATGACGTTAAAGGGCACGATCGATGCGGCGAGACGTAACTAGGTGTCATCCCTCATCTGGCACGAATGAGTCGAGTCTTCGGTTACGCCGTAAAGTACGAAAATGATCGTTCCAACCCAAATTTTAGGTAATAAAAAAGTAATTCCGTTATCGTTCGCAATTGTTTTAAATTTACGGGTTCGATTAAAGGTTTCGTGTAACAGATTTTATGTAGCCTTGCCTGTTATGGTAATGGTAAGAAGTCACAATAGGCAATGAATATTTGCAATACCAGAGCTATCACAAATCCATAGGCGACCTACGAAAATAAATTTCTACGGAAAAGATCAATAGGAGGGATCAGGGCTGCATGCACGTGTGTGGAAATAACGAAAATTAGGTACTAATGTATTTAGGTAGGTATTTATATATTTTTTTAAATACAAAAATACCTGCACTGTGTAATGATAATTTTGTATTGATATATCATGATATTTTTGTACATCCACAAATTGAGAAAAAATATAAATACATAGACGTGGTAGACGAACAAAACAGCCTTTATTGATTATGGTTTTCCAGGGATTCTTGTTTATTATTGCAAAATGTAAGTAATATTATCCAATATTAAAATTTTAACTGTGATTTGTAATAAACGTCCCTTAATAATACGTTCTGCGAATCCGTTATAAGGTTCAAGGGACCAATATTTTCGTTCCAATGATATAAAAGTGTTTTCCATTGTTCCATCGTTCATTTTGTCAGAATAAGTGCTGTCCTTATTTATATGCTTAATTAACCTATTATAAATTCGAAAGTAATTCGTCTGATATGTTTTCACACCGACTGGCCGATTCTGAAAGAAGGCGCGCTAGAAGTTTAAGCCATAAAAAAGCTCATAAGGATCCCGAAAAAAAAAACTCCGTGGGACGATACCATCTCTATGACATACATAATTTCATTTTAATTATTTATATTTTATTCGCATCTTGTTGCATGACATAATTAGATGTTGACTTTTGGGGCTTTCTATTAAAGCCGTAAAAAAATAAACTTTGATCAGTCGCTCAATTTTGATGGGGTTATTGTTTTCCATTAAAATACATAAACACTTTCTGGGCTTAATAAATGAATTGTATCAAATAATTAACAATACCGAATCATTAGCAACACATAATGTACACATGTACCAATTCACTAAATAATTTAATGGAAGCACATTGTTCCGTTTGTAACATTTGTTTCGGAATAAGATTAACATAGAAGATTATGTAGACCAGTTACTCGACACAATACCCACAATCGAGGAATACTATTTGTTTAACTACACGGCGACCGCTTACGTTTTAGTTCGAATTTGCATTCACCGGAATTGCATCGCTAACTAATTCACACAACTTCTCAAATAGCTACTTTCCCCTAACTGAGATACACGATTTCCTCAGTTTCGTTGTGCCACGTAAATGTGTCTCTATGCAAAGTGTCCTCATCCATACTAATGTGCGAAATTCAGAAATATTTGTACCACCCTTCGCTCCACTCGTTCTAAGGATGACGGTAAAATTGCTTTCTGTGTTTCTCTATTTGTTTATTTCCATTGCTAAAAGAGCGCTTTTTGTCTCGGGGAAGGCGAATACAAGCGAAAGGTTTTCTGCAGAATGGTAATGAGAAAGCTAATGTTGGGTTGGAACTGTCGACTAGTGTATTTACTGGCTTTCACCCGTGACTTTACCTGCGTGTCATCAAATGTTTCGATTTTTATTTTGCTGCGATGGCCTTACAATTAGGCTTCCGTTTTCTTAGAATATCACTGGAAATTATCATAATGACTGATAAATTCTTCCGTTTCTATATTAAACTTCTGCATATTCCAGTAACCCATCATTAACTTCAACACCGAATTCCCGTAGAAAATTTTCCACGTACCTACCTACAGTATTGATTATATCTATATTGCTTGAATTTCGAGAATTACCATTAATATAATACGAGATTATTCAGATCCGATTCGTGGTGATCCAATATCGAATTTGGTCCATGCAATCTGTAAAAATAAACCCGTTCATGGTACCTATTTATCTCCCACCGCATGATATTTATCCCAGCTCATTAATTCGAGCTAATCACCTTCCTCGTATCTAACTAAATAACGAGGCTAAGCCCATCCATTTTAAACAACAGTTTCCAGTTTGATGTGTTAACATGGGCCCATTCGTCCCGGAGAGCTGTCCAGAGTTGGCGTTGTTCCATTAATCACAACGTAAAGTTTCACGGCCCACTGATTCCTGGAGATGTTACGAAAATCATGAAAGATTATATCCGGAGTGGGTTATAGCTAGACCTATTAGCTTGTTTATAACAAGCAGTAGCAGTTGCAATATATATCTTATATGAGTTTGATATTTTTTGAGATTGGAGAAATACGTGTTTGGTAGTTGATGCGTTGCAGGCTATCTGCTTTTAACACTAAATACAGGACCAAATGCCATATTAATTGTGTTGCAACGGCCTTAATCACTAGAGTCCGTTTGTACATAATGCATATCGCATTTAGTTCATTAGTGATAATCCAACGCGATTACCTATAATACCATAATATTTGTGGAGTACAATATTTTTTCTTTAGTTCTATCTCACGTATGAACCATTTCACCAACAAGCTGACAAGTTCATTATGCATTGCAATATAAATAATGAACATTAAAACTAACATATTTACTGTAGGTGTCCAATGTATTTATTGTAAAGGCATAGGTACCTATATTATCTATTCAATGATTGGTAGGCTGTTAGATTTATTTACCAGTAAAACACATTTTGTGCGCATAAGAAGTAAAACTAAACCCATAATTGGCAATAAGCATATTTAATAAAAACTTTATCATAAATTGTCACTGCTTCTGCGGTTAGTGCCACAGAATTGTGTATTTTCATGTATGTTACCGCAGATGTTGGCCGGGCTAATTTTTGGACCTTTGCCACTTAATGGAATGGTGCCAGTTCATAACGGCAATACAGAATATATGTAGACTTCATGCGAGACAAATAAGAAAGACTGATGTGGCGTTTGGTTGAAATCCTTCTTTTGTACTTACATATATCTAGGTCAACGCCTATTTCTGTTAGTCTAGTGTCACATATGCAGGTTGTTAAAAAACGTATTATCTTGTGAATTTCCCTAAATATTACCTATAGTACCTATACCTGTTGGGAATAGCAAGAGTGGCTTAACTGTGTAATTGAACAAATATTGCACTTACTAGATAGCTCTTATAGTAAATAAGAAAAATGTTCAAGGTATAAAAACACACGCATACCCACCATCACCCTTGCAATCCCCGGAAGGTATAGGTAGGCAGAGGCCAAGAAGCGATTTGCTATATCGCATTCTGTCAAAAATAAAATTGAGTTGGTTTAAATGGAAAATTGATGAATAGTTTATCCCATGTTGGTCTGGGACTTGGCCCATGTTGATCTAGGACAAAAATAAGAATATGCCAACTGTGGTTCTTGCCTAGCATGTCGTAAAAGGCGACTAATGGTATATCGGGTTTTGGGTATGTGATTGTGTAGGCGACAGGTTAGCCGCTTGTCACTACTTTTTCACAATTTTCCATCTAACCCAGCCCGGCTTTATTTTTGGCTGAATGTGGTTAAAGGGGCATGCTGCCCCTTTGACTCTGCCTACCCCTTCGGGGATTATGGGCGTGAAGTTATGTATGTATGTATGTATTGATGAATAGTAATGACGAGCGGATAGCTCCTCACGTACATAAACCTATCCACCCAATACACCTCTAGGCAAGGAACACGGTTGGTGAGGATATTCTTATTGAGGTCGACACCAACATGGGGATATACTTAGATAGTTGACTATGAATAGAAAATATATCTACATCATTTCTAATATTAACTCCGCAGGGACTGACGTAACAACTACTAAGTCAGCACAAACAACAAGTAATCGATCATTATTAGCAAACAGAAGTTAATTAATATAACGCAGCGGACGAGTTGCTACGAGTATTAGCATCAGGAAAAACATGTACGGTTAATATGTTGGGTGATTATCCGGCAATTAGTTCCTGCCCCGAAGTTTGTCAGTGTCGACTCGGTCACGTAGGATTATGTGATGTCGTTAAGCTCATACTAAATACTGCCAATTGTCGAAGCATACGACAAAAAAGAGTTACCTACTTGTTATTGCTTCCCTTCGCACCTAATTAGGTATAGCTTTGGGTAAAAGTGGTTAAATAATTGTTATTGCTTATTAAACGCTGTCTATGTCTTCTGGAAATGGTACAATACAATGGAATGCAATGGCAAGCCACTGTTATGTAATAATAACTCTATTCTATAAAAATATATAGTTGTCATGATTGAAATGTGGTACAAAAACATTATAATCTACTTAATTCGTTTTTATTAATACAGACTGATTCAGAAACTACATACTAGGACACGGAAACATTTATTAAAATCTTTTATCATGTAAATTTTTTTTAATAGGTTTTATTCCGATTATATCTACCTTATTTTTATTACAATACAAATAATATCGACTTTTGGTCGCCGTACTACAGCCATCATTGAATATAAAAAAAATATTTAGGTATCTTCGTATTATATTCTAATGATAAGATGATCGTATTTTACATATTGATTTACTTAATTCCATTCTATGTTCTTCAGCCATAGTTTTCATGTTTTGATTATTTATCCGTAAATGATAATATTAATAAAAGTAACATAAATGAGGAAAATGAAAAGAGAAAGGTACCTTATTAGGGACCTTAGTAGCTAAAAAAATCACCTAATGCACCTAGGTAGCTTTAGGTACCTATCTATCTAAGTAGCAATCTAGTATGTAGTGAAACAAGTAAGGCATTTTATAATTAACATGTAACGCAAAACCCTTCCGCATGTACGTCCCCACAAACGCACAGGCTCGATTATAAATAACGCCATTGTCTCAACTCGGAAGTGACGTCGACGCCAGTGGTTTAGGCACAGCAATTACACCTCCCGCCAAATGTTTGTCTTCTAAAGTGAGAAATGCTTTATTTTCTCTTTCCCTCTCAATTAGTCGGCATTAGTGGGTAGGTTCGCTTAATTAACCAACCGTGTAATGGATACAATTAAAATGAAGCTTCTACGCAGGCCTCTAAGTTGTTATTGCCATCTCTGAACCGGGGGCGTGACATGAAGTCGCCATTAAAAACATAATTGTTGTATAAATAATAAGTTTGAGGACAACTTGCGTGTACACAGAGTTAAGTACGAATATGATTTTTTAATTAGTTGTCGTAAATAATAATTTGCTCTTTGGCTGCTTAGATGACTTCATCTGCACAAAGTTGCGAGTTGGCCACAACAACTTAGGCATAATTATAATTAATAAGCTGAATTTGACAAATAAATCAAATATGCATAATTTGGTAGTTATAATTATTAACAATATTCGTGTTTGCATATTGCATCGCATACATTTGCTATTTAGTACCTACATTTTAATTAGTTATAGAGGTACACACTCACACATACACATTGTCTAAATTAATGTCAAATTCTAGATGTAACATAAAAATACTTATTTATACTTAGAAAATGACCTTTTACTCTGAAATTTAAGAATTTTTTTTTAATTTCATAAGTTACTTATGAAACAGCAGTTAATTAATTGAGTAATAAGTAATAAGTAAGGTTAACCTTAAGTAAATAAGAATGGGTAATTAGATTCTTAAATTAGCGTGCCATCAATCATCGTCTCGCAAAGGACTTTAACTTAACCACCTGCTAATACGTAGGTACTGCTTGTAGATTAATAAACTTGTATATTAATAAGACAATGCTTGAATGGACTGAGATTAGCGCCGATTCCATTAATCCCTTGTAACATATTACTTGTTACATAATGCATATCATTATTTATTTGCATTGTTTTAATAATAACAAACCCTGGGAGATTCTAGTATCTACTTATGTTTGAACTAGTAATTATCAACCTTATTCCATTATCTATGTAGGCGACAAGCTAGCAACTTGTCACTACTTTTTCACAATTTTCCATCTAACCCAGTCCAGCCCAGTTTTGTTTTTGGCTGAATGTGGTTAAAGGGGCCTGCTGTCCCTTTGACTCTGCCTACCCCTTCGGGGATTATGGCCGTGATGTTATGTATGTATGTATGTAACCTTATTCCAATAAGTGGGTATTGGATTTGTAATTATGTAGGCGACGAGCGGCCCACTTGTCACTATTTACTTTTTCACAATTGTTTATTAAATCCAACCAATAAATAAATTTTTGGCTAAATGTAGATCATGGTGCCTATTGCTCCTTAAATTCTGCTTACCTCTTCGCTTGATAGCAAGTATGCGTATATTGTGATATATATTAATAATAATGTACCGCGCTTGCATCGCTAATTGTATCTTTCTAGCTACACTACACTAAGGCTATTCAGATGGTCGCGCGTTGACGCGCGTTCATCCTTACATAATAGTATTAAGTTCCTACGTATAGTCCAGTCAACTCTCGCACTTATTATTACATGACTTTTTTTGTAAGAAACTTTTACCTACTTTTACTTGAAGAATTTTACGATATTTTGAACCATTCATGAATTATTTAAAAAAAGTCCTTTTTCTATCTTTCCCTCCCTTTTTTTAGCTAACCTGATGAGTCAGAGATCTGACATTTTGGAGTATTAAATATCTAGTAATCACGAAAATTTTCCCGTTGATTCCAGTTTCAACTCAAAATGGCAAAGTTAAGGCTTTATTGACTGGACTAGTAGCTGCGTGTAGACGCGCATTCATGTAAACGGTCTGATGTATTTACTTAGAAGTAGGTACTTTACGCGCGTAAGGATAAACGCGCGACCATCTGAACTTAAACTAATTCTTTTACTTGTATATAACATGCACATCCTTAATCCGCTTAGTTAATTCCTAACTAATTATTAAGCTGCTTTACTTTTACAATATTTATCGGTATTTATAAATATCCTTTAGCAATTATATTCTTGGTTAGTTAAAAACTAAACTACAAATCATGAAGATGTTGGCAATATCTTGAATCTATTGCATCATTTATTCAATTGCTAAAGTGAATGTACATTCTTAACAGTTTTTAAATATTAACAGTATTAGGTATTTACCTTTGAATGTAGGTATGTTGATTAGATTTATAGTAATTATGAAAAGGATTTGGCTCATAAAAACAGATAATATAGGTAAATAGTGTTTGTGTAAAATCGGGAACGATTTCTGTCAGCTTCTATAATTTAAATGTTTATATGGTAAGAGTATGCATACGTATTGTAGTAAAAAAAAGTAAAAATTATCCGAACAAAAATTAATTACCTTTTTCCTTTAATAATGTATTATTATGACCAATTCTTTTATTTTTTTGTAGATCTATTAAAAAGTAAATAATGAATGCAGAGACTCTTTTAATTTGGTTTAATAGATAAAATTACGCGATCAAAAGGTTTTGTTACCCAAGTTTCCATTTCAGTTTCAAATTTCTTACAGCTTTCTAAGAATTCACGCTACAAAATGATTCTTCCTTATCGATATTACTCAAGCGCAGTGTCGAAAATCACTTTCTAAATATAAACAAAAGGTGGGCAAACCCAATTTGCGGTTCTGCTGCCATTTTAACGCGCAAAACGCGACCTCAATGTATTTATCCACAGATCGTTATGCTCTTAATTGCTTCTCTAGCTCGCCGTTTAATAGTGAAACTGGGAGTTGGTGTCCATTGTTGGCTCATTAGCACCTCAAATGAAGTCGGTTAAAAGTGTTTTGACTTAGCAGATCGGATTTAGTTAAAATTATACCGGTAACGGCTTTTGCTGAATGTACAGCGTAATTTTCATACAAGACCCACAGATTGGTTTGAAATTTTGAGCGCTGGTATAGAAATAAACATTCCTATTCTTTTAGATTTAATTAAAATTAATTTCGATTTAATCTTAGCTTATTCCGGATTAATAGGACCTGAATATATATTGTCATTCGGTTCGTGATAGACTTGACTTATAAGTAAGAGTCTATTATGAAGATCAATTCAGATCTGAAATACTTATTCGATCAGGTCAGTTTTCATGGGTAACCGGACTGGCCCGTCGGTCGAGTTTAGAGACCCTGGCCACGAAACCAAGGGTCGCGGCTTCGAATCCCGCTAGGGGCAAATGTTTCGTGTTATGAACATGGACATTTGTACTCGAGTCATTAATGTTTATGGACGTATTTAAGTATGTCTATCCGTTCACCTAGTATCCATAGCACAAGCATAAGTTTAGTTTGGAACTAGGGAATCAGTGTGTCAGTCTGGAGAATTTAATTTTTTCTCTGACCACTCGACCAACGAGCCAGTCAATTGATCAAAATAAATAGTACCTATTTCGGTCGCTTGAATAGCAACAGTCTTAAGTATATTGTGGTATATATCGTAAATATTCTAGCAGTAATTTATTATACAGTCTACTATCATAATTTCTAAAGTCGAGACACGTCGAGCATTTCATTCCCTAGAAACCATTAAGAGATCTTACTCATTGTCATCACTTTAGATTAACGTCAACGCTTTATTGTTAATGGTTTGAGTACTAGCTTCGGTATGTGTCTTAGTCTTCCTAGGGTCTGAATCGCGGTCAGGGTCTAATGTCTATTTTTGTACATAATTTTAGTTTTTTATTCTTATTATGTTCTGTATATTAACATCATACAACTAAATATTTCTGAATAAAAATGCAGCCCTTAAGTAACAGTTCATTTATTAAAATATGTATAACTTCATGTATACTATCACTGAGATACATATATAAAATCATAGATACGCATGTTCTCCAATTCGTATCGTACACGTGTTTCGGTACTATGGGAGCGAAAACTGTCTCACCGCTTTCTATAGCAATATTGGCTCCTTGCTTTGTGTCCTGGAGCCAAATGGAAATTGCATGTGGCTTTGTACTATATTTAAGCACTTCAATATACAGATTCCTTGTTGAGGTAGGATAATACAGAGAGAGAGGTACATATACGCTTGTTTCATCTTCACAAAAACGTACTTTCTACCGAAAATATACCGACGTGCTTAAACAATGAAATACAAGTATCAAGCGGATTGGAGATACGAAATATATTGACTACCTACACAAACGGTCCAAGACGACAACTTTGCTTAACTTTCGCAACGAATCTAGCATACACAGTGTTCGCAGGTGAACAGTAAACATAGATAACCTATTTTTGTTAGTTCTGTAGGTGATAAATATAAAATATCCGACTACATCACATACATTGATCTGACTCCGAGTTAAGTAGCTTAAGCACTTGTGTTACGGTTATCAGAATCAACAGTGGTATTACATATATATAATAATGGTATTAAATATTGGATATTAACACCCAGACACAGAACAAACACAAGTATCTATTCATCATACGAATGTTTGTCCTGGGTGGGGATCGAACCCACAACTCTTAGCGCATGGGGCAGGGTCACTACCGAATGCGCCATCGAGCCAGTCAATGTAAGTAACATAACGAAACATTAAACGCTCCAGTACAATTCGCGCCCCGAGTGAAAGGACTTTTGGGATGCGGTCAACACAACTAAAGGCTCCACCAACACAGTAGCGGTGTTCCAACAAATTCTTTTCCGAGTCAGCCCTGAGGCTGACTCGGCAAAATGTGTTATTGTTCTACCGCCACAAGCCGATCTATTTCCACTGAATTTCAATTTGCCAACGTCTATGCAGCGACAAGTTTAGAATAGCTGACCTAGTAAAACTAACTTAGGCGTTTTGCTTGTCCTGAACAAAACCAGTTCGTGATTTTAAAATAAGATAGGTGCATTCTTTGGAATAGAGAGAAATACGAACCTGGATGCAAAAGCGAATGGAGTTTTATGAGGTAAGTTTTCTTATGTTATTGTGTTGGATAATTCAATCTGTATCTTGATATCAATGATGATCGGTGGTAGCTCAATGATGGAAGAGTGCGGGCTCAAACCTGGGCACACACCTCTGGATTGACAAATATATATTATCGTATTATTAATAAAGTGTTACTGATACCACCATAGATACTGTGACGTTTCGTGCATGTTGCACGTCTTATGATTGCACTATTTGCAAGATTAATTAGGTAAATAGACATTTACATACGTGCCTCACTTTGAACCTTATATGTTTATATAAGTAATAAATAAGAACAATACGGATAGATTTCCCACTGTATAAGCAACAAAATGATTATACACTTCCTGGGCTAAATAAAAAGCTTGACGTCAGATATCGTGTTTGCTTTGTTTAATTATATACCAGCTACCTACTTACTTCGTTAAATTTAAGTATGTTTTATTTTAAATACTTACTTCATGACATTGCTTATCTTAGTTCCTTATTGGTAAAAACCGTTAAGTCTAAAGTATAATGTATGTATAATTGCAATGTCAAAAATATGTGTTTAAATTCAGTACAATCATAGTCACATGTCGTATAAAAATTTAATTAAAACGCAATGTTGTTATGAACAAGCTTCAAATATCTTTAAATTTTTACTGCTTCTGAAAATGGAAATGTAATAAATACTAAATAAACGAGGCTAAAATATTTCGTCTTTAATACTTCGTCTTTATTGTATAATATAGATAATATGACAATCAGGTTGTAAATGCTTTAATAAAAAAAAACTATTTTAAAAGTAATATATAATTTAAATAGTACCATCACACCCAGAAAACTACATCGATGTCCGTATTTAAATTATTTCCGCTATTTTCATATAACGTGTGAAAAATTATCAGATAAACATTTGAAAATGCTTGGAACGTGTTAATTTTTTTTTATAAAAAAAATCTTAAAAGTGCCAAATAGGCAGTTTGGCATTTTGATCAATGTGGCCTAGATATTACCGATTAGGCAAATACTGCACTGTTCCTGGTTCACTTCCATTTAAGGTCAACCAGTCACGACAATTTGTAGTAATAACGCTCTGTTTTAGGTATGGAGCCTATTCATAATAAATATCGATAGTTAAAAAAAAATAAGTATGTACCTATGCTGTATGTTACTATATACAATGTTTGATATACTTTATTAGTCATTGGGTTTAGCATCTTTGCTAATTACACATTGATGGTATCACATGATTAGAGCTGAATTTATATTCACATAACAAGATAAAGCGTAAATTTAATCTTTAACCAATATTAATATAGATGTTATAACCTAATTAGTATACAACCATGACTCATTACATAGAAAATAGATTTTGGAATCACAATTGGTTACCTCTAGGTATGTAAGTAGTTTTCTGATTCCATTGATCAAAGGTATATATTTATTGTATGTTCATAATATATGTAATTTAGGAATAGGAAAGGCAATATTATTTTTCCTCTCATTATATCATATATTTTTGCCTCTATCATCACAAAATTAATATGCTTAATTGTATCGATAGCAAGGACATCACTAAACTAAGCAGTGCAGTGGTTGCATTACTCAATAGAATCAATAACTCGATACGTACCAATTAAAAGGCAATTAAAGGTAGGTACGTTATGGCAAATATTATAAATGCAGATTTGTTTACAATTAACGTGGGAGTCGTAAAGCAACAATGTTGTTTACGGCGGAATTAGGTGCCGACTGATTACTATCATTTATTGGTTGAAGGAAATATATAAGCGTGTTATTTCAGGTTCTTTATTTGTAACAAAAAATATTCATCACTATTTAACACATTGTTAGGTATGATTGAGAATCTCTACTCATATGATCAATATGATTGCATGAGCAAAGATTCTTAATAATTATTTGGAAATGGCATTATGTTCACCATGAGTTGATAGTATACAAGAAAGAAGCATGCATAGTTTTCCTAATAGTAGATACAATGGAAATGAATCCAAATGACTGATGAATATTATTTTCTATTGGCATATTTACGTAAATATATTAGTTAACTTTAGGTAAATAATGACATCCTATAAAAATTAAATTAGCTAACTACTAACTTATTTACAATTTTTCACATAAAAGTTATTACTAATTATTTTTATTATATTTTACAAAAATACATACATCTATAAATCAATCATAACTATAATTATTTGAAGGACCTATGTACTGACATAAATAAATACTATAATTGATAGCCTGGCTACAGCAACAGTTCTACTTAATTCTGAGTAGTTACAGTTTTTATCACAGTCCATAATCTAAAGTTTACAATGTTGTGTGGCACTTTCACAGAATTCACTTACATATTCTGTTATATTCTATTTGGCTGTAATTTACACGGGTCTTGTGAAAAGTCAATGCGACGCGTTTGTACGATGTCCCTGTACACATTCGCTGACAATTTCGGGGTCCGTTTCCTGTTAGGGTCATTGAAATCAACGTCAAACAGACCAAATTTGACCCTGCAAAAGAAAAAAAACTTGAATAATAATTGAACAGAAGGATTTACCTGAAGATATACATATAAGGGTAATTTATATTTATTTTATTGTATTGTCCCATGTTGGTCTGGGACTTCAAAATAACGTGCCACTGTGTTTCTTGCCTAGCATATCGTAAAATGCGATAATGGTATTTCGGGTTTTGGGCATGTGATTGTGTACTTTCTCTCTACTTTTTTACAATTTTCTATCTCAGCCCAGTTTTATTTTTGGCTAAATGTGGTTAAAGGGTCTGCTGCCCTACCCCTTCGGGGATTATGCGTGTGATGTTATGTATGTTTGTATGGTAATTAGTATTAAGTGCCATTTAGAAAAATAATGCTTTTAATTTATTTTATTCGTAATAACCAATAATGGGTTATGATTGAATGCTTGTCTGACAAACGTATGAATTTATCAGTTATTTTGTATACATAGTAGAATAATATAGGTATGTAAACTGAGTTTGGATCAAGGGATTTGGCATCCTAGTCTGAATAATCTAATAAATAAACTAGTCATCATCATCATCTTCCTAGCGTTATGTTCCGTGCTTAGACGGGGTCCCCTTAGACCATGATCTAGGATTTAGCGAGTCTGGTAATTACATTGAAGCGACTGCCGATCTAACCTTCGTAACCCTAAAATAGGGAAACCAGACAATTTTTGGATCATAGTCAATAAATAAACTAGTCACCCAGCGATAAATAATTGCATAGTCTGACCTACTAAACAAAGACAATATTAAAAATTTTCAAAAACTAGCTGACATGACATTCATTATTTTATCAATGTATAAAAACGTCCAATTATAACATAAATATTTTATATGAAAATATCGTCTTTTAATATGTATCTGTATCGTGACAATTATAAACATTACAAAAATAACTGTCCAATTTGACACAGACTAACTCACTAAACTAAACTTCACGCCACTTCCCTGGCGGGGTAGGCAGAGAGAACCGAACGTCATATGGCGATACAGACGTTCGTAATATAAGCGCGTACCAACATACATTTTGGTTATTATTCATTTTCACTTATCTAAATTCAAGGCAATTTTTATCTGACCCCAGATCTAACGAACCGCATAATTATTTTGCGGCAGACATTTGGCAGGTCAGCCAAAGTTTTTTTTCTAAAATATATATCCCTTTACAAATCTTTTGTTGAATCTCCTCTCGTTCCGTAGTCGCATCACGTACTTCTTTGCAAGCGCGACCTAATTTCTTTATTTGACAAAATAGAGTCCAAGACAGACCTTGTTCCCTTTTCCAATACGATAAATTGATTACATCGTCACGACCGAATACGATACGGCTCCAGAATACAGGTACAGTGACTATAAATAGATACACCTCCTCATCTGTACAGGATTTTTTTTTTAAATAATGCTATGGATGCTTAGTCTATATTAATGTTTTTATACAAATAAAAATAGATATAAAAAGCACATCCATATTTCTTGAAATGCATTTGTCATGACAGAGATTTAAAATTAACTAAATTGATATACTCGTATAGTAGAAATAAATATATAGATTAGATATAACAATATATGTATATTATTAATTCACAGAGTGGATATAAAATATATGCAGTTAAATTATTTTAACTACACTTAATTTATAATTAACAATAAAGATCAGTAAAGTATTTCCAGAACAGTGTTTCATAAGATACGAACTTAATACAATAAAATTACAGAATAACTATTATACAGTTCTTTTTAATTCAGTGCCTGGCTCGAAGGACCAAGAGGTCCCGGGCCCGAGTCGGGCCAAAATTTGTAGCTGGGAATTTAATATTGAAATTACTCAGTAATAGCCCGGAATCAGGAAGTTGGCGGTTTAATCATCCCCGTGCCTTGGCAAGCACGATAAGTCGTTGGTCCTGCGCCTGACCTCTCTCCGGTCATGTCGAATTGCCGTTTCATCGGACTATGAGAGTGAAGCAGAGTGCACCTGTATTTACTATACTGTATTTACTATAATATCTCCTGCGCAGATGGCTGATCTAAAAGTGGCTACAGCTCTTTCATGTTGGTTAATCCTCGTTGAAATTGGCCGCTGTGACCGATATCGGTTAGCAGGACATTATTATTATTATTTTAATTCAGAATTCCCATTAAACGCTATATTTTACATATTAAAATTAAAATACATTTGGAAGTAAAACTAGTGTTCTCGTCAATACCAGCCAATTCTACACTTCAAGTTCAAAGTTATGCGACTTTATCGCACATAACAAATAATTTTATTACAGTGCATTAACGCAATTAACAATCAGATATAAACAATAAAACTGTTCCAATTTAAATAGCCATTATGTGCACAGATAAACGTGATACACGATTTAATTTGTATATTAATTAATTGCCACGGAAACTTGGCTTGCTTAAGAGGGTTTGTACGAACACTAATCACAAAATAAGAGGCATGATCTCTATGTATAGGGCTATCGTTAACTAATCTATTATCGACGATTTTAAGAAAAATGTGTTTTAATATAAAACTACTTGTTGGAGATTGCGGGCGTGATAGTACAGCATAGTATTATGTAGGTATTCTTCAAATTTACACACCAATTCCCCAGCCCCTTTCGCGTATTGCTTTTGCTTGGTCCAAAAAAGGGAGGCAATAAAATTTTTTTTAGTCGGGATGGGTAATAAAATATTACCGATAGACTTACTTACTTAAATACCTTCAAACATTCTCAACGAGAGTATCAATGTACCATGTTTAGCCTAATGAAATATTTGCGTCTTGTGGGACTTGAACCCGAGACCTAACGTTGCCAAGGTCAATAATTTGACCAGCGAGCCTGTCCGTTTGCTTATATTATGACCTTATTTTTCCTACGAGGAAGCGAAATATTATAAACGGAATATATACCTGCAGGATATGAAACATTTTCTCAAGGGACGTTATTAACAGGGTGATGTATAGCTTTTTTGAAAACTTTGTTAGCACAACGTGTGTGAATATTCGTATGAACTTTCATAATTAAATTATTGTCATTGTTTGAAGACTCTTCTGGATCTTTGAAGCTATACTTAACTGGTGTCTTTTTGCCTATATAATTGTTGTACTTATACACTATTATTATACAAAAAAAACATGATGTACTTAGCCAGTGTGTCAAATTAAAAATACATTTATTTTCGGTATCTAATTTAGAAAAATTTGAAAATGAAATAAATTTAATTTAAAACTGAAACTAGCGAAAATTATTTCACTTAAGAAAATTGTTCGCATTTCTATTCTGCACGTAGTTACGCACAACGTTAGCTAAAACAAGTGTGTACTTACGTATATCCATCGTTCCATTCGAAAACATCCATGAGCGTCCACGCAAAGTACCCTTGGATATTGCAATGGTCCACATTTTTGGCCAGCAACAGCTGATAAAGATACTTTTGGAAGTACGATATCCTCGCGTAGTCTTTTATACCCCCAAAGTCGCACATTCCATTCTCCGTAACAATGATTCGGATATCACCGTAGTTGGTTTTGACCCAGTTCAAAAGTTTCCGAAAACCTTCCGGGTTTACCTATAAACAATAACAACGATAAAATTAAGCAAGGATTTTAGGTAGGTTTTCTAAAATTGGATGCTATCACCTGAGCAGTAATCAAATACCTAACTTATCATATGTATTTTGGCCGTGTCTACCCCGGTATTCTTATACTGCAGTAAATGTTATGTGTTTATATAAATTTATTTACCTACAAACTCCTTAAAACTTTTTGAAAATCTAGCAAATATTTATTGTTGAACATTTTAATAGACATTATAAGAATCCTCAAGAAAAAGCTTACAACAAACGAATCAGGCATGCTAAACTAAACTACATATATATACCTAAAACAAAACTATTACATAAACACATTTAAAACATCCAAAATCAAATAAAACTTGATTGTAAACCTTAAAGATATATTTTTTATTGAACTGACCTTCCTACTAAATGATAAATGGTCATAGACCTAAATGATCGAAAAGTGCATGCAAGGTTTTGTGAACATTGCGTCAGATAGCATTGGGTTTAGTAATTATATACAATTCTTATATACAAACATACGTATATTGCTGTCCCTGTGGTTATTGCCACCATTGCTATGACTTTTATGACTTTTATTCTATGCGAAATAATTATGCTAACTTTATAGCATAATTTCGTTAAATCCAATTAAACACGACCCTCTAATTTATTTAAATTAGTAAGATAAATATATATCAGTGACTATTGCACATTCAAATTATAAAACCATATCGTTCATATATTATAAAACCATATCGTTCATAACCATAGCCTTCTAAATAAAACAATAATTGTGTAATTGCTAAACTGCTATTACAGAGGTGAGAAAAGAAATTGAGAACTTTCATGAATACGTTCAGATAACTATGACTTTATCTGGTAACCATAATTTAATTTATCTAGTTCCCATCTCTCAGATTTGCTCATACCAGGATCATAAAAAGTATTCCAACTAGAAATACCCAAGTTAGTAAATATAAATAAATAAATAATAAACATCCGACGACATCACATACATTGATCTGACTCCGAGGTAAGTAGCTTAAGCACTTGTGTTACGGATATCAGAATCAACAGTGGTATAACAAATATATACTTAAATATTGGATATTAACACCCAGACACAGAACAAACACAAGTATTCATCATACGAATATTTGTCCTGGGTGGGGATCGAACCCACAACTCTTGGCGAATGGGGCAGGGTCACTACCGAATGCGCCATCGAGCTTGTCAATTGACTTGTCAAAGTTAAAGTTTGGAGAAGAAAAAAAATCACTTACTGAAAACCAGTCCGCCCCAGGTTTTGACCATTTCGGGTCTTGTCCTAAACAAGCACCAGTGTCGTGGTCCATTGATGGAATATCCCAAGTTGTTTCTGATTCACAAGGCCACATCAGAAAACTGGCGTAGTGATTCAAGCCGAAAAAATCTGATGAACCTTTTAACATTTGCACCTGAAAAAAGACGATAAAACATAGTCTCTTATAAAGACGTGAAGATTTGGACGAGTTAAGTTCGTGTTTAAATAGAAATTAGTATATACCTATTGTATTGTTCATCAGTGGAAACTGAGTAACTGCGAGACGATATCTCGCTAAGAGATTGTTTTTTATTAAAAGAAAAAAATAAATATTCAAATGAAGATGAAGGTACTTAGGAATATTTCTTTCTAGATATTTTATGGAGTAAAATGGAGTAAATTCTCCCGTTTTCCCAACATTTCCCTACACTACTCTGCTCCTATTGATTGTAGCGTAATGAAAAGTATACTATAACCTGCCCAGGAGTATGAAGAATAATTGTACCAAGTTTCGTTAAAATCCGTCGGACACACAGACAGACAGACAGACAGACAGACAGACAGACAGACAGACAAAAATTTTACTGATTGCATTTTTGGCATCAGTATCGATCACTAATCACCCCCTGATAGTTATTTTGAAAATATATTTCATGTACAGAATTGACCTCTCTACAGATTTATTATAAGTAAGATTATCAATTTCTTCTAACTTACCTCTTCTGCAGAGAAATATGGCAAGCGAGAACGTTCGTAGTGTTGGCTTAAACTCATATTATCAACTCTTTGACGAACGAAATCTGGATAGTCTCCTTTTTTGGAGAAAATTGGATGCGCGTAGATGCCCAACTTGTGAAAAAAAAAGTTAAAATAAACATACTTATTTATTAAATGTATGTAAGTTTCGGGGATTATGAGCGTGATGTTATGTATGTATATATGTGTTGAGGCAATTATTATTTTCTAACTAAACTTCACGCCACTTCCCAAGTGGGGCAGGCAGAGAGAATTAATTATTTCCTATTCATATAAATTATTTTATTTAATTATTATAAAGATAATATCACTGTTATTTATATAAAATTTTTATGACTTACATGCATTTGAAGATACGCTTCTGCCACCTGACGATCTTCTATATCATCACCATTTTTAGGTTCTGCCCAAAACGAATCCAGAGTTATACCTACTTGACCTGTAAAAAGTTGTCGTGATAACATAAAGGTATTAATTCTAACCGTATTGGTAACAAGCAATAATAAATAAATAAATTAATTATTAAATGGTAACAATGATGCCTTCCTAATTTTGAATAATTTTTGTGAAAATTTATATTTTTCTATGCATTTAGCATTAAATTTTTCGAAGAACAATAGCTTGTAACCTTGTAAAATTGTGAACATTTTATTAAGATCGGTGATCTGTAAAACTGTTTCCAAATAGTTTTAAATATTATTTGTACCTTTTGTGTTTTAAATAATTTCTCAAAAATAATAATATTCTATTGTCAGTTACATACCGTTTTGGGTAGGTTTAAATTCGCTCTCATACAAGCGGTAAGCTCTCCCATGTGCCAGTAAGATATAATGGGTACATAGGTACTCCCCAATGCCATGTGCGTTCAAAGCTGGGACAAAGTAATCTTTTCCGTAACCCTGTAACATTTGCTTTTTAATAATCACCTTCGTTATTTTCTTGTTTGATAATAATATATTCCTAGACTCGTTTCTACATATTACTGTTCTTAAAAAATTCACGAGTCAATCACTAAAATACGAAGCAAAATAAACTAAGTCTTCATTTTCGTCGCAGAAGATTGTATTACTAAAGATTGCCGTACATCATACACTAAAACGGTGAATATATGTTACGTTATGTGGCTATTAAGTTTTAGTGTTCTTCTAAAATAAGTTTGTTACTTATTGTTGCTCCGTAAACTAGTCAATTCCAACTTAAAAGCAAGTTTGATGTAGTACCAAACTTGACAGCGAGTATTTGAGAGGAGACACGGAGGGAATTTAAAGTTTCACGCCAGAGCGGGCTTCTTAAGTCTGATTGAGTTCACATGTAGCGCATGTATGAGTTACTCTGCGAATTCCTCAGTTCACATAAATTATATTATTCAACTAATATAACTTACCTTAATGAAATTTCAACTTTGTCGTCTTTTTATATTAAACAACAGGTACACTTGGATCGTGATCCTAGACTTAGCGAGTCTATTTATTTCATTATAAGTAGCAACTGTGATCTTTGCAACATTTAGACTGGGGAACTAGTCAAATTAGGACATGGTTGCAAATTCATTTAGAATTCTGCAGGTGTTGCTAGGTTGCACAGTTTATATTTGCTTGCGGTGGAGCCAATGGTATAGTGATTTTATTAGACATCAAAATATAAAGACGTAAGCTGTATTCAAAATCGCAAGCTTTATGTATAAAGAGCAAACTTTGTTTTAACTTTACAACCACAAGGATTTTACTAACGAAACCTTCTTTAAACTAGAAAAACCAAGAAATAGTAATGTTTTTTTTTAGATATTCTTTTATTATTGCAGGTATTCACAGTTGTTACATATTAATTTTGTCATCTTATTCTTCATAACAAAAAGAAACATACCAGTTTACTGGAGTTTCTAATCTAGTTAACAATCGTGGAGTCTCGCAAGTTGAATGTAACAAGTGTAACAGAGCATAATGGACGAACATGCTATGATACTAAACAATGACGTGTTGTAAGGCAAAGTTTGCAGTTGATAGCTGGGAAGTTATTGAAAAGTTTATCAATGAGAATTGAGCAACTTGAAAATGAAGAGACAAGCGCAAATTTCAAGGTAACAATGCCTGCAAACCAAAATGTAGTCTGAAGTTTCGTACCGGTTACCGTGAAAAGAGAAGTAACTTTTTAAATAACAGAAAGGCAAGAATGGTCTATTGTATAAATATAAACAGTAGAAGCCTACTTGTTGACGCTATTAAAACTTAAGCCGCTTAAATTAATATTCCTATTTAATATGGTTGTTTTTTAGTTTACTATACTTTCATACACTTAATTATTTTAATTAATATTTGAAGATTTAACATTATATGAAGTACATAAGTAAATCAATAATTATTTTGAGTAAATTACATAACGTTTTTATAGATTTACTTAGTACTGACAATCAATGTCTTGCTTAGATATGGCTACTAAACTGATTGTCTTCATATTAATGATTAATGGAGCTGTAAAGGTAACGAGATCTGGCCCTACAGTAAAATATTACGGTTTTAATTAGAGGGATTAAGAAATAATAATTGTTCTTGTGTTCAGGTTGTAACAAAAGGGAAATGAATAAGGTCACCTTAAATATGGTGGAGCGAATCTGAGAACGAAGAATTTACAAATCTGAGAACGAAGAATATACAAATCTGAGAACTAATAATACTCGTCTCAGTATTAGGTATACTTGTAAGTTCCTATAAATCTACGGATTTATATCGCTAGTTCAGCCTGTTAGCTGTTAGTGTGAAAATCTTCACATTCAGAAAAGTGTAGATGCGAAACTATATCTAATCCAGTTAGTCTAGTCTAAGGATTATGAAGTTTAGATGGAAACCGATAAAACTTACATTGTAGCAATGTTGATGGGGTTCGTTCATTGTTGTCCAAATTTTCACTATATCCCCAAACAATGTGAATGCAACTCGAGCGTAGTCTTCAAAGTAATCCACCATTTTTCGATTGCACCATCCACCCAAGTCCATAAGTGGTGTTGGAAGATCCCAATGAAACAAAGTTACTATGGGAGTGATGTTTGCTTTTATGAGTTCTTCGAATACATTTCTGTAGTATTTTCTTCCATCTTCACTGATGTAGTTGTCAGTTCCGCGTGGTAAAAGCCTGTGAACAAAAAAAGCATGTGTAACACCCGTTCATTTTCAAATAAAAAGAGAAAAAGTGTACTTAAAAACAAATAGGTTATTAGTTATTTACGATTCCTACAAAAGTAGACATTTATTTGACGAAGAGGCGAATTGATCAAGATAAATTCAATAATATCTAACAGAAAGTTAAGCATAACAAAACACACTTATGGAAAATGAATACATTCGTCACACTAAGCACGCGTAAATTATTATATCACGCGATAGTTATGTACTCACCGTGGCCATGACATTGACAACCTGTAGTATTTCACCCCAAGATATTTGATCATCTCGACATCCTCCTTATATTTGTGATAGGAATCGGCGGCTATGTCAGCATTGGATAGGTCGACTGTAAAATTGGGATACTTGTGTAGGTGTGTATCCCACATGCTTTCACCTTTACCTGTGTGCAAAAGACTAAATGTTAAAGATATCGATTATAGTTATTAAAATTAAAAAAAAAAATCCTCATACAATTCAGTCAAGGTATTAAATTGAATTCTTTGTACTAATAATAATTATACAATTTATTATGATTGTGTAGACGACAGGTTAGCCGCTTGTCACTGCTTTTTCACAATTTTCCATCTAACCCAGCCCGGCTTTATTTTTGGCTGAATGTGGTTGAAGGGGCATGCTGCCACTTTGACTCTGCCTACCCCTTCGGGGATTGTGAGCGTGATGTTATGCATGCATGTATGCATGCATACCTACAAGTGACGTAAGATCTCCCTAACACTCTCTTGTATAATAATTAATAATTGTAGATGTTTTGTTTTGTTTTGTGTGCACTTAAGTAAGTATTTGATATTGGATAGATAGACATCTACTTTAATTTCAATCTGTTATTAGTATCTATCTATCTGTATTAAACACCTCAAATAGTACTGAAATACTAATTCAGGCGATTATGTTATATGAGCAACGTATATCAAAACTAGTGTGACATAAAGTTACCAAGACTAAGTATATTCATACTAGTTATGCAATAATACTAATATTATTTAATCGTAAATGTGAAAGTCTGAGTAGGTGTAACTTAAATTAAGATCTAACAGATTTAATGCCTGTCTTTGTAATCCTGTAAGTAATAATGTAATCATTATAGGATATATAAAATCTGTAAAAAACAATTAAAGTCACGGACAGAAGCTAGTTTGATCATAAAATTGTAAACACGATTGGCAGATACCAGGTCGACTGAATTATTTCAATTTTAAATGAACCACAGACTCATAACGGTTCTGATTAGCCCATTTGTTTGATGGATAATTTAAATATGTATAAGGAAATTACCTCCTTCATTCCACGCCCCTTCAATTTGATATGCAGATGTGGCGACTCCAAAAATAAAATCATCGGGAAAACTGTAGTTGCTTATTCCCGAATACATTAACGGCTCGCTTTTTCCAGCTACAATGCTGAGTAAACTAGAAATACAAAAAACACATTGTTAGATATTGCATACAACATTATGCGATTTTAAACATTAGAGAAAACACTGGGCATGGCTATTAGTGCTCGAATGACAAAAAAAAAAATATAGTTTAAAAAATAATTAAAAACTTCATAATTGCTTCAAACCAATGTTTTATTTCATTCTTCTGTTAAACACATTAAAGTAAAATATATTATTATTATTACTCATTACGTAAGCTTTTTACTATTAGTACCTATGTTATTAATAATAACTAATTACTACCAGGGGTTTTCCATATACATAGAAACATTTTTATAAGGAAAAAGGTGACATTTAAACGATAATTTTATTACATCATATCCTAAACGTAATGTCCTGTTCTTCTTCGCTTAGCTACAAGCCTAGATTTAGCGAGTCTGAATGTTATTAACCGACTTCAAAAAAAAGGAGGAGGTTCTCTCTCGACTGAATGTTTTTTTTTTTTTTTTTTTTTTTTTTTTTTTTTTTTTTTTTTTTGTATGTATGTTACTCGATATCTCTGAGAATTGTTGACCGATTTCCAAAATTTTTTTTAATCGAAAGGGTTTACTTCCGAGTTGGTCCCATTGCCACCAAGTCAGGATCTGATGAAGGGATCCCAGGAAAATCGAGGGCAACCCTCAAACTTTATAGGCACGTACAATATGTTTTAGACATTTTCTAAGATTGTTCAAGTATTTACGCATGGTACTTATCATCTTATGTTGGTGAGCTGATGATGGAAGGTACAAATCCTTAACGATTAGGAATTAGTTTATGATTCTTTAAATATTGATATCTTCGAGAATTGTAAGACGATTTTTAGAGTTTATTTTTTTATTCAAAAGGGTATATCCTGGAGTTGGTCCTATTGGTACCACATCTGGATCTGATGAAGGAATCTTAGGCAAATCGAGGGAAACCCTCAAGTATTATAGGCGCGTAAAATCTATTTTAGTTATTTTCTAAAACAATTCAAGTATTTACGTCTGGTATTCATAATCTCATGTTGCTGAGCTGATGATGGAAGGTGTAACTCCTTAACGATTAGGAGTTCGTGGATAATTCTTTCAATATTATAGGGCCATATTGAGTGTTATTCTCGAGATAGTCTCAATTTCACCAAGTCTTGGTCTAGTGATGGGATTCCATGAAAACGAGGGCCACTCTTAAATTTTAACGACATGTTAAGTGTTTTATTTATTTTTTCTAAAACGATTCCAGTATTTGCGTCTCGTACTCATCTTGTTATGTTGCTTAGCTGATGATGAAAGGTTAACTCTTTGAAGATTAGTAGTTTTAAGTAATTCTTTAAACATTAAAGGCTCGTTATACCTTTTCGTCTTTAGTCTCATAAGACCGGCACTGTCTCATTAAAGCAGCTCGTTTTGATTTGGTCTACCTACCTATTAATAAATTTCACTAAAAAGTAACAAATAAGTTAATTTTTAACAAAAATAAAAACCGTCTTCAAAAAACCCCGCAAATTTTTTTTATAAAAAAACACAAGTAAAAACTGCCTTAATAGCTATTTAAATGTCTAAACACTAAAAAGTATAAAATAAATTCTTTCGACTGCTTCGATGAAAGTATTAATCTTTAACACGTATTTAAATATTTACAATAATCAGTTAGTTTTGGAGTCGGTGCCAGCCAAACTACAAAAAAGTAGACACTTAATAACAAATTACCTTACTAATAACAATTTCATACAAATTAGATATGTAAAATATGAATATCTAATAACCTACTAGGTATTGATTCTGTATCTTCAAAACCTATTTTACCAACCTTCACCAAGAAACAACAAATTGCGAAATTCCGAATTGATGACGAGTATGACGACCGTATATAATAACGCGGGCTGGCACCGACTCTAAAACTAACTGATTATTGTAAATATTTAAATACGTGTTAAAGATTAATACTTTCATCGAAGCAGTCGAAAGAATTTATTTTATACTTTTTAGTGTTTAGACATTTAAATAGCTATTAAGGCAGTTTTGACTTGTGTTTTTTTATAAAAAAAAATTGCGGGGTTTTTTGAAGTCGGTTTTTATTTTTGTTATATAAAAGCAATTCCTGACTATCGTATATATGTACCTTTGATACAGGTGCTAGTAAAACCAGAGCATTATGCTTTAAAGTAAAGGCTTATCACTGATCTTTTATTTATTACACTTGTAACAACTCGACATTATTTAAATAAATAGGCTATCATAATTTTGAACCTCATTTCTTTTACTCATACCTATTATGATTTTTACCGAAAAGGATTGGCACGATTTTGTTAAAGATGTAAAATTTAAAAAAATGCACAAAGCCAATCAGTATACTTTTTACCAGCTTATTAAAAAGCATTTTAAACGTAAAAAGAAACGTGGATTTCCTACACTAAATTTAATAATCATTACCTTGAGACACTAACAAGTTATACGCGTAACCGTTATTAAAAAAAAAAAAACAGTTATGCGGATCGCCTTTTGCTAGTTTTGAAGTTTTTGTATTTTTTCAAGATGCCGATTTTTCAAGGCGTATCGAGTCGGTTCCTGTTTACATATGCCAATAAATTTCGGGTAACTTGTCCCAAGCATAAATCTCGCGAAAATTGTCCAATTTATCTGCAAGATAAGGCTGTGGGGATGCGAAAATTGTCGAACCTAGGAAAGTGTCTGAGGCAGAGTAATTCTCATATTAAGGATTCGTATCTTAAAATGAAAATGGAACATGTATATGTTATAGATAAAATAACAGTGGTTATAGTAGGTTATTTCATATAAAGATCTAAAATGACTGGATCACTTCACTTAGTTATGACTAACTAACTAAACATATAACTAACTAACTTGTTATATGTTTGTCTTTTTAGGTCTTATACAAAATTTATTGTTCTACCAGATTGTCTGTTCTTTAATTGTGTTTTTGCAATTAATATGCACAGTTTTTAAAGTATGCTGTAGCGAACTTATCCGGTTGCTTTTTTTCTATAAAACTTGTTTTAGTGTTTTTATGAATATGTCGTCTTAAATAATTAATCTGTATGTTAATTTGTTTATTGATAAAAAAGCAGTTTCATGAATAATAACCAAAAAAAAATACTGCGTTTACTTCTACAACACAGTAGACTAGCTATTAAATGTTACCTTTAATTAAAGCATCATAACATTTACTTAATACTAAACATGCAATGCAGTTATACAATGTTTGGATTAATATCCTTCATCTAGAAAAGTTGTAAAGATAATGGGCTAAACACTGGGTATGTGTGTGTGAGTGTATACTCACACACACATACACAGATCCAATGCTGATACAGCATTGGATTAAATCTGTGTTTGTTTAAATTGTCAGTCACTTAAATAGAGTTATCACACAAGACTGTTTGACAATTATCAAGAAGTGTGAGATAGTAGTATACGTTGCATAAAAATATTACTTTTTTATTTTGTACTATAAGAATAACGATGGCTTTATGATCATTTATTGGTCTAAGTATTAAAATGTTCAATAAACTACCACAAAGTATTTTAACATTACCCTTACATAAATTCAAACTATGCATTAAATCATTTTTAATGAGTAAGGGATTTATGGTTAACTTCATAATGAAGTGTTCATCTGCAGTGATATCTATTCTAAGTGTAGATTAATTAAGTTCACAAAATTATATGATTGGCATTTTAAACCGGTACTTTCCGAACCGGTGGTAGTATTCTTTTTTGTTTTTGTATATTGACTATTTATAAGTGCTTACTTGAAGCCTATATAAATAAAAATATTTTGAATTTGAATTTGAATTCAATGTTGACGTAACCAAATTAAAATTAAGATACTACAATCACTTTCGGTTTTAAGACTGATAATGACTGATTGATTATATTCATAGGAGATCAAAAGTGCTTTCCCATGTTTATTTTTTATATTCAAATGGCCTTGTTCATAATTCCATAGATTCGCATTCATCTAACTGTAGCAATCGAGTTCTAGATTTAATTTTCCTATTGAGTCGTTTAACACTAAATATATTTGAAACCACAAATAACGGAATCATTTGCGGCTTGTTTGACTTTAATCTGATGTACCGATACATAGTTATAGATGTACGTGACAATAATTGTTCATATACATGGATATATATAATATAAAATTCTTGTCACAAAGACAAGAATTTTATACGCTTAGGTATCTATATCTATGGAATTATTGTCTTTGATTGAGGTAATCCACAACGTGCTTTTTAATCTTGATTCAAAAATAATCATCATCGTTTGGAAATTACATTTACAATTTTACAGGTTACAATATAGTTGAATTGTTTTTTGATTTTCCGAAATTGAAAGCCCAATAAGTACGTAGAAACAGTTAGACTTTATTGTACTAGTCTGTAGGTATATTCGTTATAAGAAAAGATAAATGCCACTGGAGAATTTTTTTCTGTCACAGAAATATCAATTACATAAAAAAAAATTATCAGCAATATTTAGTATGTATAAAGTATTTCAGACTTTTAACTGTCGTTAGTTATTTTATTGCCTTTCATATAATACTTAAGGATAACTTGCAAAGAGAAATTAACGCTTTTTGGATAATAAAATAATAATTTGGCACCATACTAACAAAACAAGTTTGATCAAATATTACATATAGCTGTATATTATCCGATTGTATAGTAATAATATTTCTTTTATATCGTGTGTTGATATAAAATTGAAGAAAAGATCCCAAAAAATTAAATGGGATCCGGTAGGTAGTTACACATATATTTTTTTATAAATCTCTAAGATTATTATTCCATACGAATCCAGTTGAGCCGCTGGCGACAAGTATAGTTCACGGTCAAGGACACGATAGTTGTTTGAATCGACATTATACGGTTGGGAAAAAAGGATTTTTGCGTTTGTTAATTTCATTTAAATATATAATTATTTTCATATTATTTTGAGGTGAAACTTGCAGATATACTTCTTACAATTAAGGGCTTTACGGGGCTTAATGGGAATACCCTGACCGCTTCTCCAATGGCTGGAAAAGGAAAATTCCACTAACATCCTTGAGAGTCCCACACATCACATCATGTTCCCCTGAAAGGTATGACAGTGCGTGATGCATTTTCCGCATAATAAAAGGTATATCAACATGCTTAGATCGTCGAAAGGTACTAAGATGGTTGAGAAATTAACAGAAGTGTAAGTGGAAGGCTGCGAACGTTGGAAAGGGATTATAATAGGTTTTTGTATATTAGAGAAAGTAAACATTCAATCAAGACTGAAATAAAAGTATCTTATAAAAGTAGCAAACGGGTCATAACGTATACGTGTAATATTTTACGTTGTATTGTGAATTGTTAGCAACACTTTCGTTGTTTTTGGTTATTTATTTTAAACGTACCTAATCTCCGTTTAATTAATCATCAATAGGTATTTTAATTTCCATTACTTTTAACCGTTAACACTGTTTAACACCATATTCTTTATAAAAATGTACACAAATTATGAAACACTTTATTATTGAAAAAAAAAACACTAAAAAATTTATCCACAATACACTGTACCAAATGGGCGCGTAAGCTAATATTGGACTCTACAAAATGTAAATATCTCACCTGATCTGAACTAGAGCAGCTACGCTCAGGGCGACTCTACTCTTGCCCAGCATTGTTCAAACTAAAACGACTTGCAGGTTGTTTGGGCTATTAATTTAATCAATCCATAGTATTGCGACCACAATCCATTGATAAAACATGCTAAAGCATGACAGGTAGAGATGTAGCGCGTTCCAAATATCGATGTTTTTATGTGTCGAATTAAACAAATACTTATGTCGAATATTAACTAAAAAAATACATTTATAACTAAAAAGTTAAGTTTGTCGGAGTTTTACAGTATTACAAAATAAAATTATACTATTTAATTAAACTTTTACCAGATGGATTTATTATATAACAATAAATATGCAAAATAATTCAGAAATACTGTTCGTAGGTTTAATGTCAATCTTTAATTATTATTAACACGTTTGCAATCATTAAGACATGCGTGATATTATTAGGTTTTGTAGTTTTTTTTAATTTTTTTATATATGTTGCATATATACAATTACTATTAATATAATGTTATGCTACATGGTATGATTATTTCTGATATAAAACCATCATTTTGTAGCATTTTTATTACCTTCACATATACCTTAATATATGCATTTTACGTCATCAGCAAGCGTTTTTTTCTGGTTACAATTATCACAATTTACACGAAGTACTAATTAAAATAATCTGACATTCATTTAATTAAAAAATTCTCGGTACAGCGTAATTTATGTAAAGGATTAATTAGTATATCTACTCATAAACTTAATTCCAATTCCATTAATACGAACGTTCTTGGAACATTGACATAATTAGATACCTATAACGCGTTATCTTTCGTATCCTTTGTAATTAAATACATTTGAAATGGTAGTCTGAGACTCAGAAATTCATAAAAAAAGGCAAGACAAATAACACATAGTTCCTCATCTTGCATTTTTTTAAGGCAACATATGTGATATTAAGTTTTTTGTTTGTGATAATGATGTCGAGCTTTCACTTTAACTTTTACTAATTTTGTCACAATTTTCAATGTAGCGCAACCCAATTTAATGTTCGGCTAAATGTGGTTTAGTGAGCTTATTGCTTTTTAGACTATGCTATTCGTACGGAAATTGCATGATCATAATTTTTTTTAAATAAATTAATTGTTAAAAATAAAAATTTCTACTAATGGAAATACTAAACCTGTACTAATATGAAAAATATTATGAGGGGATGCTTAAATATATTTCGCTTTAGGTTACTATTAAGTGGTAGAAGGTTATTGTTTTTTTTTATAAATTGACATAATTTTAGCTTATATTTGCGTTACTGGATTGATGTGCTAAACCTTATTTACACTATTAACTTACTTAAGGACTAGGTGTAACTATTATCTGATACTCAATAGCACAGGGAAATCCCTAGGTTTATCCTAAGCGATTGGTGTGCATTATCGAGGTTATCTCTTTACCAAATAAATAAAGTAAATAGACGGAGGTAGATTATTTAGTCTTAAGGCTAGGTTAGTATTTCCTACCTATTACTGCTATAGTATCATTATTTTATAACACGTGTAACCGCTAAGTAAGATCATCAATATATCCTATATAGGTAAATAAAATATATTTGTATCTAAGCTATTATAAAATTCTTACAGTAGTCTTATATTATAATAACCGATCCAAAGTAGGCAATATCATTCCTTATTATATATTTACTAATATTATTAACAGAGAAAAGTATCTGTCTATATGGGTGCCTGCCTGTCTGCCTCCCATAACACATGGCAGAATGAATATCGTGTTGACGACGCTGCGTAAAAACATTTGCTTTTTATAAGTGTGCGGCAAAAATTATTGAATTATCGTTATGTGATTTTTTCGGCTAATAGCGTAACTCTATGTTATAATATTCCCATTTTGAGTTCTTCCGAAAGTACTTCAATAGTGTATGTGTTGAGTTTAGACTGAATATTTAACACAATCACAACACTAGTCACTTAACAACGTAATTAAATATTACGTAGACTGTACTAGTTGTCTTTAAGGATAACATGTTGCCGTCATTAAGTTTGTACGACCTTGTATTTTCGCGGAAGTTCATTCCGGTCAATATTAAAATGTCAAATTTGATTTGCGAAGAAGTAATTAATCTGTATTACCTAATTACACACATAACTTTTTTATTTTTTATTTTATTTTATTAGGAAAACAAACAGCCTCATTTAGTACATACTAACGTTTCAAATCTTAATAACACATTAGCCAATAGTTTCCACAAATAAATTATACATATTACATCTTTTTGTTTGAAAGACATTTGCGTGCAAAACAACAAAAAGTCAATGGTACAGTCACGTGCAATAATATGATGCATACACCTATGTTATGTACATACACAACATTACGCCCATAATCCCCGAAGGAGTAGGCAGTAGTCAAAAAAGCAGCAGGCCTCTTCAACCACATTCATATTACCTAATTAATTTTGGAATTTGAGTGAATAGGTGGTGAGGTTTGAGTGAACAGAATGATATTCTGGTGATGATGATGGATCCTGTACCAATAAATTTTAGAGTCCTGAGAAGAATTTGTTTTATTCTTTATTAACATTCATGATTTGAGATAACTGACCATGCCGCACGATTATATTCCCTGAGAGAGATTCTAACCTGCGACCTTTGGTTTTGGGGCCAGGCTCTAACTACTGAACCAAGCGGCCTGTCATTACACTACTCTGCTATTATGATGAATGTTAAAATTTGTCAAGTAAGTTGCAATAAGAATCTAGATGAGATATTTGTGTGTGCGAATGGGATGGGTCCCCATATTTTATTCAGTAGGTACCGAAATATTTAGTATAATTTTAGCGTTACAATTTACAAGATAACATAAAAGAACATTAAACATTGAAAAATACTTAAAAAAAAAAAATACACATATCTAACTAAAGACCAAATTAAAAAAAGCCACAATATTCCGAATGGTGCTGATACAAAAGCTAATTGCATAAATAGTTGGATTATCAAGTGTAATAAAATTAAAGATTCCGTATTCTGTACTATAATTAGTTCAGTGTTTATTGCTAATTATAAAATACGCATTCAGACTATTGTATGGTATATCCTTATTATTTACATTACTTATAAACACCGAAAGACCGGTGGTAGCTCGGTGCTAAGTGCATTCGCCTGTGATTCTAGTGGTGCAGGTTTAAACACGGGCACACACGCACCTATGGATCTTTCAAATCCATTTACATAATTATACCATTTGTTTGATGGTAAGGGAAAACATCGTGATGACACGTGCACGTTAAAAAAATTCTATGGATGTGTAACCATGATTCAGAAATTGTTCGGGAGACGGTTCAATGTAATAACCAGACTCGCTAAAGCCTGCATTATTTGTCTAAAAGGTCTAAACCCCGATTAAACACGGGACATAACGCTAACAAGATGATGATTTACATTTATATTTATATATCATCTGCTCGATTGTGGCATCACTGGATATTTTTTTACTTCTTTTTTCACAGTTATAAAACAGAACTATAATGACATACCTCTGTCTCAAGTGGAACTTACCTTGTTTTTCTACTCAAAGGTCATGTAGATAAGTACCTTTTGAATTGATACGTAATCTTTATGTCTATGATAAACTTAACCATAAATCAAAACTCCTATTAGCATTGAGGTATGTGATTGAAGCTATCTGGTCAAGAACACAGAGACTTTTTAACTGTTGGATGCTAGATTATGGTAGCAAGTAGCGGAGCGGCATGTTATCCAACTCAAATTAAAGACCTGTGTCTGTTTCAATAATTTAATACACATAACAAAAAGCATAATAATAAATAAATAAATGTCCGACGACATCACATATATATTGATCTGATTCCAAGGTAAGTAGCTTAAGCACTTGTGTTACGAATATCAGAATCAACAGTGGTAAGATAAATATCTACTTAAATATTGGATATTAACACCCAGACACAGAACAAACACAAGTATTCATCTCACATATGTTAGTCCTAGGTGAGGATCGAACCCATAACTCTTGGCGCATGGGGCAGGGTCACTACCGAATGCGCTATCGAGCCAGTTAATCATAATATTCTAGAGTTTGTATCTATGTATTACATTTTTACAAAATTAGCACAGGGATATACTGATGGATTTTTTTAATAATGATTCTCATGATTCATGTGTATGAATTATTATTAAGAAAATCCATCAGTAGGATAGCTAATGAAGGAAAAATAACCAGAAATTGTTTATTATGTGAATAACGATGTATTATTAGAGTCTGATGATGATGTATCATAAAATAAACTAACATGTTCTAATCATACATCAAAATAAGTAACATTTAGAAGAAACGGTAAAATTTCGCGTCCAATGGTTAAAACGTTCATGCAAGGACACTATCAGTGAAAGCCGTACCAGTATTTAAATTTTAAACAATCACAATGCAGCAACCGGCACAGTTATGTATTCGATATATTTTACTATCTTTAGCTAGGAATTTGTAGAAAACGTATTTTTTTAATTATTGATTCGGTATTGCCCGCAGTACTGTTGCATGGTAAAGTAGGGAAATCCACTAATTATTCTAAACGTGTTTACAATTAATTAATCGGTAATAAAATATAAGCTCGTTAATTTCTTGTTTGTGGTAAACCTCTATTCGTTGGAAAAAAATAACATTGCGCACTCTTGGAAACTTATCTATACTTACTAATAATATAAAGAGGAAAGATTTGATTGTTTGTTTGTTTAAACTGAATAGGCTCTGAAACTACTGATCGATTTGAATAATTATTTCGCCAATGGAAAGATATTTTATCAGCGAGTAACATAGATTTTATCGACTGGCTCGATGGTGCATTCGGTAGTGACCCTGCTCTATGCGCCAAGAGTTGTGGGTTCGATCCCCACCCAGTACAAATATTCGTGTTAATACTTGTGTTTGTTCTATGTCTGGGTGTTAATATCCAATATTTACGTATATATTTGTAATACCACTGTTGTTTCTGATATCTGTAACACAAGTGCTTAAGTAAGTTACCACAGAGTCAGATCAATGTATGTGATCTAGTCTGAATTTATTTATTTATCCCCGTAATTATATGGGTATGGGACCTACGCGGGTGAAACCGCGGGGCGCTGCTATAACTTTATTTTTTCTACTTCCTAGTGATGTTCAGTTTAAAGTAACGACTATTATTTACTATTAGCTAAATAAGATATTATAGTCAACGGACTATTACCTGATTTAGCTAGTCTGGTAAGAAACATGAAAGTGACTGCTGTCTAAAATAAACCCTATACAGAACCACATCAATCATACTAGTAAGTCATTGGTTACACTCCCATATTTATCAGAATGGGTAGATCTTCTGTGGAACAAAGTAGTAACGTGCTTAGATTTTTCAAAATTCAGAGGATTTTTTCTAAAGACTTGTATGGCCTCGAAGTAAGTTTGATACATTGCCAAATATTTTAATAACGATAAAGGTGCTTGTTTAAAGTATTAATTGCATTTATCATTAAGGCTTACCTATAGATTTATTAGGTATGAGTATTGATAGGAAAGAAAACCCCGAAGAAAGGATCTCATTTTAAAATGTAAGTCAAACGATTACGAGAGATAATAGACAGTTTAAAAATCTTTAACCTAAACGATGATTAATGATACTGGGAAGTCCGAACTAATGAGATCGTTACTCTCGGCCCTTAGTGAAGTACGTCAGCAATTATTATTTTCTAAATAATTAATTAGACTAGTTTTCATCAACAGCTTTTTCTTAGTACAGCTACGATTTCCATTTTTTTTTGGAATCGTTAGGATTTTTAATTAGGTATACTGTTTTAGTTATCGTTGATTGGGAATTGATTGATTTTCAAATAACCTACCTAAGGTACCTAATATAAAAAAAAACTAGGTAACGCGATTTAAAAAATATTATTATGAAAATAAATACAAATATTGATATTAAAAAAATAATTTTCTGATGTTGGTCTGGGACTTGGCCCATGTTGATTTGGGACTCGAAAAAAATGTGCCAACTGTGTTGGTCGCCGAGCATGTCGCAAAAGGCGACTAACAGTCTAATGGGTGTTCGGTTAGTAATTATAGGTCATCATAAATCTATACATGCTTTCCATCCAACCCAGCCCACTGTCCCATGTTGGTTTGGGACTTAAAAAGAATATGCCAACTGTGGTTCTTGCCTAGCATGTCGTAAAAGGCGACTAATGGTATATCGGGTTTTGGGTGTGTGATTGTGTAGGCGACAGGTTAGCCGCTTGTCACTGCTTTTTCACAATTGTCCATCTGACCCAGCCCGGCTTTATTTTTGGCTGAATGTGGTTGAAGGGGCTCGCTGCCCCTTCGACTCTGCCTACCCCTTCGGGGATCATGGGCGTGATGTTATGTATGTATGTATGTATAAATCTATAAATCTTTGTTCACAATATTGACTCAATTCGATCTACTACTATATTTAATCTAGGCCAAAGATAGTCAAGGTCAATTGACTCTACAACACAAATATTTATTGAGTGTTGATTTTCAAGATCGATTTTGTATCGGTCTTTGTATTTCTGATGTTATTTTTTACTAAATAAATTGGTTTACACGGCTATGTGACTGATTTAACCTAAATGATGTATGAAATTACTTTAAAGTTTTCGTTTAGTTACCCTAATTCATTTTATAATGCAACTACAAATTTTATTACATCACTAACTTCTTAAGGAAGTTATTATTTATCGTAAAATTACGTATATAATAAATCAAATCATGAAACGATTATTGAATATTGTATTCTTATAAAAAGGAAAATAAATAAAAAATAAAATTTGGTACCATAACGTGAGACGTTTGTAATTTGTCATTCTGTAAATTTACTGGTTTGTTTGACTGTCTTCTATTTGATTACATTAAGACCTACAGGGATAAGCAACACAATGAAATAGATACATATGAAGCATTTGACACGAGAATACCCGCGATAAATTGCTAGCTAACCAACCGGGTCTATAAACAAATGGGATGGATTAAGTAAATATTTGTTAAAAATACGGTTATAAATAACGGGGCGACGGTGGGTTGGCCTGGGATGGACCCTGACACTCCCTCACATCCCCGTGAATAAATCAGGGAAGGCGTTGAAGTAATGATTTATACGAAGTGCGCCTACCACTCGGATATCGAGTTCTACACACACTGATTTACAACTTTGCATCGACAAAAAATACGGATTTTGTACGAAACACTCAAAATAAATTGGTTTGTTTGCTAGCAATGTTGCTAAATTGGCGTTTTCTTGATTTATTAATAGATATACCTAGCGAGGTCTGGAGTGCTATGAAGATTCTTTGTTTCCCAGAAGAACAAGATATTGATCTGGAATAATTTTTTTATGTTGACGAGACCAATCATATTTCATTCTTTATTTACCGGCTTGCTGACGTTCGGACAAAAAATGTTCGGACACTGTCCGAATCGTTACTTTTTAAATTAACTATTTTCTTAGTGGCGATTCGGATACCTACAAATAAAAGTAGCTGCTTTGTACAGTCAGATGAAAAAGTCACGACACATCTTTACAGCTACCATCTCCTGCGAGTACCTAATTTGAGAAATATTGACAGAAAAAATATCAAGAGATAATACCCACGTAAAACGAACATGTCAATACCATCACACCCGTAATCCCCAAAGTGGGAGGCAGAGTAAAAGGGACAGCTAGCCCTCATAACCACATTTAGCGAAAAAATTTAACAGGACTGAGTTAGATAGAAATTTTTTTAAATTATATTTTGCTAGGTATATTATATAAAAACATAACTTTACGTACATTTGTAAAGATATTTTCTGTAATTGGCATTTTCTCAAAGTAAAAAATAATGGACAACAACTTACTATTTAGTAGATACTTTGAACTACTAACTAAGCAGACTTTTACTTTTTTTAAATTTCCATACACAAAAGCCTAAAACAGCCTTCAGAATATTTTAAATTTAAACATGGAGACTACATTTATTATGTTAAGGTTGGCACTGCTTCAATCTTCATTTCTCGCGCGCCTAAGATATACAGTGTGGAGATAACATATATTATTACAAAACATACGAGGCTCTTAATCCTAATTAACATAGCAGAGTAGGTTAAGTCTTTACACCCTGTCCTAATATTATGAACGTGACTGTTGACTTGGTCTACTTTTGTAAGGTTTTGAATGTTATCAGTATGCTGTGACATGTAATAATATTTTATACTAAAGCTTCAAAGACCTTTATGGGATTAGTGACTTTTATTTCAGGTTCTATGGTATATGTACCTTTGCTTATATATGGGGATAAAAAATGCAAACAGTTTTATGGAAATAACGATCGCTTTACGACTGTTTTAAAACGTTTTAAGACTGTTCAATGAGTATAAAAACAATATGTAAACGTGAATATATATAATGGCTTTTGACTGGCTCGATGGCGCATTCGGTAGTGACCCTGCCCCATGCGTCAAGAGTTGTGGGTTCGATTCCCACCCAGGCCAAACATTCGTATGATGAATAGTTGTATTTGTTCTGTGTCTGGCTGGGTGTTAATATCCAATATTTATGTATATATTTGTAATACCATTGTTGATTCTGATATCCGTAACACAAGTGCTTAAGCTACTTACCTCGGAGTCAGATCAATGTATGTGATGTAGTCGCATATTTATATACATATTTTGATAAATGTATTACCATCATTTGCCAATATACTTTTTGGTATTTTGTAACTTGAGGAAAATACAAAAGACTGAGAGAAATCTTTTAGTCGGCATTAATTATTCAAATTCAAATTCAAGATCTCTTTATTTATATAGGCTTCAAAAAAGCACTTATAAATAGTCAATTTAAACAGAAAAAAGGATTACCACCGGTTCGGAAGGTAGAATCTATCGAGAAGAAATCGGCAAGAAACTCGATAGTTACTCTTTTAAATGCAAAAATTTACAATTTCGTACTTAATAATCTATATGTACTTATTAGGTAACAACACTGCAGGTGAACACTTCATTATGAAGTTAAACATATATGCTTATCATTTAGGAAGTCTTCAATCTTATAATAGCCCTTATTCATTAAGAACGCTTTAATGCACAATTTGAACTTATGTGAAGGTAATGCTAGTAGACTTTCTGGAAGTTTATTAAATATTTTAATACTAAGACCAATAAATGAATTACCACTCTTCTGGAGTCTATGGTTTGGAACAGCAAGTTTGTGTTTATTTCTAGTATTAAAACTATGAGCGTTTGACTTTTGAGGAAATTGGTCAATGTTTTTATATATATACATAATACAATCTAAAATAAATTGTGATGCAATTGTTAAAATGTTAATTTCTTTATAAAATATTTCAAGAGAGTTACGTGGTCTAAGGCCGTATATGGCTCTAACGGCCCTTTTCTGCAATACAAAAATAGTTTGTATATTAGCCGCAGATCCCCACAGCAGCAGACCATATGACATTACGCTATGAAAATAACTGAAATACACCAATCTCGCTGTTTCAACATCTGTTAATTGTCGTATTTTCCTGACTGCATATGCCGCCGAGCTAAGTCTTCTTGCCAAGGCCGCAATATGGGAACCCCATTGCAATTTAGCGTCTAGGGTGATTCCAAGAAATACAGTTGAGTTAACTACATCAATTGCTTAATTGTTCATAGTGATTTGTGTATTAACTTGCATTGTGTTTGGCATTGTAAACTTAACACATTTTGTTTTTTTTGCATTAAGTAGTAGGTTGTTGGTAATAAACCAATATAGTACTCGTGAGAGAGCGTTATTTACATCGTCAACAAATTCTTTTGTCTATCAATTTTAATTTTATAGTACATTTATAGTACATGATCTACTTTATAGTCTCTATTATATATTATAGTACATTATCTACTTTATAGCTAGTATTTCTCGTCAAGCCGTTCAAGAAAATTGTTTAGCGGTGCCGTGCAAATACGTCACAACTTCTGTTTATGAAGCAGTCAATCAATCATCCTACTATATAATTTTCCATTAAATGCAAATAGAGTTCTCTTAACACAAACGACGTGTCCTTCGCACTGCATAATCCTTAGGTCGTCCATCAGACCTGTTTCATAGAAGTCTGGGCATCAAGAACCAAAACCACTAACGTTCATTTATCATACTTAGGTATATACATCACAATGTTAACCGATGGTTGGTATTTGGTAGTTCCGCGTTTGCCAAATGTGAATGCGCGTGGAAAAATCCAATCTTTCATTTCTCAGCAATCCTAAAATGGTGGTTCTCGGAAACATTTTATCATATTGACAAATTATCCATCTGAGCTACCACTTAGACTTGAAGTAGTAGTGTTATCTTGTAGAACTTTTCAGCCCATGTAAAAGTTTTCAATCATGAAAACTGGTGCAGCTAAAAATTCATCGCATTTTGCAGGAAAGTTTAACGCTTCCAAACTTCGAAAACGGATCTTACTTCACGCTACCAGTACTTTTTGCCAAGTGAATACGTTTATGAAAGGAGTGAGGCAGGATTCATAGACTTAATTTCAGTTCCTTAAAATGCTTCCTACATTAAATTCCTTAAGACTTTTCACTTTGACTGCTTCCTTCATATTTTAGTCGAATCTGAGAATTTAAATTTTCAACGAAATTTGTATGTGTATTAAACTTAGTTTGTGTTACTGATTTAGTGTGTAAACATCTTGCAAGGTTATTTGAGTGAGTCTTCTCACGGAAATTATATAAAATATAACATAAAATAGCTATATGGTATGTGCCTGTGATATAAAGCGAAGCATCTATGTTGGCATCTTGCGATCGTAAGAGGTATATTTATTTAGTTATACAGTTTTTTTGCTGCATACAAACGGTAAGTAGTGTATATTATTCCTATTGTTATGAATCAGTCTACTTTTGGTCTAACTAACTAACTAACTAACTAAACCTCACGCCACTTCCCTAGCGGGGTAGGCAGAGAGAACCGAACGCCATATGGCACGATCCTTACACACCTCACTCGCCTCTTCAACATTCATAATCCTTTTCATACAAGCTCTACGATTTTTATGACTCCTAACATCACCTTCTTTTAATACACGACCAATCTGGTCGTGGTAGGTGAGCCTGGGCCTTCCGCGGGTCCTACATCCTTACACATTCGCATTGTATATCTGTTTAGTCAATCTTTCGTCATCCATTCTTTCCACATGTCCGAACCACCGGAGCATGCCTCTTCTTACCTTGACTCCGACGCTGTCCTTCAGACCAACTCTCTTTCTTACATCATCATTCCGAACGAGGTCTGTGAGCGATACACCGCAGATTTTCCGCAGCGCACGCATCTCGACCGCGTTTATTCTACTTTCATGCTCTTTCTGCCATACCCAACTCTCGCTTCCATATGTTAGCGTAGGAATCAGCACCGCATTGTGTATGGCGAGCTGGGCCTTCTGGCTTAAGATTTTGCTGCCTAAAAGTTTTCCTAACGCTCCATTCACCCTATTCCCTGCATTCACTCTTCTTTCTATATCTGCGGAGAACCTTCCATCTCTACTAAATGCAGATCCTAGATATACAATTTCATTCACCTGTTCCAGCACTACATCGTCAACCGTTATCCTTGTATCCGTTCTGGTTTCATCTCTTTCAAACACCATAATCTTTGTTTTCTTCGCATTCAAATGTAAGCCTCTCTCCTTGCAATCATCTTTCAATGTTGTGACTAGTTGCTGCAGATCCGATGCCGACTCTGTTAGAAGTAAGGCATCGTCCGCGTAAAGCAGGCAGTTCACAACCAAGTCACCCATACGCACTCCAACATTCATAGATCTAATCCTCTGGAGACAATGGTCGAGATATAGGATGAACAGCAGAGCAGACAGCACGCATCCTTGTCTGACACCAATATTGACGTCAAACCAGGGTGACAGGCTGCCCTCCACTTGCACGCATGCCGTACAGCCCACATAGGTGGACTGCGCAGCACGAAGCAATGCTCCATCAATCCCATATCTCGGCAATATGTCCCAAAGGTCCTTTCGTACAACCCTGTCAAAGGCCTTCTCCATATCCACAAAACTGCAAAAAACCCTCTGACTTTTGGCCAGATGCTTCTCCACGATGTTGCGAAGAGAGAAGACTTGATCCGTGCATCCTCTACCATTCCGGAAACCTCCCTGTGCCTCCCACAACTTTGGTCTAAATCAAAAGATATGCATGCCGCAGGGAAGGAATTAAAGCGACCCACCAATTAATCTTCCACTTAACTCTTTACAAAATGAAAACTTGGCAAATCTGTATGCGCGATGTTGCCAACGTAGTTTAATTGAAGTAAGTCGTATTTTTTATTTGTTGATTGCAATCAATCTATTTAGCTTATTAAACATTTGATAAAGCCGCTGAAAACGTCATCTTATGCTCAATATTACCATCAGCCTAAAGTCTTGAGATTTTTTAGTGGCCTAGATACTCTCAGAATGAAAGCATTAATGACTCTTGGCGCAATGCTGTAGAGCTTTTATATTTTCACAGGAATGGTAAGTTAGGTTTAAAATGCGTTCACTAGATCAATAGTTGACTAACGAATTGAGGTATATACATAGTAAATACATATATCATCACGCCCGCCATCCCCGAAGGGGTAGGCAGAGCCAAAGGGCAGCTAGTCCCCTTAATCACATTCAGCCAAAAAATAAAACTGGGCTGGGTTAGATGGACAATAGTGAAAAGTAGTGCCAAGTGGCCAGTTCGTCGCCTATACAATCACACACCCAAAACCCACTACACCATTAGTCGCCTTTTACGACGATACCTTTTACGCTAGGCAAGGAACATAGTTTGCACATTCTCTTTATGCCCCAGATCAACACGGGGCAGCAAATAAATACTAAATAGAGTATACAATATCTTCACAAAATACTCAGTATGAAGCCTGTTTTTTTATTTGAATCGTTGAATAAAATAACTACAGCTAAAATTGTTGTTATAAACTCTGTTGTTTTAGAATAAATACCCCAATAGTCAGGGATAATACCAGGCCGTTTTTCATCTCAGATTTAAATTGATCCCCGGCGTATTTCAGCTGAAACCGAACGATTTCTGATCAGAATAGTCTCATAAGAGGTTGCTCTGTCAACTATTCCGTTGGTTTTGGAAGTTATCCAATGCTATTTACGGCAAGTTCTGGTGACTTGACTCTCGAACGCCGCGGGATTTCATCGGCTTTAGATTTGAACGATTGTGATAAAACTGTTGCAAACTATTATGAGTGACTTCAAAATTCTGTTGGCAAAACAAATATATTGGAACTACGAGGATTGAATCGGTTCATTCAAAATATAAATTAGGCTATATCCTTAACTAAATAATAAGCTTTTATAAATAAATGATTCATACTTTTGTTATTTTAGTAAACCTTGCAAAAAAAGTACAGTTTTCTTGAGCCAGGTCTAAATTTTATCTATTTATATTAGTTTCTGATATACATATGTATATAAAAAAAAATTAGCAAAATATTGGAAAAATACTAACCTGTACGACTTCTACCGTTTGCATTCACAATTAAAACATCTGATTTAACGAGCACAATAAGTTGGTTAAGCAATTAAACTGCAAATTGGATTTCAAACGAAAACGAATGCATTGAAACAACCGACTTTTATTGAATTCATTGCGTCAATTGCAATTGTCTGGAATTAACGAATGCGGCGGGAACGGCGGGAACGAAAGTTATGAAAAAAATAAGACGATTTTTTTCGCAGCCGTTTCGAAATAGGGACATTTTAAATTCCAATTTTGCACTTTAGTCTGATAGTAGACGTGCAGATGGGCCGGGAAATTTTGCAGAGATTTGCATCGGTTGCAAAGTTAAGTTATGGTAATCTGGCTATAAGTTACAGGCTGGAGCTGGTAAGCTTTTCAATTTTATTAGGAGATGGGATACCCTGGCGTTAACTTCTGGGGAAAATTGAATTTATTCTTCGTTTTAATGCAGCTGTTGAATCAATTCAGATGTTGCTAATGACTTCGTTCCCGTTGAAGGAATTTCTAAGATTCATTTCGTGGTCGGACTTTTGAGTGGAATATCTTCCAAACTTCTAGTTGCCAACTTTATTTTTCTGCTTATTAACATTTTAACAAGGATTATGTATTTAGGTGAGTAATATTGTAATTAAATATGATCTAAAAGAGACGATGCTTGCCTTTATATGATTCAATTAATTTTAATAGGTTTGATGTATACCTATTGAAGTAATACAACAACAAGTAAAATATATACTTGTTGTTATTAACACGTATATATTTTTGATTCGGAAAATATAACATTTTCCAAGAGATGCATAAAATTTGGTTATTTTGTACGCGAACTAGACATTCCTAAAGATTTTTATTTTCCTTTGTGCCCTATAGCAGAGGTAAATTCTACTTTAACTTTACTTTATTCACCGGGTAAAAATTATTTTACATTATTTTCACGTTTAATTAAATTAAATTTATGTTTATCCTATTCATTATTATTATTTGTCCCATGTTGGTCTAGGACATAAAAAGAATATACCAACTGTGGTTCTTGCCTAGCATGTTTACGACATGCTAGGCAAGAACCACAGTTGGTAACCACAGTTGGCGACTAATGGTATATCGGGTTTCGGGTATGTGATTGTGTAGGCGACAAGTTAGCCACTTGTAACTACTTTTTCACAATTTTCCATCTTACCCAGCTGAGTTATATTGTTGGCTGAATGTGGTTAAAGGGGGCCTGCTGCCCCTTTGAATTTGCCTACCCCTTCGGGGATTATGGGCGTGATGTTATGTATGTATGTAATTTATATTAAATGAAAAGGTTTTGGTAAATGTTTTTTCGAAACATTTTTAATTAAAAGTGATCAATGGTGGCACAGAGTAAAACAATTTTTTTGCTGATGACATCAACAATTCCATAGTGAACCTCCTTACTATAAAATAGTAACATAACTAACCATAATATAGGAGAAAATTGACGTGTTCATTTATTTATAAGATCCATTTCTAGGGAAACTGTCGCGAATTTGACTTAAAGCGTAAACTAATTTATGGAACCATAAGAAGTCAAACGTTTAGTTTAAAGTTTTCCGAAACCAGCTCGAATGTTCCCTGTTCCGCAGCTGTAAGATAATCTCGTTGGATATTCTCAGTGACATAAAGAGCCAGATCCAACTTTGCTTTTCATTCACCTAATTCGTCGCGCTTATCCAGCGCTGGGAATACGGAATTGTATAAAACGGAGTGCTAAAAGCGTTCGGTTGCAGATTCGTATCGGTTACAGTACATCAATCGTTGCCCGGAAATAAACTTGCCAGGACAACACAGTGTTAGCGAAAACTGAGGCAAGATTTATCGGGGGCCACAAACAACGATGTTTGAATGCTTTGCGACATGACAAATGCGCTCGGATGGAAATTGAATGTTTTGATGTTTTATAAACCAATCAAGGTGTGTGTGTACAGCATTTTAGATCGTGATTAAATTCTTTACGATCACTCTTTGATATAATTTCAAACTAGAACTCACATTTTGATTCTCATGATCCTCATTAGGTAGAGGTGTCGCCAAAGTGAAATTGTACAGTTTACCTTGCTTTAACTTTTTATAATAATAGCAGTTTTCCGTAATATCAAACTGGGAAAATTCAAACAAGTATCTATAAATAAGCAAGCTGAAGTTATGTAGACAAATACAACTAAATTAAAATGATAAAATGTAAATGAACTTGAGATACTTTCAGTACACTAAACTGCGTACTGAATATGTTTCAAGATTTTTAAATAAGTTTTCAATAATGTATGTTGAGTATTTTTTTTAATTAAGGGCAAAATGTAATAAAATGTGTATTCAGCGATAGTAAATAAAATTTTTGGTAGCATAATAACTGCTACATTGCCTCGTTGGTCTAATGGAAGGATGGGCCGCTTGAAGACCAAGAGGGCCCGGGTTCGACTCCTCGGTCGGGCCATAAAATTTGTAGTTTTCCAATACTGAATTCACTAAGAAAAACCTAGCCCGGAGTCAGGGAGTTGGCGGTTTATCACCCCCGTGCCTCGGAAAACATGTTAGTCCTGCACCTGACCTCTCCGGTCATGTCGGATAGTCGCCTCGCCGGAATATGGGAGTGAAGGAACAGAGAGAGCATCTGTGTTTGCGCACACACTTTTGCACTATAATATCTCCTGCGTTGTTGGCTAATCCTCGTTGAGATTAGCCGCAGTGACCGAAATCAGTTAGGAGGCTACTATTATAATTGTTTATATATAGTTTATTGCGATCTTGAGAAATGTAACATTTCCAAAAATGTTTAATAAAAAAGGACATATCTGGTATTTCTGCGTGGTAAGGGTGGCCCGAACGTCGATTGTAATAAGGTACAACTAAACAAATTCTTTCCAAACAAGACGATCATCTAAAGGGTTAAGGGTAGTTATGTCGAACAAAGAGAAAAAATCCAGTGGTTTTGCCTTATCACCGTGACCTCTGCCGTCTCGGAGATAATAGTCCTTTGTAGGAATAGTCTGAGCTCCAAACAGGAAGCAAATTAAAAGTTTGAGCGGGAAAATAATCGGGTCTGGCCGTTCAATGGCAATTTAAAAGGGAATAAAATAGTTATTGTTCTGGTAACGTTTGTTATTCGAATCTATACATTGCTTTGCCAGTTATGGTACTGCCTCGTTGGTCTAGTGATAGCATGCGCCGCCTAAGGACCAAGAGGTCCGCGCATAAATAATAAAAAAAAAAATACAACTATAACGCTGCGCTACATGTTTTTCTGTTAACTTTGGTACTAAACCCTGCTAGTTTTAATAAAATTCGGGAATATACATACATCTATCGATCATAATATGTTACTAGTTAACGTGCGAAAAATTAAAAAATATAACTTATTTTACCACATACCGGAAAAACTATGGACAAAATTATTTGCACAATTCGAATGCAGTCTTTTTCTTCTGTCCGAAATGTAGTATCTAAAAGTAATACCTACTATCAAACAAGCTAAATAAATGCACGCTTCTACCGCTTGGGACTTACACGATTTTTCACTTTTAAAAGTCGCTAGCAAATTACAAAGCTTACAGAATATGTATATGTGTACACGTTACAAATGCAACAGCATTTGGGTCCAGCAATAAATATGAGCTTGACGTTGACAGTTGCAGCGCATCTTGTGCATCGCGAATTATTTGTAGCGTCTCAGTCCGCTGCACTGGCAATGTTTGGTGAAACACCGAATATGGGATCAGCTTACTGTTTTAAAATTGACTTCATGCCCGTATCTTCGCCGCAACGAAATGGATCTGAGCTTGTCCCTGAATCTATCCTTTAAGCGAATGAGATACTGACAGATTCCAGATTTTAAGATGGCGAACATTTTAGTATCAAAGGGTTATTAGTTAAATTTTATTGCCGATGCAATGATTCTAACTAGCGCCTCAAGTGTCAAAGTTGTGAAGCTATCTAAGAACGACACTTTGACAGCTTTCGATACAATTTACGTCACGGAAAAGTTTATTTATTAAATATAAATCAGATTTATGTGGTTTCTTGCTGAACGAGACCATAATTATGTTGTCAATAGTCGATGTAATTAAAGCGTCTGCAGGATACACACAACCAATGCGTTCTGGAGAATAATTATTACGATTTCTAAATGAAAACTTATTCTTGAATCTCCGTAAGTACTACATTGAGGAACGCAATTATATTTCGTATTTCTGCTTTTATTAGCAACAGTTTTATGTATGTAATCGTGATCCATCTGATTATATCTAAACTTATTAACCTTAACATTAATAGCAAAGTGTCGTTCTTAGATAACTTCTAAATTTCGCCGCTAGAGGATAATGTTTACCTTGTTAAAAGTACGGTTGGAATGTTTATGGAATATTAGGAATTGCATACCATTTCTACCTATCATAATATAGACAGTATAGTCCTAATAAACAGTCTCACAGAAGACTTTACTTGCGTTCTTTTTTTAATCACAATACACTGCAACAATGGTTCTAAATTTTCTTTCCTTGCAGTGTCTATCAACAAAACTCTGTACGTGACATCACGTGTAAAACAAAGTTAATGTTATCGATTCAGGAACAAGGCTTGGGTATTAAAGTTTATACGGCTTGCAATTTATACCCTATTTGTCGGTAAAACATTCGCTAGGTTCTATCATCATAATATTTTTAAAACAAGTTTTGTTATCCTATTTTATTGTTTGTTTATGTATTTAAAATCATCTAGAGTACAACCAAGTTTTTAAATTTTACAGTACATGGTAACAAAATACAAATAGATCTCATTATTTTTTTTTTTTTATAGCGTTATAAGTTACTTTCTAGTTACTTTTAACACACTATAAAAAAAATACGTCTATGTTTATAAAAAAATAACTTTAATATCAATTAGGAAAATTTCATCATTTAATAAAGCACTGTCGTTAGTTTATATATATATACTTACACATTTATATCTAAAAATTATTATTAAAGCAGATTATCGCTTGAACTTTAGCAAAGTGAGAGTTCATAGATGTTGCTTACTTTATTTTCCTGCAACATAGTCTTTTGTGGAGGATATTGTTGTAAAAATTGCTCGAATTTACTATGTTCAATATTTTATGAAGCTGTTATTTGATGATGGCACGGATATCAAGAAAACTTATAAATTTTTCATAATTTTACTATTTGGCAATTTCAGTATAAATGCAGACTCTGTTCACATTGTTCTGTTTTTAGAATTCGTTGTTCCGGCGTAAACTATTGTGAAATAACTATTTGTGCTAAAGGAGACAGCGATCTCAGTGCCCAATTGTAATCATTTGAGGTATAGTTTAAAAAAATTGTTATATTTTTCTGTTTCAAAATATAAAAAATCAGCTTAATCAACGATCTGGGAGACGAGAAATCTTAAAAACAGGCTTTCACTTATGAAAATGAATATCGATTACTTTATCGATTAAAGTACTGTAAATGATTTTAATAATTGTACAATAAACATTGGCACAAGATTATTGATTCATATACCAAGGTAATATAATTGCAGCTGGACACTTCTTAGACGATATTCTGATTATAATTTAGATAGTTAAAGAGATTAAAAGATAATTATTATTTAAAAAGTGTTTTTTAAAACATCACATTCTTGTCTTCCCTATAATATAGTGTAATCAATTTGGCAGGTTTCATTAACTTCTCCCACTCACACTATAGTCATCATCATCCTAGCGTTATGTCCCGTGCTTAGACGGGGTCCGCTTAGACCATGATCCAGGATTTAGCGAGTCTGGTAATTACATTAAAGCGACTGCCGATCTGACCTTCGTAACCCTAATATAGGGGAACCAGACAATTTTTGGATCATGGTTACAAATTCAAAGTTGTTTTTAAATTTGCAGGTTTCATCACGATGTTTTCCCTCACCACCGAGCTAGTGGTATAGATACGTACATAGATTTGAAAAATCCAGAGGTACGTGCCGGGTTTGAACCCGCACTCCTCGGTTAAAAGGCGCGTGTCCTTACCATTGAGCTACCACAGCTCCACTCACACTATAGTAAAATCTATTAATAATGTAGTAAATAACTGTCTCTTTAAATAAAATAGAAATCGCAGTCCTAAAATCTGCTGTTTAGTCACGGACTAGTAAAACAAGAAGGACTCCGCGCCACTAACTAGCCGTTGAGACTAGACTCCTCAGGTGCTCCAACTTAACACCCGATGACGATACATTGACAATAATAAGTGCTCCAAATGACAGATATCCGATATCTGGTATCCATAAGTATCTCACTCAGACATGCATAAACGTGGCTTCACGCTTTAGTATGACAGCGTGGAGTCCTTCTTTTTTTACTGGTCCGTGTGTTTAGTATCTTCTTCTTAATCGTTACCCCATTACTGAGGATCGTGACTCCGTTTTATTTTGGAAACCGCCTGCTTCCATTGATCCCGGTCCGTCGCTTGGAGTAACGCATCGCCGTCCGATATATCGAGCTGTACAGATATTTGGTCCGACCATAGTTTTGGACTTCTACTTACCTCTGGGTCTTTTGCCCATCAATTTGTTGCATTACCTCACTTTGGCTAAATCTTTTATAACTCTGCTCTCAGATTTCCAAAATCTGACTTCAAAAAAAGAGGAGGTTCTCAATTCGACTGAATATTTTTTTTAATATTCGGTACCATAACAGTATAGTAGACGTTATACCATGATATATACCTAAATGGAGCTACCTCTGAGGTCTAAACAAAGTATTCCTTTCCAATAATCTTATAAAATATAACAACATATTAAATATAACAGATAGTTGGGTACACATATCCTATATTTTAAAAAACAATTTCGTAAATGTTACTTCTGAATTTTCCGCTTAGAGAATGAAAAATATTCCTGTAACATGCATTTGGTAGCTTGTTTAATCTCTTAATTGCTTAACTGGTTCGGTTATCCCGTAGCCGACATCAATGTTTATATTAAAAACTGCCACAACAAATTCCTGGCATGTTCAGTGCGGTTGCGTCCGCCCAAAATTTTACCTTTGTGAATGCTAAAAGTATGTTTGCTGAGTAGAATGCGTGTTGTTTGGAAACAACACAATTTCCTATACAAATAATTTTGCGGTCGGTTCGCTTTCGCTGCGGATTTCTGCTTGAAATGCAATATTTCGATGTATAACACACACACATACACACATAACATCACGCCCATAATCCCCGAAGGGGTAGGCGGAGTCAAAGAGGGAGCATGCCCCTTCTACCACATTCAGCCAAAAATAAAGCCGGGCTGGGTTAGATGGAAAATTGTGAAAAAGCAGTGACAAGCGGCTAACCTGTCGCCTACACAATCACACACCCAAAACCCGATATACCATAAGTCGCCTTTTACGACATGCTAGGCAAGAACCACAGTTGGCACATTCTTTTTTTTTGTGCCAGATCAACATGGGCCAAGTCCCAGGCCAACATGGGACAATATTTCGATGTATAATCTGATTTGATTTTCGATGCACACCTTGAACTGTTAAAGAGCTTTGATAAAGATGGTTTTTAAATGCATAAAATATCATGAGTACAGAAGTCCATAAAAACACATAGGTAATATTTATAGGTTGTAAAAATCCATTTTTGTCTCTCTCTATTGTTAGGTATGTCAAATGCCGCAGCTGGGTCAACTAACTTTATAAAAGTATGTATAAATGAACGTAGGTACATTGTTCAGAATTCATAGTAATAGTGAGATCTACGACTTATTATATTGGCGTAAATATTTAATAAAAAAATTACTAAACATTTAAGAAAATCAGTTCTTCAAACAGTTCTTAAATTATCACGTACCTACCTAATAAGAACGAAGCGTTGGTATATATATTATTATAAACCATATTGAAATAGTAAAAAAAATTGGTAAGACAACAATTTTGCTTTAGGAAATTTAGCTGAAGGTAAACATTCCACCTTTATTGCATTGTTTTACCATAAATATTATTACATAACAGTTAAAACAATCGTTATTTACATATAGTATTTATAAATAAAAAAATATAAAAATATGCTGTCTAGTCTAATAACATAGTCCAAAATATGGCGTCACATTTAGAAGACTATCTAAAGATAGCCCTACGACTAAATGCTTATGTCACAATATAATGATTATTTTACACCTTATCAATAACGAAGTTAATCAAAGCGAAATCAGGTGTTTTGCAAATAAGCGAGATAAGCAAAAAGCTTTCAATTCAAAAAGAGCAAACGCCAGACACTATTACGCGGAGATGCGCGGCTCACCAACAAAATGTGTCAGCAGAATACTTGAAACAGCGGAATTGCGCGGAGTGGCGCGACTTTGCATCCTCTTAAATCGCTTAACAGTTGGGTTTCATTATCAAACACTCCACTAGAGCTCGCTCATCAGGGTTAAAGGCATCCAACACGAATCGCATGCGTAAACCCAACAGCAGTCAGTTGTGGTCCTGATGTTGGGGAGGGTAGACGTCCCTTCCCCCTCACATCCCGCCGGTTACGATGTTACGGGACCCGAACGGAGAATTAAGTTGCAACGACTTTGAAAGTGGTGTATAAGTGACAGTGAGAATTGCTAATTTGAAATCGAACAGTGCTCTTAATATTAAGTTTTACAATTTTAATAATAAGATTTAAAAAAAGTGTAGTTTTAAAGGTTAATAAACTTTTCAGTAAAAAAAAAACTTAACCTAATAAAAATAAACTAATATAAGTTATCAAACAGGTATTTTATCTGAATTTCACCATATATTTTACATCATATCATTTTTTAATTTGATTTTTTTTTCATGACAGTGCAAATCAAGCTAATGTGGTTATATATGCTGATTCCTTTTTTCATATATGACATAAATTTAACGTACAATAAGCTTTCAAAAAGTAAAAATACATAAGCCAAGATTTTTATGTCCACACCCTCCCGCCCAATATTTTAATGTCAAAGGTTAGTGTTAATAGATTACCCTTTTAATAGATCAGTCCAGACAATTTTGGAGGATGGACTAAACAGAAATTGGAGCAGATAAAACGGTGAGCTGAATATTTTTAGAAATGCCAATACCCAATTAAAAAAATTAAAATATTATTATTTTTGCTCGTAATTGGATATGGATTAGTCGAAAAACCAGTATTTTTTTTCTGTAGTTAAGTAAAAGTTTGAGAAGATCTGGAAAAATAAGCAATTGTGTTTTAATTGGGGATATATTATCTAATAGTTCAGTTTCAGCGAAAAAAAGTTTCAGTTACAAATTTATTATTCCAATGACTATATTTGAATATAATACGTGTAGTAGAAGGGTTAACGTCATTAATAATTTAATCATAGTACATAATAAGCCCAACACGACTTGCAGCTAAGGTATTTTTTAAGAAAGTTCATGATCGATTGAGTGTGTGTTGCTGATGATAAAGCAATTTGTAAGCGTTGGATTACGCGCTTATACATAATTTAGAGCCCTGAACCCCGGAGAATTTGTAATAATTTCCGGTGTAAAACGTGTCTTGTTCGTGTTTTTATTCTTGAATAATTTTCATATATTTTAGTTAAAATTATTAGGTTTACCGTAAATAAATGGCAAGACATCCATAAGAGTTTTGGCCCCCACAGGTAATATGAGAGTAGATATGTTTTTGTAATAAGCGTTTCCCTTTGCTTCGCTTACGTTACTATCGATTTTTCTTAACAGGAACAGTACTATTTCGGATAAAATCGTATCTTTCTGTACCTTAGATAAAATGTTTTTCTTGATAATCTATTTATTAATTAAGACGTGAGAGAGAATCAAAAAAATTGACTATAACATTAGGATTTATAATAATATCGGTTTTATATAAAGTGGAAAGTAGTAATTGTTTGTTTGTTTGCATCGAATAGGCTCCGAAACTACTGGACCGATTTAAATAATTTTTCAATGGAAAGCTACTTTATCAGTGAGTAACATAGGCTATATTTTATCCCCGTATTCCCACAGGAAGGGGAACTACGCGGGTGAAACCTTGGGGGCTGCTAGTATGATATAATAGGTGCATTAAGGACCCTACCTATATCTTACTGACTAGATAGCTTTCAGAAGAAAAAATATTGTTATAATTTTTTAAAAGGTAACATATTTTAATAATTGTTTTTGTTTTATTATTATTGATTTACTGTAGTAGTAGTCCGAAATAGTGAGATAGGTACTCAATATTTGCAGCATAAGCGAAGTCATCATTTTAGATCAGGATTTTAAATACAATTTTCTACTTATAATACGATTTATTTAAATACCCAAGTTATAGTAACTTGAAAATCTTGACAAATAATGTCCCATGTTGAAAGGTTCTTCATATGAAATTGTTAATCGCTGCAGTCATTTGACTAAGGTCTGAAATATCAATAGATTTATTATTATTCGACATTCGAGAACTTGCAAGTTCAGCTCGTTGTTACATAAATAGGTATCGATTCCCACATTTAGCACATAGTTCACTCCTCTGGGAAATGTATTGGGTCTCACACCTACGAGTGTACTCTATTATGCATGCCTCCTTTTGTTCAGGGCAGTGAAGGTTAGGTGCACGTAACCTGCAATGTACTCAAAAGGCCCTTTTATTGCTTTCAATATAAAATCAATTTGCTTCTTTAGTGATTCGTCTCGTTTTCAGTTTTGGCCGTAAAGTGTATAGACGTCTTCGTAGACATTGTTATTTTAGTACAAACTTTTATGTAAAGTATTTTTAGTAATGCTTTTATATGATATTGGACATGTAACTCCCCATTTGTTTTTAACGGTAAAATAGTAAAGATTATATATTTTCTATTTCACCCTTTTCTTATACCAAATACATACATATATATCATCACGCCTGGAAACCCCGAAAGTGTAGGCCAAGTTAAAAGGGAAGCTAACCTAAACCACATTTAGCCAAATAAATAAAACTGGGCTGGGATAGATGGAAAGCTGTGACAAAGTAGTCAGAAGTGGCTCTTCTTACAAAATCATACACCCAAATCCCGATATTCCATTACTCGCCTTTTACGACATGATAGGCAAGGAACAAAGTTGACACATTCTAAGTCCTAGACCAACATGGGACAAACCGAATGTGAATACTTTTGTTTCCTTTTGAATTTTTTACCATTTTTCATTTAACTCATTATGGTTTAAAAGCTAATAATAGTTTAAATGTCTTGCAACTATTTAATCTAAATGAAATGTTTTGACAGGCCGCTTAGCCCTGTCGTTAGAGAAACTCAGGCCACGAAACCAAAGTTGTGGGTTCGAATTCCGCTAAGGGTAAATTTCCATGAGATAAACATTTGTGTGTTTGGATGTTTCTGTAACTATTTGAGTATGGCTTGCCACTGGCATCCATAGTTCGAGCATATACGTGTATGCATAGTTGGAAGTTGGCGGACGCGTTGAACAATTTTAAATATCATTGAACAACAAATAAGATGATGTAAATGCTTAATCTAAAGAAGCTTTTTTTAAGGTAGGGTAACGAAACGCGACTTGATGTAAGAAAGATAGTAATGACGTTATATCATTATATTCGTTAGTTAACTATTAAATACATACATAGTGCCACTCAATCACGTAATCACAGAAGAGGTACGGATATGGCTGTTCCTCTGGGGATGATTGCTTCTTGGGCTCTGAAGCATTAAGCCTAAAATAAAATTTAGTTAGGTTTGATTGGATATTGTGGTAATAAACTTCTGCTGGTCTCCCTGCTGGTCTCCGCTGGGAGGGATAACACGGTCATAGACTCGTCTCCTGCGCCCCCTCCTTCGCCTGCAGCTAGCTCGACACCTACGTAATTACAAACTCAATACTCAATATACATTATACATACGCTTTTCACAGCATGCTAGATAAGGAACCCAGTTGGCACAGTATGTTTGATTCCTAGAACAAAATAGGATTTTCGTTCTTTCGAATACAAACTATTTAGTTTCCCAGTCTATCGGAGTGAAAACATTGACAGTTCATAAATGCGCGGTTCAGCTGGATAGTTACAATCCGAACGGATTCAACCGAAGGTTACGTATCCTATTCAAATAGTGGAATTGGGTAAACATTGGAACAATTGTCACAAGTTTTGTTTTATACGAGAATCATTTTGAGTTCTCGCTGTTACAATGTGCGAATTGGCAGATTGGCTGATACAACGACAGACTGAGTTATCTTATTGGCTATGCATAGGTATATTTTCTTTGTCCCATGTTGGTTGGAACTTAAAAAGAATGTGCCAATTGTGTTCCTTGCCAAGCATGTCGTAAGAAGCGACTAATGGTATGTTGGGTTTTGGGTATGTGATTGTGTAGGCGAAAAGCTAGCTAGCTAGGCGACAAGCAACTTGTCACTACTTTTTCACAATTTTCCATCTAACCCGGCCCAGTTTTATTTGCCTACCTCTTCGGGGATTATGTTATGTTATGTGCGAGTAAACATAAACCATCTAAATAGAAATTCAAAGTCCGGAAAATGCAGATTGCAAAATATTTTCAGTCTTGCATGAAACAATATTGCGGATTTACGTTATTGAATTATACCCTGAAAACAATATGCGCGAACTAAACTCGCTCTTATATTTCCGTTATAAATATTTTTGGTTTCACACAGATATAGTATTTTTGCGCGACAATAGGGACTCTTGTAAAACATTTTATTTTTATTTTACTGCCAGAATTATGCGGTTTTGCTCTTAGTATTAGTTTATTAGTTTTCAGAAGAATTCATTTTTGATATTTTTTATTATTTATCATTGAAAATATATTCTTTAGCACTGTATCAAGACCTAAAAAGTGTCAAAAATTTTGGATGTACTTAATGTGATATGTCTGCAAGATTTGATACAGCTTTTTTTTATTATATAATAGTCTAGTCACTGACGGTTATAAGCGGAAAGCTACCTCTTCTTTTTCAGTGATTATCATCTGTTAATACCCTGTCCATAGGACCCCCCCCCCCCCCAGCGGTAGAAGTGTAAGCTCTAGGAAAATTCTTCGAGCCCGTAGCCCACATATGCTTCCGGCTTTTACCAACAGTTACATTTAACAAACGCCATTACGATCCGAAATCCAATATTGGTTTATATGAACAAAGAAGAATAATTCGTATACATCACCCACTCCCGTTTCAGTGGATAAGCGACATCGACAAATCGCGTTATCTGGGCAAATGTTGCTCATTCATCGTCGCGCTGAATGAATGCCCCTGTGAAGATATCCAGGAAGGATATCAGTAATATAGGAAACCTGCGAATGAATAACGAAGAAAATGCGAATAAATAAGAAGTTAATATCGACGCTTGTAAATATAATAGATACATATTAAACTTAAATCAGGTGGGAAAGAATTATAAAATACGTAAATGCATCAATCTAAAACTTACCCAACTAAAGCGAAAAATTAGCTTGATATTTAGTGTAGGTCTTTTTTACCATCCCTCTATCAAAAAACAAAAAAAAAATAACGACAAAAACACTGTCTTTAAGGCCTATTAACATTATATATACGGACACATGTGTTAAATTATTACGAATAAATTTATATAAATCATTACCGAGGGTTTTTTTATCTAAAAAATAACATTTCTATTACCAAACTCCAACTATGAAAATCTTGCGCGAAAAGTTAATAAAGGTAAATTATAGGGAAAAGACTGAGGCCCTGCATTAGCCCTTTTAGGTGAAACGGAAAAGGTTTTATCTAAATGAAACGTATCTTACTGCTCAAACACAGGTTATCAGACCCTAACGAAAAGGTTGATTAATTTTGGCATTCTTACACGTTTTGAACGGAAGATGTATTTTTTGTAATAATAGTTTTAAACAGGAAATCTAGCGTTTAACTTACAAATGGATATATTCGTTCCTTATGGCATGTATGCAATTTCTTATACAATTTAAAGATATTGGTCAAAATGTCAGTAATTCTAATTTGGATTAAGACTACTTGAATAAAAATTAAAAAAATTGAATAAAATGTGTGTTTTTATAACTTTGGTAGAATTTCAGGCTCATGGAGACTCTATAGCGATATTATACGATTAATATCAAGCGAAATTAGTATACCTATACATACCTACATACATTAAAAAAGTTTAGTGACAGTATCTCTGTATGTAATATAAACATACCTACTGAAGATTACATAATAAAATATACATAAGTTATCCTTCATAAGTAGGTTGAGTAATATTTTAAATATTCCATACAATACTTTGCTTCCGAATTTCAGTAAAGAAATCAATTAACTTTAAATTTGCTGTTAGCATTTGGTGCATATCGAAACAAACCTGTGCATCGTATCGTATTAACAGTTAATTCATTTCCAAAACTAACCAACAAGCATTTGAATAATGCTAATCTTACAATAATACTTGAACTGCGACTAATTTAAATGTGTTTGTAAATAGCTTCTGGTTATGGGAAATCGTCCACGTGGCGAAATTAGTTTAGCGATATACAGGCTTGTACATAATTGATGATGTACTACATTAGAACGGTTTGGTATTACCATATATATATGAATACATATTGTTTGGTATATCAAATCTTGGTATACCAAACAATATGTTTACGCCTCGATAACTGTAATACTAATTCTTTTAAGTTTGCTTACTATCGTAAAGTTGTCGTAGGTTGAATATGTAAATTAAATGAGATGATCTTGATTCAAACCTAAACTATTATTTAATTTATTTTAGATTGATATACCCTACACCTACATAAGAGTAAAAAATGTGATCTAAATTTGTGTGAGATCTAATCTATTTGATTATTTGATGTAGTTTATCTGATTCCCAAGATTTATTTCTTTTTTTTTCTCTTTGCAAAATTTAATTTCTTAGTTAGGTATTTGGTGGTTAACGAAATGATACAGAAGTAACTGAAAGTGGCATATGAAAATAAATACCCAAAACGCACTAAACAGGTATAGGTTAGACTATAGCCTTCTTTTAATACATTTCAGGTGCCTACACTGCGTTCCAAAATGAAGTAAAACATGAACTAAACCGAAATCAATCGACCAACTATCATTCACTCGTAAAGTTACTATTTTCCTTGTCTACCCTAAAAAGCTGAGGCGGGTCCCTAGTAACTTATAAGTGCGATAAATTCATTCTATTTCCAATGCGGGCCTTTACGTCTACAATATTAAAATCCCTCTTTCCAAATCACATTATTCCGGGCATTTCTCTGGTTACTCGGGTGAGCGAGTGTGGGCGACAGAATGAAACTAACTTATGCTGACGTAATATTATAACTAAATGTAAATTATGCATAATATTTTAAACAAAACTGCGGATTTTCAGTGACAGGATGACTGTGATTGGGCTCTTTTCTACGTGTTTGAAATAACTTTACAGAACAGAGGTTTGTTCTACATAAATAGCAGTGTGTGAATATTTCATGCATTCAACTAATACGGAAAGTTATTCGATTTTAAAAACCACAAGTAAAGTTTGACTATATTTAATTTATTATTCAACAAATTTGGCACCGATCCTTATACATACATAACATCACGCCCATAATCCCCGAAGGGGTAGGCAGAGTCAAAGGGGTAGCAGGCCCCTATAACTACATTCAGCCAAAAATAAAACTGAGCTGGGTTAGATGGAAAATTGTGAATAAGTAGTAACAGGTGGCTAGCTTGTCGCCTACACAATCACATACCCAAAACCCCATACACCTTTAGTGGCCTTTTATGACATGCTAGGCAAGAAATATAGTTGGCACATTATTTTTAAGTCCCCGACCAACATAGAACCGATTCTCATAATTTATACCCATATATCTACAGGTGATAAATTGTCATGTAATAATAATGTCTGAGCAATTTATTTAAAATAATTCTGGAAGTATTTACATTACACAGTATTTGTTACAAGAATGCCAATCGGTAAATGAGAATCAGTTAATTTTCTTTTAAAAGCGCGAAATGGTACGACTCATAACTTCTTGCTAGCTAAGTGTAACAAAGAGAATTCTTTGATTTCATGCCCCCATCAAACCTAATTACATTACCTTCTTGTCGGATGCCTCCCTAAATCGTTACGGCATTCGAGGATTTTCAAGAATATTGGTTCCCAACACCCCGTGTCGAAATCGACAAGCCCTCTTGAGGGTCTCAAGTGTAATATAATCGGAATAATCTCCGTGCCTTGCCAGTATTTTAAGATGTATCTCAAGTTGAGTTGGAAATATGAAATTGCTTATTGAAGACGCAGAAAACGTTTCCGCCCATTAGCTTCTTACCTTGACTTATTATAATATTGTGTTAATAAATTACTTAGAAGTAGTATCTACTCAAACTGTAGTTCTCAATACAAAGTGGTTGAACTTTAATTTATGGAAGAGTTTTCAAACTGTCACAACAACTTGAGAAAGTATTTGAACTTTACAACTTACAAGTACAAATCACGAAATTAATGTTTTTAATCCCATTAAGTTTTTAAAATTGCATAGGTGCTATGAAACCCTTTTTTTCTCTTTATAAATCGGTTTAAAAGCGAAGCCACTATTGTGGAAACCTGTTACTTCCCTAAAGCCAAACATGACGATAAATCATATAGCTGCATTGTGCAATGTGCAATGCGCGCCACACTGAACAAAGTTTCAGCACCATATGTTGCTGAGTGAGCTAAGTCAACTTGTACTAATAACTTAACATAACTGAACAAACGAATACAAACATACGTGTTTATTTATGTTTGTTTTTAGATGTTATCGTTGTATGTATCTTAACTTGTAATTTAACATCTGAGAAATAAAAGATTTTTTTATTTTTTATGTATTTGTTAGACGACGAAATACAAATATAAATTTGAAATATAAATATTGCATAAATAAAGAACATGTTGTCAATACAATTCGTTATGCCAATCGACCATGTAAAAGTTATCTTTCTATTACCTCCGAACAATATGGTCCTGGATGAAATCTGCGTGTCTCTGTCCTTAGCAGAATGTATGCAAAATTTTGATAATGATGCCCGGTTCCATAAGTAAAGCGTGAATAAAGAAACTCACTTTCGCAATTATAACATTAGTTATGTTTCGAGTATTTAATTATACGTTTATGTAAACGTTTAACTGAACTAATTCAAAGGTACTTTACACTTTAAACACCAACACTGTTGCGACATGTGAGTACTCAGCTCTAATTCACCGTCTAAAGGGAATTTAGCGATCGTTCTGACGAATTGATATTTTTCATGAGTTCTCCTCCGTAAGGACCGCCATTTATATCTCGGAGGCTGCAATTTATTGCCACCATTTATCATTTCATCGAGTCCTTCCTCTCCCATATCATAGTAACCAAGCTATCTGGAGAAACTCTTTATTTTTATTATTGCCCTGTATCTTTTGTATCACGATAAGGGTGTGGACATATATAGCAATTGCAGTATTTTTCTTTATAACCAACGAAGTAAGAGGAGTTTTGGTGAGATGAAGACCGATTATCTATATGCGCTTATTGGTTTACTGCCATAACCGGTCGGTGATTATTGGACCCTTGCAACATGTGACGGACAATCGACCGACCAATCAAACAATGAAAAGATTAAAAGTTTCAAAAGGTTTTTTTTTTAAATAGGCACAGGTTTTTGAACTTATATTATAATCCCTTAAAATATAATAATTGTAATTACAATAAAAAAATATTTTGGCCTCTGGTCACGACATTAGTGTGTGTGACAAGAAACCTTTGATATAGAGCGAAAATGTGTTATTAGCTACTCAGGAAGGTAAAGCCCTTCTGTAAATTTTAACGATCTATTATCCTCTATGCTACATTATGCAATCTCTCCTAAAATCCCAAAGTATGGTTGTTATGTAGTGTGTGCGTCCACTGTGATCGAAACATATTCAGTGTAGATATCCTTGCTTTGTATGAATTTCCATAGAAATGCGTCACCGCATCGGTAAATCTATATATCGTACAAGGTATGAACTGTCCGAGTGGAAGTGTTACCTACGTTTATAAATCGTATTTTGCACTGTATGGAAGCTAGTCCAATGGTAAAACACATTTGAAACTTTATCCTTATAAATTCCGCTTAGCTGCACAACACGATTTTAACTAATTGGCAATAGTTGTCTCCCTGTATTACAACGCTTAAGTTTCTTAAGTTAGTTTGTATCTACCTTCTAATTTAGTTTTGAAGTTTCTATTCTGTATTGCGATGTTGATGTCAACATGATGTCTATGTTGGAAAATAAGAGGACCGATGATAGCAATGGTTAGGACACGCGCCTTAGACGTGAGAGGTGCTGACTCAAAGCAGGGTCATACCTTTGGATTCTTCAAATCTAAGTACGTTAAGCTCGGTGGTAGAAAAATAAGTGAGGAGACCTGCACATTCAAATAACTATCGCTGTGTAATCATTTATCTATGTTGTCTGGTTCTCCTATTTAAGCTTTGTTAAATCAGTTAGTATCAATTAGACTTGTTAAATCTTGGATCGAATAATATTACAAGACCACATACTTCATACCAGTCACTAAACTAGAGTTTGCACGTTCGACTTCTTAAATGCGTACTGTTTTAAAATAGCACAAACAATAAAAATCCTCCCTGTATTAAAACGTAGACAACGGCTCTCTTGGCAGTTTCTAAACGCTAAGAAGGCTAAATCAACACTGAATAATGTATCACTTCAAACGAATTTAATTCGGTATGCATTGCTTTACCCCAAATAAACCAGATATACCTAAACATTGAGAGAGAGGTACAATAGAAATTTTTGAATAAATTACTGTACCTTATTGTGCTTTCAAATGTATTCGAATTGTCTAGTTTTAGTTTTCAATATTAAATGCTTATTTTCATACCTTTTTAACCTCAATGCTGACAGTGCAGCAAAATCAATCATTTAATTTGTACAATAACAATAGGTATAGAGGTTTTATATCGATAGTGTAAAACATGAATATGTATGTTTAGTATTTAGAGGGACATCAAAGTTCTATGAGTACTTTATATGCTAAGTTGAGGAAACATAGGACAAACGGAGACGGCGTGGATTTATGTGGGGTAGGTAGGTAGGTACCTCTAGGGATTGAAGCAATCCAGCTAAGCCCAGCACAATTTTAGCTATGCTGAATCCAGGGTCATGTGCTAGTTCAATGCCGCTGGATTTCAATCCCTACTAGAGATTCATAAATAAATAATAAATATTCGACGACATCACATACAATGATCTGACTCCGAGCTAAGTAGCATAATCACTTGTGTTACGGATATCAGAATCAACAGTGGTATTAGAAATATATACTTAAATATTGGATATTAACACCCAGACACAGAACAAATACAAGTATTCATCACACGAATGTTTGTCCTGGGTGGGGATCGAACCCACAACTCTTGGCGCATGGGGCAGGGTCACTCCGACACAGGGAGACACCGCCATCGAGCCAGTCAAATTGGAATGCTAGATCAAGCAATGCTGTTGAGTCTAGCACGATTTTAGCCCTACTGGATCCAGCAAAAATGCCGCTGGAAGATTTGGAGAATCCTTAGTACCTACCTACATATATGTACCTACATATAATTTAAAATAGCAATACTGACATTGCCGTTGTAAAAGTTCCGATTAATGTATTAAGTAGTTAGTTTTATTCATTATTTATATTAATAGAGTCACTATTTTCAATAGGGATGTTGACTGGCTAGTCAATTGAGATACTTTTTAAGAGCTGTCAAAACGAAATCACTTCATAGATTTTGTATGGGCTTGTCGACGTGTGACGTCACTAGGTTGTATAGTCAACTGACTTAATATTAAGCAGTTTTTGTAAAATTAAAAATCTTAGACTCAATATGATTGAAAATCAATAAGGCTTAACAGCATACTACGATACTTTCTTTTTCAGAATTGATATTTCAAAATTAAATATAAATGGTGTCAACATCCCAATTATTAATCGAGGGTTATTCTCGATTCAGTGTGTTGGTTGGTCTACGATCGCCTACTATATAACTGAACATTCTCATATCGTCTAACATACGGAGACTAGCCTATAAATTGACTTTGAATTATTCATTTTGTATTTATAACATAATATACTACCTACATAGTCATCATTAACGGTCATAATAATATATTCTATCTTTATTTATTACGTTATCCAACCATTTACCACAGTTTTGCCACATGAATAACAAATGGCGTATCATCAGAGAGTGTTGGCTCGGATTTAGTGATTTCTGGGAATATTCATTTGTGTCAATGATATAAGTGCGGTGACGAACAAGATCCTAGCTTTGAATTGCTAATAATATCTTTAGCTGACAAGGAATTTTCATTACTATTAAAAAAAAAAAATCATAGCTTAAGAAATCCTTCACAAGACAAATTCCTTAACAGTTTGATATTTTACAGTTATAGTTTAGTGTTTCATTTTATATTTGACTAGCTGTGCCCGCGTATTGCATTCGCGTTTATTGTCAATGTTACATAGCCTAGCCTTCCACGATAAATTAACTATACAACACAAAATAAATTTTCAATACGGACCAGTACATTCTAAGATAAGCGCGATCATCCAAACAAACAAACACACTCTTCAGCTTTATATATTAGAAAGTATAGATAAAGATCTTTTATATATCTTATTTATTTATATATTACCTACACATTTATTTAAAATATATATATCAAATATAAAATGCGCAAACTTGTAACGCGAAAGCGCCGGTAGCTCAATGGGAAAAGATACATCATTATACTGGTCTGATATGAATCATCACTTGTATTATTGAAATTAGAAAAAAAGCTACAACATCACCCATAAAAAAACAAATGCGTAGTTACAACATACAAAATCTGCTACGTGAATTTTCGGTATAGTAGTTATACCCAAGTGTTTAAATAAGATGAATACCTTGGTTTTCTTTTGTGTATCGGTGCCTATGTCTACGTCTGTAATAAATTGTTATTTAATATATTTCATCACAATCTATCCAATTAAACGTTGTCTTAGTTTCAAACGCCGGCACCGTTTTCAATGTCAGCTTGTTTATCGCACAACTGCCACAAACTAGCGCACTGAACAGTTTCTATTAAAACACATGTTTCGTCGGATCAAACTATTCTACCTTACTACTCTTAGGAGAGGCAAATAACTTTCTGTGATAAGATGTTTCCGATATAAATTGGGCTATTCTCGAAAATTATTAGCATAATCTCAAAGTTTACTCTACCAAAACTTTGTGTAGTGTTTGTTTTTATATTCGGAACAATAATAGACATAAAACTTTATGTAGCTTTGTTTCTAAGCCTATTACGGTTTGCTAGGTAGGGCCTATTTATTTGTTGTTCTTAGAAGTTTACCATTGACCTTCAATGAATATTATAATAGTTTTAGATATTCAACATTTTAAACGCTGAAGTTATAAATTGATGAAGTGCTAAATGGGTTTAATTTAAATTGCCTTCTTAGTTACCTAGGTTCATAACCCTTGTATGACTGTATGCATGCTCTAAAAGCACTTATTTCTAGAGCATAGATGTATAAGTTTCGACAAAAATTTGTTTCTCTACAGTTTACGTCCCTTAATAGACCCAATTCTATAAGCTCGATTATTGCAGTTTTGTAGGTTAACAATTCAAATACCTAAAAATTTTAAAGGGGTGATTATTTTTTTAATGTTCTAATGTTTTTGCCAGTCAGATTTTTCAAGCAAAAGAGCAGATTCTGACTAAAAACGAAAAAGCCAGTAGTGAAAATCTGATGTCAAAAATGACCTACAGAAACCAATTAAACAAAGTGCCGTGTTAACAACTGAGTAAATCAAAATGGTGACAGTGGTCGAGTATCGGTGAAGCGTAGTGATGGACGACGCAGCATGACAACTTGGATGGCGTTGTTCGGGCTAGTGTGGCTACTGCGCGTGCGCGGCTCGCTCTGCGGCTGCGCGGCGTGCAAGCGCGCGCGGCACGACGCGCCCGCGCCCTAGCCCGCGCGCGCCCAGCCCCGAGG